>VYXC01007874.1:518060-635153 GCA_013397175.1 Platysteira castanea
GGCGCCGGCGGCGCGCGGGGCCCGTAGGCGGCGCTGCGGGCGCGGCGCTGCCGCCACCGTAATCACAGGCCGGAGCGGGCCGTGGAGCGGTGTCGGCGCCGGTCCCGTGCCCCTTGTGCAGCTGCTCGGCTCGGGGGCTCCGACACACCGGATAAAAATCTCACAATAAAAGTCATCCTCCAGGCCATGCTTGCGCTCTTCGTGGGCCCGGCCGCGTTCTACTCGTTGTCGTCGTACATAATCAGCTTTTAGAGAAAATGTGAATCGAGTATATAATGGAGAGTGCGTTTCTTGTTGATATGAGATACGTGATAAACTTTGGGCAGATATCTGCGCTTTTAGTTTTACATTTCCCTGTTTTTGCATCTGGGTATCTGAGCAATAGAGGTCGCGTTTTAGCCTAGAATTCACTGCAATTTTTCGATGCTTTGACAGGGCCAGTCATTCAGCTTTTTCTTTCTTGAAAAGATTGCTGTTTATAATTTTCCGCAAAAGTAAGCACAAGAACCTGCCCAGTTTGAATTTGCTTTTATTTTCTTTTAGCTTTGTTTTCTATTGCTGTCCACTGCTTTAAAGGCATGTAAAGCTAGTTTTAATACTCTTGTGTTGTAAGCCCAGCTGGCAGCAATCACCACACAGCTCAGCGTGGTGGAGAGAAGTGAATGGGAAGGGTAAGAGTGAGAAAACTTGTGGGCTGAGATAAGAGCAGTTTAATAATTGGAATGAGAATAAATTGTAATGAAAAGAGCAAAGAGAAATAGAACCCAAGAAAAACAAGTAAGTCAAATGAAAACAATTGCTCACCATGAACTGACTGATGCTTTGGCAGTGGCTCTCTGGCCAACTTTTCCTCCTGGTTTCCACTGCTGAGCGTGACACCATATGGCCTGGAATAGCCTTTGGGTCAGTTAGGGTCAGCTGTCCTGGCTGTGTCCCTTCCCAATGCCCTGTGCAAGGGCCTCCTCGCTGGTGGGGTGGGGTGAGGCATAAAAGGCCTTGGCTCTGTGCAAGCCCTGCTCAGCAATAAGGAAAACATCCCTGTGTTATCAACACTGTCTGCAGCACAAATCTAGAACACAGCCCCAATACCAGCTACTGAGAAGAAAATTAACTCTACCCCAGCCCAAACTAGCACAAAGATCATGCATTTCGGTTTAGAAATCGAAGCTATTTCATCATTTGCTGACAATAATAAAATATTGATCCTCTTTTTTAGATCCTTTGCATATTTTACAATTAAAGACAGACTGCCCCAGATCCTCACAAGAGTTATTGATACTCTGCATCGACATAAAAATGAATTTTTTGAAGAACATGGTGAGGTAAGAGTAAGGTCACTATTTTCCCTGATGTTTATCTCCCCCCTAGTCCTTAAGACCCCTTATCCGCCTTGTTTTTACTGGTGTCTTATGCAATCATTATTTGTTTGTCTCAATCCTTTTGTCTGATTTTTTTTTTAATAATGTCTTTCTAGTAGCTATTTTTGATCAGTTCTGTAACACACCTTTCTGTTTAACCTTTTTCTGATCTGTCACTTCTGCAATTGCGTCACTTACTTGGGTTTTTGTGTTGATGCAGTGTTTGATAGACAGTAACACTTTGTGAACATGACTGTGTTTCAACACTCTTTTCACCTCTAATAGCCAAAAAGTCCAATCTAGAAAGAAATTCCATATGGAATTCATTTTAGGATGTTGGATCTGAAGTAAGCTTTATTCACCAAAATATATTTTGTTGAATCAAGCTCTGATTTGACAGGAACTCTCATTTGGCAGTTAAAATATTGCACATTCCATGAACAGTTGATCTGTGACAGTGTCTCTACAGGAATAAATGTACAGAATAGGAACTTTTGTTCTCCCCTTTTTTCAGAAGGGTGTTGAAGCAGAGAAGAGAGCTATATCGTTCCTCTCCAAACTGCGGAATGAGCTGCAAACAGACAAGCCAGTGACCCCTTTGGAAGATGAGCTGCCTGATGCTGCGCTGTGGAACCAATACCTGGACTACCAACGAAATCTACCAAACGGAGGTGGAGAACCAAGTTGGTTTCAGTCCCCTTGGCTGTATGTAGAGTGTTACATGTATCGAAGAATCCATGCAGCATTAGCACAGAAGTAAGTATTTACTGGCTTGGTATATTAATTTGCAAAACATTGCTCTTTCCCATTTTTATTTTGGGAAAAAGACAGCTGGGAAGTAAGATAAAGGAAAATTTTAAGCTTTTACCATATTTCTTTTTCCTCATATTGCCCCTCAGATTTAAAATTAATACCTTTACTTCTTCAACTCAGCAGAATTTGAATCTTATTCATTTTTTATGCTTCAGTTTGGTGAGTTGGTCTGCGTGGAAACTCTTAAGCTTGACTGTATAGCTGACCTTGCAAACTAATGTGAATTGAGATATGAAAATCATGTAGTATTTCTGAAGGGTTTGTTGGTGTAGAATTTTCTCTTAAGCCTTAAACACAGAATATGAGAGCCACAAGTCTGTTGGGAATTCTAACTTGTTTTGCTGCTTGAAATCTGAAGTTGCCATTTGAGAACTGTTTCTTAGAGCAGTAGACCCATCTTAAGCAGCCCCTGTTGTTCATTCTACACCAGCTTCTTAGTTACAGCAGTGCTTGCAGACCATGTGTTGCATCGAACTTTGGGAGCTGACGGCGGTTAAAAATAACTGGGCAGGAAAAACTTGTTGTGCTGGTACCATGGAGATGTGCCAGTAGAACGTCATGGGATAGGAATGAAGAGTTTAAGATCTTGTTGCTGCCAAAAAAATTTGAAAGCTCCACGAGTACTGGATTTACCCTTCGTGATGCAGAGATGCAAACACAGTAATGGGACTCAGTTTCTACTGGGATGTTGTGTAATTTGAACTCCTGTACCAAAAGCGTCAAATATGAAGTTGCTCCGCTGGATTGCACTTTAAAAGCTGAACAAATACTTTTCATTAGTAAGCTTTAAGTTTCTTGATCTCCATTATTTAGTTGCTCTTAAGCAGATGCTTGGATGAAAGTTCAATCATTTGTTGAAAGGTCTTAGTGCAAATATGTCTCATAATAGATTGGTCTATAATTTTTATGTATTACAACAGTCTCATTTGTCATGATAATTTTCCAAAATCCTAGTAAAGACTTTCATAGGAATAACTTTCTGTCACTGTAAGAGAATTTGGTATGGGAATTTGGTACTCCAGCACACACAAGCACATTTAAAATCAGGCCAGCGTTTCTTGACTTTAGTTCATTTGTATGTTAAAGGTTTAATTCTCTTATCTGAAGATTGGAGTTCAAAATGCTCACTATATGGATGGTTCCCAGAACTGCTGTGATTGATACTTGTTTACTTTCAGAATATATTGTTATATAAAGATGCCTTGCATAGTGTCTGTTTTAGCAAGATACAACTTCGGGCTGTTATGGAAATGTGTGAAAATATAGTATGACAAATTAGAAGTGGAAAATCTAACTAGGGCCTGTAATACAGTCTAAAAAAGCTCACCTTTGAACTTCATTTGCATATGCTGTCATGAAAAAGGTGGGAAGTATGTCAACATATTTGTTCTTCTCTTTTTAGCCCACCTATTGACAACTTTGACGTATTTAAGGAAGGAAAGGCTCAAAATTTCTTTGAATCCCAGGAAGCTATTATTGCCTTATGCACTTACTTTCAGGAACTTCTTAAGAACATCAAGGATTTAGATGAAAAGCAACTTCAGGAGGAGCTTTTTAAGCTAATGCAGGTAAATTGGTAGTGCTTAACACAAGAATTTAAAATATTTCTCCTATGAAACAAACAAAAATTTGACGTTATATAGAATCTGAACGTCATATGGAAATCAAAATATAGATCTATTTTTTGTAAAAGTGGGATGAAGTCCTGATAGCCATAGTGTATTGCTGCTATTCTGAATATATTTATATTTTGTGTACATGTATAAATGTGACACTTTTTTATTAACTGCTGGTCTTCATTGTGTATGTGAAAACCTACCAATTCTTCCTTCAAAACCAATATCTCACAAACATTTTAAGTCAAGTTCCAGATGACCTTTTTGATATTTACCTATAATTTCTTAAAACAGTTAATTTTAGTTGGCACTTCAAACGTTTTTTAGACTTCTTTGGAGAAAAAATTAGAAGTCAGTCTGGGTCAGAAGTGATTTAAAAGTTTTATAACAGCATTATTCTTGGAATATAATGCCTTTGGGTAGAAACAGCGAAGTATCATAGGATTACAAATAAGTTGCTGGCACCAGTGCCCACCAAGTATTGATGAATCTTTACAAAGGGCTCATTAGTGAGTACTTAAAATATATATACTTAAAATACTTATTTGGCTGCATGTAATGAAAAATAAAGCCGCTTTTAATATTCCTTTTTCTGTGTTACCACTGATATTTTTTGCAATTGCAGTATGGAGAATTTCTGTTTTGAGCTTTGTGATCAGTGTGTTTAGGTTGATATAAATCTTCCATCTTTGTCACTTCTGATGCCCATGTAAATACAGAGCTTTGGTTTCTTCCACAAAATCATGTCTATATTGAGATATCTGTACAAGAAGTTGAGTTTTATTAAAGCTGGGAAGAATATGTGGAGTTAGAACCTTTATTACCTAAACCAAAACCAAGGAAACAGAATCTTTAGTGCATGTAAACTTTAGAATCTAACTACAGTGAGACTTTGCAAATACTTTTTTTTTTTCTTCCTTCTAGGTGTCACTGTGGGGCAATAAGTGTGACCTTTCTTTTTCAGCTGGTCAAGACAGCTCTCAGAAATCTAGTCCCTTGCAATCCCTGGAAAACATGGTACCTTACATCTTAGTGAATGATTTGGAAAAAGTTTGGTCACTACTTGTAAATGCCAAAAAAAATAGAACAGAAAGAAGTAATGTTAGAGTTGACATAATCCTGGATAATGCTGGATTTGAACTTGTAAGTGATCTTGTGTTGGCTGATTTCTTGTTATCATCGAAGCTAGCTGATCAAGTCTATTTTCATGGAAAAAGTATTCCATGGTATGTATCAGATACCACAAAGCATGATTTTAACTGGACTATTAAACAACTAGGGTCAGCTAATCATATGTGGATGTCTAGATGTGGGATAAACTGGGAGGGCAATTTGAAAAAGGGAGCTTGGGTTTTCTGTGACCACATGTTTTGGACTTTACCACATGACTTTTCCAGTATGAGTGAAGTTGCTCCTGACTTGTATGCTGAGCTACAGAAGTCAAACTTGCTTCTTTTCAAAGGTGATCTAAATTATAGAAAATTGACAGGAGATAGAAAATGGGAACACAGTGTCCCGTTTCATCAAGCCTTGAATAAGTTTCATCCTGCACCTCTCTGTAGTTTGAGAACACTGAAATCTGACACTCAGGTTGGTCTAAAACCTGGACAAGGTGAGCAAGTTCAGGCTTCTGAACCTGAGTGGATGGTAAGTGGAAAATACGGAGTAGTTCAATTTGATGCCGGTCTCTAGTTAAATGATTCCTGATATTCTGAAAGAGAGGTTTAGTCTGAGTTTAATTACTTTCTCTGTTCCATGCTTGGCTTCAGTAAAAATGCTTTTTTGTTTGCACTTTTTCTTCCAAAGTGATTTGTTGTGTTTGTCCCACAAAAGACTTTGATGTTGTGCAAGAATTTATAAATTGTCTTTGTATATGTAAATCAATCTGCATTTCAGTACATTTTGTTTTCCTAATTTCCAGTGTCAACAGATCTTTAAGATGAATATTTAGTTGCCCATATTTTTTCCTCATCAGTGGGTACGAGTGTAATGAGTGAAAGCTTCACAAGTGAAAAATCTGCTTCAGAAACAATTTCCCTAATGCCACATTAGCATGAATTTACTTACTTCAGAATAATTTGTACTCCACATGTCATTTCATGCATTACATGAAAGGTAGTATTTTAGAGAATTCAGAAATTAATTCCAGACAGATTCTTTTAATGTTTTGAGTATAGTTTGCTTTACATGAAATGATAAGTTATTGGGTGACAGCTTGAAAACATTCATGTAGAACTGAAAATTGAATTTCAATTTTAAAGCACAAGTGAATGTTGCTAGCCAGTTTGCCTGTGGGAGAGAAGTTGTCCCACCTGGTAGGAAGATTAGTGGGAGAAAGGACAATCTCATTTTAAGAATATTGAAGATACTATTTATTTATGAAGCTCTACCTAAAAGAAGCACACAGAAAAGCCTCACCAAACAGACAAATTAATGAAACCAAGCAGTTACGTTGACTGGATTTTAGATTTAATGCAGACTTGATTTGCAGGTGGCCTGTCAGCAGTGTATGTATGAGGTTCAAGCATTGCTGCTTCCTTCTGTTGTGGTAATTCTCTTTGTTTGTCAAATGTATTTGTTTAGAGTTTTTGGCTGGTTGGTTGTTTTTAAGAAGGATGCCTTAATTTTCAGGGAGGAAATAGAATCCCCAGTTGCACTGAGAAGTACAGGCTAGAGAAGCATATGCCATACAGTTTCCTGTTAACTGGAGTTAGGTGCCCATTTCAACTCTTCTACCCTGGTCTCAAAAGCTGCTGCTCGTTATGTTCATACAATAAAGATTTATACAGTGGATAAATATGTTCCAAATGCTGATGACTTTGATTATTTGTGTTTATTTTCTTCTTAAATCTGAAAGAGTATTTTAAGGTTCCAAGGTCAAATATTCAAAAACAAAGGTGCTAGGAATTTCGTGAGGTAATGAGGCAATTGGAGGTAGAGTTCTAATTTTGAGACCTGAGTTTACTCTATCTACTAATCTCCTGTGTATATTTGGCTTAGTACTCCTACAGGGTGAATTCATCCTCATCCCAGACTGCTGAAAGTTTCTCTGACTGGAGAGAGCTCAGCAGCACTCCAGCTGTAGTGCTTTGATCAAATATGTAAACAGCACAATGACTCTGTGCACTGGAGCATCAGTGTCTCATCTTTGAAAGTGCTGTTAACTTGTTTCAAATGCATTTTGAAGCAACGACTTTGGGTCAAGAACAGAGAGGTGGAAGTTGTGAAATATGTGGGATGAGACCACACCTTACTCAGAGAGACAAAATGAACTGGGGACAAAATCTGCTTTGCCTGCACTCAGATTGTTTGTAAGGTGCTGACTTAATTTGCTGGAGAGGTTTAAAAATTGTGTCAGAAGAGAAAGTCACTGTTGAGGCCACCCTTGATGAACAGATTTGCCTCTTATACAATCCTTACCCATGCTGAGAAACTTGGTTTCATTTTTTACTGGTTGTTAATGTGTCCCTGTGCCCAGATTGCTTTCAAGCTGTTACTTCTGGGAACTCACAATGCAGATCAGTGAAAATTACTAGTATGAAGTTATGATAAATACAATCCTACAAAATACAAAATCAATTAGGAGATGCAGTGGCGTTTTCTCAGTGTTACTGAATTACGAAGAGTACTACAAGACATATAATTCTTAGCTTAGCATGTGAATGCTAATGCAAGACATGATGTCATGCTGAAAAAAAAATAGTTCTATTCTCCAGTTCATTAAAAGTGCACTTTTCATCTTTTGCCCTTCACAAAGAGAAGTTTATATGGTAATACACAGTGTGACTATGTGGCTGTGTAAGGAATGCACAGCCATAACTTCCAAATACTTGACTTCTAAAGCTGTAATTGCAAAGTGCTATCTCTAGGCAGCACTGAATATGGAGCATACTTTTATGTTTGTTGGTTGGCTGTATTTTTGTAAAATTTTGCTTGATTGTATCAAAAAAAAGAAAAAAAAATCAATGTTACTGTAATGCTGGTGTTACTGTCTCCCATGACACAAAAAAGTAGTGAGGACATATTCCAGTGAGGCACTGTGCTTTGCTGATGGGTTCGCTACAGTTTACTTAAAAACAGGAAATGCTTTTGTAGCTATTCAGTGTTAATTCCTTTTGTAATACAGCTTCATGAAATAGCAGCATGAGCCTATTGCATTTAGGTGGAATTTACAATTAAAAACATAACATAAAGCATGTGTTAGAACAATAGCATGTGCTGTAATATTGCTTTTTTTTTTACTTGAGTATTCAAGAAAGTTCCTTCTATACATCTGTGTTACAACCAATTGCCCAAAATGCTTCTACAGTATAACTGAGGAGATACTGATTTGTACATCCAAATTTTTGAGATTTTCATTTCATATGCCGTTTGAATATTTATGGCAAAAACCAAAGGCATTTTCAGTAATTCTGAGAACCACAACAAAAAGATGTTTTTACTTTTTATTTTTATCTTCTACCTTTTGAATAACTTTGTTTGTAAGTCAGTTTTTGATGGTGATGACTTCCATTGTTGATGAAATAGGAGGAAAGTAATGTCACAGGCACAGTGAAAGTCAGTACACGCATCTGTCTGAATACTTGATAAGTTATGTAAGATATCTACAATAATTTCTTATGTATATTAGGTTTCTTAAGATAAATTGTTTGATGTGGAAAATAAGTTGATTGTATGACCAGAAGCTTGTAAGAATATTGAAATAAATTATATAATGTTGTTCAAGTCATACATTGTTATACTATTTCAGCAGCTGGGGAAGCCAACTTAAAATAATTCAGCACTTAGTTCCTGATTTGTTTTTTCTTTGAAACAGATTTTGTTCATAAACCTGTAAAGCATATTTATTCGATGAGGTTTTGAAAGATACAGTTGCAAGAGATAGGTATCATAAAATGTTCTTCTGTAACAAGACAGAACAATAATAAGGAATTTTCTTTTACTCTACTTATGTTCCTGTTAAAATTTCAAAACCTTGAAAATCATTGAGAATCTCTTAAAATGTATCTGGTAATTACTTACTAAGAGTTGGTGCAGCTGATGGTGTCATTTCCAGAATCACTTCTAGAACTGATAGGTGCTCAATGTATTCTCAGCAAAAATGGGACTATTTTGGTGTTACTCTTGCTGTAACTAAAACATTTCCAAAACACTTTTGTTTACACACCTTGCTAATGTCCCATAAACCCTAACCGTTGTTGTTGAAATAGTTTCTTTAAAGTTCATAGTGTATTTGCATTCATGGTTAACTATTTAACAACTTGTTCCATGTTACAAGAACATTGAACATTTATCAATGTTCGATGATAAACAATTGTTTATTGTTAACAATTGTGAACATTTATGTCCTGTGCTGTCAGACAGCATAGGAAAAAAGTTCACTCTGTTGCATGAAAATTACTCTATGAAATGGTTTTAATCTAAAAAGAAACCCTTAATTGTGTCTAAAATAAAAATTCCAAAATGGAATCTTGTACAGAACTGTTGGGGTTTTTTCACTAAAGTTTGTTTGCTTACCAGCTTTCTGTTTACCCAAAATTACAGAACAAAAGCTTGTAATTATTTTTATTTAAAGCAAAAATATAAGTTGAAATTCACCTAACACTTGTCTAAGGATTTTAAAATAAAACTGAAAATGTGCTGGTTAAAATGGACTTTTTCTTTCTTTTCCATATGCCAGTGGCAGAACACATGTGAGGAAAAACATGTCCTATACCGTGGACTGTTTATGTTTCCTTGTTTGCTTCTGTTTTGGGGTTTTTCTCCCTAAAAAAGGTTTTGAAAACTTCTGTACCTTTTATTCTTGTTGATATACTTCTATTTCTAACAGCCCTGGAAATTAAAAGTCCACTTACATGTTTTTTTACATGAATGAAGAATTAGTTTATAGATCAATCCACATACTGCCTCAGCTTTGCAGTTGTGAATTCTGCAGTCATGTGAGAAGGGTTTTTATTTACAGTGCTTTTTTGAGGTTTAGCTCATCTGGCTTTGTTTCCACTGTGAAAGACATATAAAATGTCCTCTTCTGGTAACTTACAGTGAATAAACATATTCAGTACTTGTGTGCTGCTTTTGTTGTATCACTTTTCAATAAGTGACGTAATTGTATCTTTCAAATTCCCTTTGAAGAAAAATTTTCATCCTTGTAGAAATTTATTTTTCCTGGGATTCCACTTACTTCTTCCAAGTCTGATGAAGGAAAAGATTAAAAGCTGAGGTAAGATATATCAAGATATATACGATGGGCTTTTAAATTTGTTTTCTTAATGTTAACTAAGTGATTAGTTTCACGCTACCATGGTAAAGCTGATTCTTTCCAAGTGACTCTTAATTGATGAAAGGCCTGATGATGCATTTCCTGCAGTTGCATTTGGAATAGATTTCAGCTCTTATCTCCCACTTCCGAAAAAAATGCCACTAATTGTCATAGATCAGGAAATGCACTGAGTTCTGATCCTAGATGGTTTATATACACACATAATTATTAATTTTGGTCTAGGATCTGTGTAAAATGCAGAACAATTCAGGAAAAAGGGTTAGGGTCCAGGAGTGTTCCCTCAAGCAAGCTGAAGGGTCTTTCCACCTACTTTTCCTTCTGTCTGGTGACTCTTGTGTTAGCTGTGTGGGGGTCCTATTTCCACTCAATGAGTATGTGTACCCCTGGGCTAAGGTTAGGGAAAAAGGAGACAGATAAGTTCCTCCAGATGGAGTAGGACCTACAACTTGCAGTGAGGGCTCAAGCATCTTTTTGTGAACAAAGAACATCCCCATTTTTCTGTAGTTGGTTGTATCCTTGTTTTCAGGTAATCCTGAATTAGAGCTACACTTGAATGCCTTTGTCATGTGTTGGATGCTCAGCTTTGACTGCATCCATGATGTTAGATTGGCCCTTGGAAGTTTTGCTGCTACTTTGCTGGATTGTGATGAAAGCATTAGCAGGAGCCAGTTGTCCGGTGCAAATCAGGGAGTTTCCATACATCTGTGGAAACCTAAGATCCACATACAGAGAATTTGCAAAATAGCTACATGAGTTGAGTTTAGACTTTCAAGGACTCTGTATCTGGTTTAAATTCCTCAAACTGAAAACAACCTAATCTAGCAGCAGCAGCAGCTTTCATTTACACTTCTTTCCCCCATATGTGTATTGCATTTTCACCACCCACTTTGTCCAGGGGGTAAGTCCAGGGTTGTAAAACCAGGCTACTTCCTTCAGAAGATTGCTGACCCCACAAAATGTGCGTATCAGGGGGACATCACGTGACTTTCGACTTTGAAATTATTTTTACACATCCCTTCCCATTTAGACACTTGTAGAATATCAGCTGGTACATTTTTGAGTGTACTGGGTACTGGCATTGGGGTTTCATGACACAGATCAATTTTAGCATCTTCTTAACACTGAGCATTTTCATGGAAGGGAAAGTCTGTAGTAATTTTTAAATTACTTTTTGTTTCAAAAATTTATGTGGCTTTATTAGGTGCATACATTCAAGAGATTTGCATCATTCTTTGCTCAGAAAAGCTGAGAACATCATATCCATGTATTTTATGAAACACAACATGAAGAATTCGCTTCATGAAAATGAAATTATTTAGAATTAAAAATCCTGAATTTACCCTTCTTAAATTGTTATTTTCTGTCCCTGTTAAGGAAAAAGAAACATGAAATTCTTTTGAGAGCTCTACTTTTAAATACTAGCAAACAAGGGTAAAGCATTTTAAAGTGTGAGCATTGTGTAATAAGGTAGTTTTTTATCAGTCAAATGGCTTGAACAGTGGCTATTGCACCCCCCCAAAATGTCCCGTTCTTTTTCAGAGTGTTACATGACATTTCTACTTTTCTTCATCCTTTCTTTTATCTTGCCTCTTTTGTTGTTACTCTTGCTGCAGTTCACCAGATTCAAATGTTTTTTTAAAGGGCAAATAACTTAATAGATCTGTGGTAAAATACAGCTGTATAAACTTTCTCTCCCCATCACCAAAGGTCTAGAAGCAGCTGAAGTGTAGCTCCCGAACCAGCCGTGGCACTGCAGGACTAGCGATGGGGAAAGTGTGCTCGAGCACATGCTTGGGAAAGTTAGGACTAAGTTTCAAAATCATTTAATCCTGCATCTGCATGCCGCTCCAGTAGTAGTACAGATTAGGCTGTAGTCGAATGCTGGACAAATCCAGGATGATATTTGCAGTGTATAGTAAAACGTGACAGATTTATGCTAGGTTTATGCAAGACCACCAGTAGAATTTTAACCTGTCAAAATACCTAATAGATTTGAATTGCAGAATGAGGTTACCCTGGAGCAACATTTTGCACCATGCAGTGGCAGCAGCTTTGTCCCTTCTCTGCACCCCCATTCGCTCTGTCAGCTCTGGATAAATTTGTCTCGGAGGTGCCCTACTGGTTTTCACTCCTCTGCTGCAGCACCAGCGTTTGCGTGCAGTAAGAACAGTGCTTTTTGTGGTATGTTTTTGTACCCCTGTGCCATCCCGTGTGGCTGTTAGCGCAGCCTTCGGCCGTAAGGATGAGCTGGAAGGGTGCCACCAAGGAGCTGTCGACACCCCACGCACCCCCAGCGATTCTGTCTTTCCCCTGGGACTCAGGAAGGTGGATGCTGGTGGCTCCTGCGCTGCTACTGCTTGTGCTGCACCGCCCCAGCCCCGTGCGGGGTCTCCATTTCCCCTGACCTCTTCCCAGCACTCCTTCCTCACATTAAGCGATTTTTCTCCTTTCCTTTATGAGTTTAGTGTCAGATTCTAGCCGAGGGATGGCATCGTACACCTCTGTGTTTTAAGCGATGCAGCATTTTAATTAAGGTGATGATGCGCGCGGGCAAACCCTCTGCTTGGGGTCTTCCGTATGCTCGGCAACAGCAGTGAAACAGCATCGGGCACACAGGGACAAGGAGAAAAAAATTAGTGCTATCCCTAGCTTTTCTATCTTCTTCTCTGTAAAACGTGTTACGTCAGCATTCCTGAGAAAGGTGGGGTACTTTTAGACTTGTGAGTACGGAAATGGTGCACGATGGCACTGTCCCCAGAGGCTGATTAAAGCGCACAGGGTCTTTAGAGAAAATGATGTGCAGCCCCTGTACACCCGCAGGTCCAACTTTCTTTTATTGCAGCCCCCATTTCGTCTCTTCCCGTGTTTATCCACTTTATTTGGATGAAAGGTGAGGAAGAGGAGGAGATGCCCTTTCGGCTGGCGCTAGCTCAGCAGCCATCGAGGAAGGCTGCTTTCCCCGGGCTGCAGGAGTGCTTCTTTGGCAGGTTCTGGGGGGAGAAGGAAAGCCTGTCTGGGTCACAGGAGCCGCTGCTCAAGTGCCATCTGCTCTGCTCGCCTCTTCCGACTGTGTTTTGAGGGAAAATGTGAGCAAATTTTCTCGCGTAGTATTTATTTGAAGTGAAAACAAACAAACGAAACCGACAAACGCTGGCGTTTCTGTGAGCATCCCCCAGTGAAGACTGTTCATTTGCAGGCACCGAGCACTGTCCCCGCTTGCCTAGCCAGGCCCCCCGTTCGCCCTTCCCCCGGGACGCGTTGCCAGGGGCACGGCTGTGGCCACGGGCGGCTCCGGGGCTGGCGGGGGCAGCGGCGCGGCGGGACCGCGGTAACCGAGGGACGGGGCAAGGCAGAAAGGGCCGAGGGGGTTGGTTTGGTTAGGGCTTGGGGGTTTTTGCGGCGGTTCTCCTGTTAGGGAATAAAGCCCCGACTTCGGAAATCTGCCCCTTCCTTCCCTCCCCTTGCTCTATCAGTAGCTTGTCGGTGTTGCTGTAGAGGCTGACACAGGCTGGCTGTAGCCCCCCTTTGCAAGTCATCTTTGCAATATTCAATTTAATATCGCCTTTAGCACCGCCCCCCCTCCGAAAAAAACCCCAAAACCCCAACCAACCCCAAAATAAAAATCCAAACAAAATAAAACCAAACCAACCAAAAAACCGGTGCAAACAAAGAAACCCCAATTCCAAAAGAGAGCTTCTGCAGGTGCAGAGCTGCACCCTGTGGTGCACCTGAAGCCCCATGAACTTCAGCTGATCATTATAGCTTATCTTTACAAATTCAAGGCCAAAAAGATTTTTCTTACTAAGGGCTGCAGAAGGGAGTAGCTTTCACAGAGCAGGAATTTCTAGTTATCTAAGAATTTCTTCTTTGCATCTCTTCTTCCTTTGAAACTGATTTACTGGCTTTGATGTGAATTTAAGGGAGACACTTGAGGATATTGCTTAGAAGGATCAAACCTTTGTACTAAAGATATAATAGGAACCTTGTAACAGTTTTGTGTTCCAAAGGATAAACAATTTATTTGTGTGTGAACAGTTCATTATCTCCTGAATAGTTGAGCATCAATTTTGTAATGAAGTGATATTGTTCTGAGGCAAAAAAATTACAGAATTTTAGTAGTTTGCAGTGGCAAAAACAACTGCCATTATATTAAATACAACTGTTATGACCCAGTTACAAAGTTTTTGTTAGCACTGCTTAGTGACAGAGTGGACAGCAACCTGCTCTACATTCTAACCAGCCCAAAGTCAAATAGTTTGTGATGATTCAACACTCATCAAACTCAAAAACACGCTAGAAATTACATGTTTATAGAATATGAGTTACAGCTGGTAAATCAAACTACAGAAATAATCAGTCTTTAATTGTGTATATACCAACATACTCAAGTATTTCTAAAATATTTGCATTTTGTTGACTGCAGTGAAGTATAGTAGGTGTTGCAGGAAAATTTCAGCTGTTTGCATTGCGTGATGGTCTGTTTTTTAATTCTACCATTTAAGTTGTTCTGTTACAGAAGTTATTTAACTCTATTTAGCACTGATAAAGTAAAAACAGTAGAACAAATTGTTTGCACAAATCCCTGCATAAGCACTTAATTTTGTCTTAGCAATTACCCTTTTTATTATTTTGGGAATAAGCACAGCAGCTCCTTGTTAATCCTTTTGGAAAAGCTGTGAGAGAAAGTGTCAGAGGAGTTCCAAATTCCTTAATTTGTCCATATAGACAAATGATGAAGTCAACCAGAAAGCATGTTAAATAATGTTTAGAGTAGGTGATGTGCCTCTCTAATTGCCTTGAGATGACTGCTGTCTTTCATCACATTAAATGCACTTATTATATTTGGATGCAAAGTCACCTCATCCTAACAGAAAAGATCAAAATGCTTTAACTGCTGCTTGTAGTAGTAGCAGTGGGTAAGACTAAAAGTTTGATTGTAACGAAGCTTTCATTTGGGCCCATTAATCAAGCTCGAAATTGGCCTCATCAGCAGATGAACACCAGGAGTGATTTTTATCTTTTCAGTAATACCTTTCAATGATTACTGCAAAGGGAGGAGGGTACAGCTGAGCAGTATCCTTCTGAAAGGAATTTAGAAAATCTCTTTGGTAATTTATTTGAGCTGCTGAGAACACTTAACTTAGTTTTACATGTTTCTGAAACACTACACTAATGCAGAAAAACTCCTTAGGTATATAACAATAACAACAAATAAAAAGTACTGCAAGCAATGAGTTGGGCCTAGTCACAAGAAGGAATCAGCAAGGGGAAATAGGCCTTTACTGAGTGAAAAGTGATCAAAAGTATTTGAGTGTTTCTGGAACTTTATAATGTGCAAGAGTAAGTGACAGAACTGACATAGTTGTGAAATATTACTTGCAAATTTTGATTTAATATATAGTTATCAATACATTTTGAGATCCCTGTAAGGCAAATTGGTGAAAGTATTTTCTACAAAGAAGACCCAAAATATACATACAAGATTGTTAATTTGTGAACCCATTTTTCCTTCCCCCTGAAGTGACTCCAGTGGAGGGGTCAGCCTATTCCAAGTAACCAGTGACAGGACAAGGGGACGCAGTCTTAAGCTGCACCAGGGGAGGTTTAGTTGGGCATTAGAAGGAATTTTTTTACAGAAGGGGTTGTTAGACATTGGAACAGTCTGCCCAGGGAGGTGGTGGAGTAACCATCCCTGGAGGAAAGATTGGACGTGGCAAGGAAATACTGAGTGCTGTGGTCTAGTGGACATGGGGGTGTTCAGTCATAGGCTGGACTCGATGTTCTCAGAAGTCCTTTCCAACCTCATTGATTCTCTGATTTTAGTCTGTTCTCGTATGTGTTAGCAGAATCTGAGTCACTGTGGAATAGTGTCTGAACCTTCTCATGGTCACTGCTGTGTGTAGCTTTTCTGAGGTGATGTGCATGCTGGCGGGCTGTCTGCTGCTACCAAGAAAAATCTGCAGTAGCCAAGAGTGGAAATATTTCAACTACCCATTCTTTCTGGTATTTCATGTTGGATAGCATCTTCTTTCTGGTCGCAGCAACTACTACTACTACTACTACTACTACTACTACTACTACAAAACTATGCTGCTGCGTTGTATTTTCAGAAGTTAGAACAATTTTATGCACATATACACTCATGAATATTCATTTGTCTTAAGAAAAATGATTGCAGGTTTGGGATATCTCATTTTGCTTGTTTCCAGAATATGAACAGTTATGACACTTGGATTTATAGAACTCACTGAATAGCTCACTGAGTCCAACTAGTGTACCAAGTCCTGTATAAACATGGAGGTAAAAAGCCCCCCTGATTACTTTAACATCTGAGGGGGGAAAAAAGTGTATTTCAGTTAAGATAGATCCTGTGTTATCACTTAGATCTTCTTTTCTTCTTAAAATATATCAGTGTAGAAGAGATGCCGGACAAAAGGAGAGGTGAAATAAAAGTTTGGAGCACCTGAAAAGCAGTGACAAAGGAAGCAATCACTGCACAAAGGCTGACTGTGTAGCTGAACCGGTGAAAGTAACCTGGACAAGCCAACGTGAAGGTGCCTGTCTTGGTTAGATGTGTGTTTAAATACTGTGGAGACAGTCAGATCTCATAGGCTACTAGAGAAACTTTCCCACAGTGTTCTGCTTTCACACCCAACTTTGCTGATGGTAACCTGTGATACAGTTTAGTAAAGCGTATCTGTGAAAAAATGATGTCATGTGCCATCATATTACAAATCTATTTCATTTTCAACCTTTCTTCCCTCTTCCCCCCATTTGTTCTGTAGAAGCAAAGGAAGAATGAAGTCAACAAAGGTTCGTGAGTCATCGTGTTTGGTATGTCAACCCCAATGTGTTTAGGTAGTTTGGGAATGGGAAGAAGAAATCCCTGCCCTGAGTAAGGTCTACGGCAGTGCGTTGACAAGTCACTCAGGGGAGTGATGGCTGCTTAAATGCTTGCTGGGGGCTTTCAATAAAGATTTTTTAAAAATATATGTTTTGGGAAAGGGGTCTGGGCTGTGTGCAGGCAGTTGCAGCAGCAGCAGCATTTGCCAGCACTGAAATAAGAAACATAGCAGGAAATCTCAGAAAAGTTGCCAAAAGCAGAATGGGAGTGAGTGACTTTAACAGTTGGCTGATTTCAAAGTACCTATCCATATAGGTATAAAACTACTGAATGTTGTTGTAGTTTTGTTGTTTCTGAATCAAATGAAGTTTGCCAACTAAAGGCTGGATTCTAGGGTGATAAAGACAGTTATTTGGTAAAAAAATCAAAACAAAAATGGTCAACAATAACAACAATCACCATATACTGTTGATCTTCTAAAGAATGTCTATTACTAATAAAACTGAACATCCAAGTAGATATTGCTCTTAAGTATTGTAAATATAGACTTAGCTTCTGTTTAGCATGTGCAGTTAGATGAAAGCTTCATTTTCTTGAAGGTAAGTGGAAAGAGATCAAAAAAATTAATAGTGTGAGTGGAAGAAACATCCAAAACCTAGGTTATTTAGAGCTGATTGAGTGTTAATATATTAAGACTTCTTCTGTCTAATCGCTCTTATTCTTTTAACACTGCATTAATTCTATTTTCCTAACAAAAATCAGTATAGATTACACAGCACTCGTGAAACATTGCAAATCTGAATTTTTCCACAGATATAAAAGTGCCACATCTGCGTTACAAATTTTACCCCTATAAATAAAGTCATGCCAAGTTAATTGAGTTGTCTGATAGGTCTGATTAAAGATCAGACCTGTTGCTGGCTGATGTCAAACCACAGAAACATAGAAAACTATTAATTTTAAAGCACGCACATTTCCTGCTAAAAGTATGATGATGATACCAACTTCCTCAGCATGATGCCACCATGTGTGATTAGTTCTATGTTTGCTAAGGCACTGGAGGATGCAGAGATCTGCCCCTGTAAATCTCCCTAAGACTGTAGATGAGTTGAAGAGTAATTCCCATTGACTTTTGCCCCTAGCTTCATTTAAACTTCTTTAAAATCCTTCTGGATGTGTATCTGCATCTTTAAAGTGCTCATCATTTAAAAATCTAGATTGGTATGAAAAACATAGATTTTGGAAGTTTCAGCTCTAAAGCTGTTACATTGATTATCGTTTCTGGATGGGGGTTTATATTCCTCAGCTATGGTCTGAAATGTATTTATTTCATCACTTTTGAGATGTACTCCTTTCTGTAAAGTTATAAGTTGTGTTTGTTTAGGGAAGAGAAAGAAAAACCTACATTCATGCAGTAGTACAAATATAATAACATACATAAGCAGCATACACCCTGTTACTGTTTGCAATCTCCATCCATCGTTTTGGAGCCCTGGTGTATTACAGAATGAGAAGAATGCCCTCTACATTAAATAATTTCATGTGTTTGTATGTGTGGAACAAGCAGAGTGAAGCAAAAGTAAGACAAAAGTAGTGAGGAGACGGCACATGCTTTCCCTCACTCCCTCAGAACAGTGATAAAGTGTTGAGAAAATTAGCAGCCCTTTTATCTCCGAGATTATGTGCTGTGTTCTATGTGGCCATGAGTTTTCTGCATGTGTCAGTCTGGCTTGGTGAGAGTGGCAACTCCTTTGTGGAAGAGCACAGCTGAGTGTCTTTGAAGGAGATGAATGCAATTAAACTTGATGGGTCTAATCTAGTGTCAATTAGCACAGGGAAGAAAGATTAGAGAATAGAGTTTGTGATACCATAGCAACTAATCCAAGGTGATTTATCTTCTGCTACAGTCTAAACTAGTATCTTTTCCTTATTCTTCCGGGATTTCTCTATGTGTTTCATGGTAAATCCTTATTTTACTAGATGTTCACATATTTAGCAAGCTCTTCAGGTTTTTTTTTTCTATTTAGAATGGGTAGGGGCTGAACTTGTAATTTATCTCAGCCTGGAAACTGATGTTGATGTAGAAAAGCATGAAGAGAAGATGTCTCTGTCTCCATTGCAATACCTTTTTCCAATAGCAGTCATTGTCTGGGGGTGTTTTGCATTTTGTAATTCATACCCAAATGTACGAGGATTGCAGTTTTGTTTCAGTCCTGTGTGAGAGCTGATGAAGTACAAATGTAATGTTCAATTCTCTGCCATGTGTGCTCCCAGCATAACCTAAACTTAGTTCTGTTCTGAAGAGGTGACATTTCATAGTTTTATAGTTACTACTGATTGAAAAAAAAAAGAGTTCTGTCTAATGAAACTCTATCAAGACTTCAGGTCTGAATTTTCATCTTGAAAGTCTTAAGTAACAAAGGCCAAGAAATCCAGTGCATTCCTGCTCTACTGTAGAAGAGCAGAACACCACAAAAAGGAGAAAGCCTACTATAGAATCTAAAGGGCACAGCTAAAAGGGTAGTACAAGTGGTGTGAAGGAGACTGTACTAGGAAGGCAGAGGCAGTGCTTGCCATGGAATCAGGACTTGAAAAAGAATGAAAGGAAGTCATTATGGTGATTTCTGGGGATGAGAAAGCATCAGTCAGGGAGCTGAAGTTGTGTCCAAGTGATGGAGTTCAAAAGAACCTCTAACCTTGAAAGGTTAGAAGTAAAAAAGCAAATGGCAAGCCAAAAAGTGACTTGGAGGAGCAGATACAAGTGTCTGAGTAGGCATGGGCTCTTCAGCCTGAGAATTAAAGAGAGGTAGAGAGACTGTGGAGGTGAGATAGGATAGAAATTTGTAAAACCGTGAGTGGCACAGAGAAGATCAATAGCCATTGCTTTTTTTCAACATTTCTTCTGAAATAAGAGTGAGGGGATGTACAGTATAACTGAAGATTAAAAACCAAAGTGATTCTTTGCATAAGAGACACCTGAGGACTCCCTTTGCCTCAAAGTTTATACAGGTTAAAAGAGTGACTGGATAAGTTTGTAGAAAAGGGACCTTTTGAATATTACTAAATACATAGAAAGTGCTGGAAATAGCCAGAGCTGAAAAGAGTGGGAGGTCATGGTGCTGGTGGCTGAACTTGGAGATGAAAGTGGTGACTTGTAGAAAAGGACTGTTTAACCTATTTTTCAGGAAGTGTGTGTTACTCTGGGAATAGCACTTGGAGTAATGCCCTTGAGCAGCTTAATCAAACAAAAAAGCCCTGAAGCAAAAATGTTTTAAAAATGGGATGTCTAATGGTTTTGTCTTCATGCTGTCTTCACAGAAATCTCATGATCACGTTCTTTTGGATATTCCTGTCACTAGAGAGCAGATGAATCACTATCGAGCTGCAGCTGAAACTGCTCAAAGTGAACTTGCAGCACTTTCAGTGAAGTATGACTGTGCCCAGTCAGAGGTACATTTAAAACTAAGTTCAAATTCTTCTCCAAACCTGAGGATTCTTTGCAGTCACTTTATGTAGGGAATAGAAAGCTTGCAGAAAGTCCAAAACTTGCTTTTGCTACAGAACTTTTGGAGGTTTTTTTGTAATAAACTTGTTTTTAGAATGTCTGTGTGATTTTTACTTTGCTTTCTTCTGTGGTCAAGAACTGATTATTAGTTTGTACTTCTAAGATTTGAAGCAATCTAGCTCTTTATCGTCATCTAAGTGCAATCTCTTCATATTAAGCCTGAAAATTAGTATTTCTAAATTGTAGTTGTATAGAAGTTCACATAGATATCCTCTTGTTGCTGGCAAGTTAAGATCCATCTGCCCATCTTTACTCATTTCTCCCCTTTTTCCAGCTATAGCTCCCCAAATTTGCTCTCCTTTCATCACCAGTGAAATTGTGCTTGTGCTAATAAGGCTGACTGTAACTAGAGAGGCTGAGGAACATGTACACATACTTTTCTACTCTTCTTGCTGTGTAGATGGTGCTTCTCAGGAGAGGATTTATTACAGGATAGCTTTTAGAGCTTCATTATTTCCACAAGTAACTTTTTTTAAACATATAACTGATTAAAACTGATTTGATCAAAGTCAGCAACGTTGGCAGTGGTCAGTTTTAAAGTGGAGTAAAATTTGCCTTTAGAAGACATGAAATGCTTACATTTATTCTCATACAGAACTACAGGGGTAAGTGTCCGTTGGCTGAGGTTTAATTAGAGCCGTTGATCCTGAAGTTACTGCAGGATTCCCTTACATTTAACATTTATCCAGAATCCATGGTTTAAATTTCAAATTTTAAAAGCCATACAGAATCTCATGTTCTCATACAAAGAATTTATTACTGGAAATGTTGAATGGCTTCACTGCCAGAACGTCTGACTGATTTATAGATTCTTCAAGACTGTGCTTGCAAAAGCATAGTCAAGAAAGCAGCTGTTCATGCTCTTGTTAATAGAGACCTTCATGACCCAGCTGAGGTCAGAGCCTTGTTCTGCTGAGTGCTCTGTAAAACTCATGATATGGGATTATTCTTGCTTTTTCTGCTATTGGAACTGACCACAAAGACAATGGACAGAGGAAAAAAGATTGGATGGGGAGTTGAACCACAGAGAAATTTTAAGGTTATGAGCAGTCTAGGATACCATAGCTTGGTCCAGCTGCCAAGCAAAGCAATGCTATTGTTCCTGCAGCTGCTCATTTCCTTCCCCACACTGCCCCACCCCTTGTGCCGGCACAGATGGATGTGTATGTGTCGTTTTTATGGTGCACTGTTGTGCCGATGCAACTGAGAAACAATTCCTTTCCTTTTGAGTTGTTTTTTAGCCAGATCAGTTTTCCAATTGTATTTCACCTTGTAGCCATATAAGTGCTTCTTGTAGCACAAAGAGGAGGGTGGAGTATGGAAATGAAGCCCACGAACCCGAGAAAAAGCCAAGCTGTTTTTCTCGTAGTCAGTGCTGCTTTGTGTCAGCTCCGGAGTGTCTGATAAAGCAGTGCTTGCACTTGAAGCATAAGCTTATCAAAGGCTCTGCTGCTGCTGCAGGGGTGATCCTCCTACGTGATTTTTCAGTGTTAGCCTTTCCTCTCTGGTGTGACCAGCTCCACTTCCTCTTTCTCCTCTGCAAGAGAAAAAGTGAATATTTTCTATCAGTTGTTATTTAAGTTGTTTATGGGGGAGTCAGACAAACAAAGAGCTGTTGTGAGGGAGTGGATAGGCGTGCGTGGCTGGAAAGAGGAGAAGCAGGACCTCTCTTTTCCAAGGCAGTTGGCTCACCAGCCTCTCAAATTTCTCTGAGTATCTTGGGTTTGGTCATACTGAAAGCCTCCAACACAGAAGTGAATTTCCCATTGTCCTGGATTGCAGTTTAATGCCTTAAATATTTTTGCCTTAAAATGTTTGCCACAATTTAAAAGTTCTATCACTCATCATAAAGAGCAGTTAACTTGGCTTAATTATTTGCCTGTTAATTTTATGCAATAGGACAGAAGTCCTTCAGATTGCATCTTGCTGCTTTTAATTTGAATAGTCAGGAAAGCTGAAACGTGCCTTAACACTTCTTGTGACAAAAAAGTCCACTTTAAATTACTTGTTCCTAAAACAAAAAACCAAACAAACAAACAAAAAAAAACCACCAAAAAAAGATGAAAATGTTGTTTGCCTGGTGAGTCTGCCTCAAGCGGGGTCTCCTAGAGAAGCTTCTAGCAGAAATAGTTCAATGAAAAATGGTGATTTTAACAAAAAGAGAGAGGAAAATCTACTGAACTCCATGAATTCTTGGAAAGCTCTAGCATCGTCCCTATAAGAGATCTTTAGCATTTGAGGGTGATTTTCCTCCTCCTACCCTTCCTTAAAAGCCGCTATTACTGTTTCTGCATAAATCCAGCTACATTTAATTGGATTATCATGCGCAAAAGTAACTACTTGCAGAAGATGAGAAGAGGGTGCCTACCACCCAATGCTCCAAAAATTTATTTGCTTCTGAATATGCCTCAAATCATCAAAAGTCTCCACAGTCCTACAACAGGATACTTTGCTGTTACAACTCCCTGCAGCTATAGATTATTGGTGGAATTGTGCACCTGAAGTGGAAGCAGGCAGGTAGCTGGCAAAAAAGAGGGAATAGAGGTGTTAATAACTTTATTGTAATGCAGACCCATAGGAGACATGAGTTAAGGTTGTGCAGTAGAACTTAAGTTAGACTTGTCCTAAATTCTGAAATAGTAAAATAAACATATCTTCCTGCAAAATTTTATCTTGAAAAGTTGTATTGTGTTACCCAACAGTAGCTTTTGTTTTTGCAAACCTCTTCT
This sequence comes from Platysteira castanea, assembly GCA_013397175.1. Taxonomy (NCBI): domain Eukaryota; kingdom Metazoa; phylum Chordata; class Aves; order Passeriformes; genus Platysteira; species Platysteira castanea. Next base: position 541,266 of record VYXC01007874.1, read on the forward strand.
ATTACTTTTTCCTAGTCCTATGAAGGTAGAGTTGTGTCTCTCTAGTCAGTCTTGTAGTGATAGAAACGCATTTCTTGTCACATTACTAAGCTTGTTATACAGTCATGTTATTTCAGCCTGGGCAAACTATTCTTCATTAATTTTCTCCTTTTCTGTCTATAGCTTCTTAAGCTCAGGTCGAGCATGATCTCTAAAGAAGCTTCTTTTCAAGAGCTGAAGGCTGCAGCTGAAAGCTATGAGGAAAACAGTGCCAGACAGATGTCTCGCCTCCTGTCTTTGCAAACACAAATCCAGGAGATGGAAGAAGAGCTGCGTGTGCTCACTGCTTCTAAAAATCGGGCTGAGCTGACAGCTCAGGTGGCATATAAGGAAAATTTGGAGCTGAAGGAGGAGCTTCATGAGAAAAATGCCAAACTTAAGTAAGAGTCATGTGAGATAAGAAACAATTTTTTGGGGAGGAGGACAGAATGGTGTAGTTGTCAGCAAAGAAAAATGCATCAGTGGATAGACTTTATTGCAGTTCTGAAATCTGTTACAGTGCCTTGCACAACCGTTGTACCTGAGGGTGTGGAAGGTATTGAAATTTGAATCTTGTTTTGAGTTGTTAGTCCATAAATGGAGGTTTGAGTGTTTTGTATTTTGAAGGTGAAATGCATTAAACATATAAAAGATAGTACCCTTTAACTGTACTGTTCCTAGCATAGTGTATCAGAGCACTGATCTGTCTGTTCTACATAATTGCTCGTGTTTCGGGTCCGTAGGATGGAGACTCATGGCAAAATTGATTGGTATGAAAATATTCTGAACTCTGAAATTCCAAAATCAGTGTCAGTCATATTAATAGACACCTTGTAGACTTTTATAATGGATTTTTTCCACCCATTATCAGGCTAATCTTTGTGACTCTATCAATACTGTCTAGTTAAGAGCGAGGTGAGTGTTTACAAGACACCTGTATTTCCCAAATCAGTATTTCGCACAGCTCTGCCAAGCTTTGTGCATTAAAAATTAATAATTAAGTGATTTTAAAACTTAGAGAAAACGATTGCAGTGCACTTGTTTATTACTACCTGATTTGCCAAAAGCCCTGCCTGGAGAGTGCAGTCTGACATAATGGCTTTTAATATTCTTTAAAATGCTATTACTGGTAGAAAGAAAAAAAAAAAGAAAAAAAGGGAAGAAAAACCTCCTATTCTGTTTGCTTGCCTAACTTACTGGGAGAAAACTGCTGGAATACTTTGTTTCATACTCGCCTGTCATTATAGTGATACAATCAATTTTATGGGTATAAATCTCTGCTGTCACTCCCAGAGCAATCCTGGCTGCTCTCTTTGGCCCAAAACACTTGTGTAATCAGTTCTGTTTGTGTTGGTGATCAGGACCAGGGGACTGCTCCAAGAAGTGAGCAAAATAAAAAGCTCGATTTCCACCTCTGCCAATCCCAGATATGGTTCACTGTGCACCTGGAGTGTGCCACTGGACTTCCGGGAAAAGGGAAGTGGTACAGGGATAATGAGTCTGCTCATTTGGAAGGAACAAACATGTTGGATTGCTCATGAATGTACAGTGTTTGCTTTCAAAGCTCTTTCTCCTCCTCAGCTGATGATTACATGTGTCACTTCATACCAACCAGTGTATTGACTCAGTGAACTTCAGCCACTTTGGCCGCCTTGGTAGTACTTGGCACAGGGCTAGTCCTAATTAGGTGTTCAAAAAAAGATTTTCACTGAAAACCACTAATGAAAGGGAAGAGCAAGCCAGCACACATGAAGTGCATATTTACATTCTATACCTTGGGGATATAGTAAGAAGTGTTTGGTGAATTCTATGATTGGCTTCCAGGATGCACACCTCTCCTATTGAAAATGGTGCTTTCCTACTCAGCAGGTCTATTGCCACGGTATTTTTAGAGTCTGAACTGTCAAAAGCTTTTTTCTTCTTCTTTTTCCTTTCCTTCTCTTTGCTCATTAGTTCTGAAGAGCTAGCAAAACTGTGAAAAGCTGTGTTCTACTTTTTTGTACCTGACTGCCTATTTTCTAGGTGCTCACACCTTTATGGCCCTACTGCAGGTAATTAGATGATTCGAAAAGTTATCAAGTGAGTGCTTTGTACTTCAGATTCTTTATTTTTAGAAGCAGACATGGTTTTGTCTGTGGATACCTCAGCTTTTCAGAGCCACGGAACAGTTGTGTTGTTGTTGGTCAATCTTATAAAATATTCTGACATAGAAGCATGCATATATGACATGTCTGAGCCTAATACCTTTTCACTTAACATATCCCTCCTCACAAAAGCAGTTTAGCAATCATCTCATGGTTTAGTTTTGTTGGGGTTACAGAGGAAAGGAAGGTGCTCAGAGGTGAGAAAGCTGTGAGGGTGCTTGTGTTCTGAGGGACAATGTCGGCTGGAGAAGGCGAGTTCTTTTGGCTCACGGTGTGTGCTGTGCAGTAGTATGTGGAACTGTGAGCAGTAATGAATGTTTTCCATTCCTCTCTGTTATTCTGCCACTGTCTTTAACTTTGCAGCAGTTACAGCAGCTGTGCTGATCTCCTTCCTAAGGCTATATGTTAAATCTCTTCATGGACTGTCTTTTGCTTACTGATTTATAATCATTCAGTGTACTGTGTTTGCACTCCTATTGGAGTCTCATGCTGCTCCTTGGTTATGGAATGATGCTCTGTTTGATTGCTAGCCTAGAGAGGAAGAAATCAGAAATGGAAAAGAATGAGTCCAGAAATATCTACCGTGTCCACCTTGAAAACTAAGAATAGTGCTACGCTCTGATAAGCAAATGAGTTTCAATAAAATACTTGCTCTAGACACCTGTTTGGTTACATCTCAAGTCTTGGTTTATTCTAGAGTGAAGAACTTGCTTTAGAAAGAACCTTGCTTTCCAACTGGAAGCACAATAGTTCGTCTTGCAATTCTACCACTCCCATGGGTGTTACTGAGAGGTATTGGAGTTGACATTTGGATTACACCAGTGGTCATTTTGAGCTCTGTTTGGCTGACTGTATTTGCTAATCTGTTTCTCTGTAGTTTTTCATAAGTGATATGTGTTTCAGCATCATGAGCAAGATTTTTATCTGTGCTTGCTACCAAAGCAGATTGTGGTGGTTCTTGTTTGCTGGACCCATCTTTGTCCCTGGCAAGGGAAGGAATGTAACCACATTTATACTAATGAGTTAAACTCACTATTAATTTATTTGGTTGGTTGTTTTTGCAGAGCATTTACAAACTGACACCTGCTGTTAAGGCTGAGAACATGTTTCATGTAGGGCATTCATCCGCATGATAGGCACCTGTTGAGTGATAGAATTGTTGACAAAAAGCTCCCTTTTCTTCATATCTTTGTGGTAGCCCCTAGATGCTGTCTTTTTTAATGCACCCCTTTCAAGGGTAGTGGTTCAGAGTACTGTGCAGCAAAGTAGTGTCTCCCATCTCTGCTTCTGCTGGTAAATGTCTCTTCACAGGTACTCAGGAGTTCTTCCACTTCCATTACTCCAGAAAGGCTTCTCTTTCCTTGGAGCTTGTTAATCATCACTGTCAGCTTCTTTAGAGAGGGGATGTAAAGTCCTTTTCACATATTTTTGCTGAGAGTTGATCACTCTCTTCTCCCCTTAATTTTCTAAGCTTTTGCTTGCACTTTCCACTTCTATTATCTTGAGGGCACTATTTATTCATATCACTTGGTTCCTGTGTTGTATTCAAATTTTGTGCTGAGAATGAGATTGGATCATAGAAGATTTTTTAAAGTGTTAATCAAAAGCAAAGATGAAGAAATGTTTACACATAAGGCAACAGCAAAAGTTATATGTATTACATAGCAGATCTAGAGAATTAAATGTAACTTTTAAAATTCATTTGGTGGTATGCAGAAGCTAGCAATAGCCTTGGGACAATGTATTCTGCTTAGAACTCTTTTTCAGGGAACATTCATCCTGATGTGTATACTTTTTCTGTCTGATTAGTAAATATTTGAATGAGTGTGAAGAAAACATGACTCAAGCTTCTGAAATCAGCAAAAACTATGAAGAGCTCCTCACACAGATTTCTGGATTCTTGGACACAGACATCAGAGAAAAAGAGAAACCACAGGAATATTTAACATCAAAGGTGATTGCGCAGGCAAATGTTCCTCTACAGCAATTTAATAGAAAAATATTTAGTTGTCATAGAAGTAAAGCAAGTGATAAAGATCTTTGTATTTAATAATGATTTGTAGATAGTGCTATCATGAAAAGACAGATTTTTTTCCTCATACTGGGCTAATTTTCAAAGGTACTGAACACTACTAGGCCTCAGTGAACTCAGTCTGCCCTTATCTACATGAATACTTTATCAGCCAGTAGTTCCCATATATAGCCCTGATTCGATACTTCGTTGAAAGCTTTCCTCAAAATGTTAGCATGGGGGTCAACAGGTGATGTGTAAACTGTAGCACTAGATCTTAACTCTTACCTTGACCTGACATACCATTAAATGCAAACATCTGAAATGGCATGCCCTAAAACAACCCTAACTGTGTCCTGTAATAAAATGCTGTAAGTATCTTTGTGGTGTTTCCCAGACTTAGTAATAAAACTTTATTATTTATCTTCAGCATACTCCTGAAGTTCCAGAAAATGAGCTTCCATTTCGGAAAGGAAAATTGTTTGTATATTCCTTTAACCTCTATCAATGCTACTAAAAGACATGTTATTCTAATTTTATGCATTTCACTTGTCTTCTGTGTACCCTTTGATATCCCTATTTTTCTTCACTTTGGAGCACAATAGGTATTGGGGAAATCCTATTTCATTATGTACATGTCATTGTAAGAGAACAGTGTTAATAAATCAAGGTTATCTAGGTACGTATCACAGTGAGTCTATGCCCTCATTATATTACATAATATTGCAAGCACATTGAAATTGTAATAGATGCTCTATAAATAGTTGTCATGCAAGAGGCACTCTTGCATACTTTAATAATTAATAAGTTAATAATTAGAGCTTTAAAAAGCGTATCTTCATGTCTTTTAAAAATGTAGTAATAAATCTAGTTGGGAAATCTAATTTGTGCTGAAAATTGTGCCTTACGAAACCTCAGCAACTAGTTTTTCTGGGGTCTTGGCACATTTATTTAGCATCTTTTCCACATTATGGTTTTATTTAAGACAGAATTGATCCGTTTTAGTCTTAACAAAATGTCTTGCCAATAGGAATCGGGGTGCATTCTTTGCTACTCTTTAAAGTGCCCACATTCATCTATTCCACTTATTGGAAATAGCATAGTGTACCAAAACAGCCCTAGAATCCTCCTGGAAAGGACTCCTTTTTCCAAGGTGTTGGCTGCTCATAATGGCAGCACACCAGGTATTTGGCCCTGCCCTTGAATGTGCTTATGAAATATGTTACTAACTCGAAACCTCTTGTGCTTAAAAAGTTTTGAGCATGAATTGCAGCTTCTCATTCCAAGTGAAAGGCACACGTCTTAAAAATCCAGGCTGAAATGGTTTGCTTTTCACATGGAGTAGCTGCACAGTCTGTTTTCTGGCCTGCTTCCTGTCAAGCACGGAGATGCAGCAGCGGTAGCTCTCCACCTGTTTAACACATCACAGAATCTGTGTGGGAGTAAATCTGAATCACTTTACGCTAAGTGGGAGTTTATAGTGAGAACATGATTCTATGATTTTAATTGTCTTTCTGCTCTTTTCATAAAGGAATAGTAGAGTGCAATTAAAAGTCTGACCTAGGGGTCACCAGAAACACTGAGTCTTTATTGCTGTGATTAGGAGCAGATATAACTGGGATGAATATATTTAGCTGTTACGAGCTTTTGAGAAGCTACTAATATTTGAATTATTTCTCAAGATCTCTGAAATATATAAAGAAAATCTGACACTAAAAGACCAGGTTGCTGCTCTTCAAGAAGCTGTGGATGTCCATGAGATGGAGTCTAAAGCTAACAGAGAAACTATCATGAGATTAGTTTCAGAAGTGGCCAAGGAGCAGAAAAAGGCAGCAGGATACTATCAAGACATGGAAAAACTTAATAAGGTACATGATTGCATGGCTTGTGTGCTTGTCTGGTTTTCAAATGTTTTCTTGAAATTTCAAATTAATTTTCAACAGGAATTGCATGAGAAAAAATGCTTCTGCAAAGTTGTGTTGATTAGGGTCTTTCTTAAAAAGGACACTTTTCCAAGGTTATTTTCAACTTTTTGAAAGTGAGATATGAAGATTAAACAATAAAACTTTGCAAAATAGATCTGAGGTAGATTTGATGTCTTTCAATGCTGTTTGCAAATTTCTATTTTTGCTTTCTTCTTAGTATTGTAGCCTTTGTGCTTGCAAAAATATGTAAATAAATGAATGTGTATATTGTTAATATCTGAGTCTTTTAAATAACATTATTTGATACTGCAAGTTTTCTGAGAATTTTTTTATTCAGTTTTTCAAAAATTCTAATGAGAGGAATTGATAGAACACTATTCTTTCTCTTAAGGCACTGGAAGATAAAGTGTCTTGGCTTCCATACACCCTAGATTATCTTTTCACTGCATTATAAATTTGTATTTCATAACCATTGGCTCATACGCAAAAAGTTTGTAGGCAGTAGGACGGCTCTTGCAGGAAAGCACTGTTCACTGTCGGGAAGCCTTGGAGGAAATCTGTGCAGCAGGAAGGATGGTCAGATGAGAAATATAAGTTAAGTTGTAAGTCAAGTATTCACCAAATTCACCTAGCTATGATCTGGGTAGGAAAAGGATGTGATTTAAGGATTGAATTGCTCCAGGAGAACTCCCCATTAAGAGTTAGTATATTTCAAAAATGGATGAACAAAGTGCATTTCTATAGCAATTTTCCTTATTGCTTTGCACTTTGAGTGATGACTCTAGAAAGGAAGCAGTTTAGTGAAGCCAGAATGAAGATTTCCTGCAGGTGAAACAGTGTGGTTAAAGCTCATGCTCAGAAGCTGAGAAAATTAGAGAAGAAACTTAGACTGCCAAATATGTAGCTGAGTTATGTGTGATTGAGTTTGTAGGAATTTTTAACATAAATGCAACCTTGTGCAAGTGAGTTTTCAAATATATGGCATTTTCCCCACCCCTGGCATTCCTCTTTTCCTGGAGAAGAGACACCCACCATACACTTTAAAGGATATAGTGTTCTGATTTGGTTGTAAGCAAAATACTTAGGAGATGAGAAATAGCTGGCAGCATGCTCTGGATAAGAAAGAATTTGTGGGGAAGATAAATTTAAGTACCTCAAGGGTCATAAATTTTACTTACCGCTGAAAATAGTTCTTACCAAGCTGTGTACAATTTTCTAAGACTCAATGGAACTGAGAGAGAACCTGCACCAAAACTTAAATAGGTCCTTTTTGAGAACATTTTGTTTTCATGCTTCGCTTCAAACACAGGTGTGTGAGGAAGAACAGAGTGCAGTTTACTCAGTAAGCCAGAATCAGGAGATGTTTTAAACCAAGATCAGGGCTCCCTTTGTGGCTTGTTTTTCAAGTTTTCTCTGACTGCCAAAACATTTACCAACTTGAGGTAGTTTTCTGAAAAATATTTTCCTATCATTATGTTGCATGTGTCAAATACATGATTTATTTAACCCATTTTACAGAAATGTCTTTCTAAGTTATTAGCAGTGCCTTTCAAAAGCATTGCCTTTGAAAAGCCCCATCTTCATGGAGGCTGCAGATTCCTCCAGTGGTGTTTCAGTTTAGCTACTTACATTTGCAGACACTGAGTAAATCTGTTGAGATGCTTTTGTGTTCACAAAAGCATATTAAGAAGTTCAGTATTGAAAAAGAAAGTAAAAAACAAAAAATGCTTTAAGTCCTCACATGTAAAGCGTGATGTATGGGATCCCTGTTCCCTTGATGGGTGTCTTACATGGTTACAGGAGGGGGACCAGCGGCATAAAGTCGGTCTAACTTTGCCATGTGCTTCATGCTGCACAGTTCAAGCACAGGAACAGAGTTGCATGTGTTGTGGCATGTTCCCCTGTCAAGGTGAGATGCAGAAATCTGTACTGTTCCTGTGCCAGAAGACTCATAACTGCCTGCGTGTTTCTGGGCTGTTTTCTGGGCTTAATTAATGGAATTGCCTGTAGCTGAATTTACCCAGCAAAGGCCGAGTACAAGTGACTCCTGCCTGCGTGTACCTGAAGCTCTTAGGGCCAAACATTTTGGCCATCTTCAGTATTACAGACTGAGATAGCAGCCCATTTCCCCCAGCGTTCTCTTAAAATGCTTCCTAAGTGTACAGAGACCACCACACTGTTCCGTCAGTCCTCTCCAGCAATATTTGGCCTCCGCACTGTTCCCTGCCACCCCTCTGAATAATTGCCTGTTTTAACTGCCAGGTAGTTCTTCCCTCCTGTTCCTCAGGATTTCTATGAGTTACGTCTCTTGACCAGGTGCTTCTTTTTTATGTCCCAGGAGGAGCTGGCTGCCTGTACTCAAAAATCCTTACTGAATTAAATGAAAGCCAGTTAGTTATGTTTTAAGGTTAATGTATTTAAAATATTCTTTAGCATATTTGATACTTGAGTATTTGTTGCAGTTAGCTGGAATTCATTCAAGGAACATTAGCAAGTGAACAACAGTTTTATCTGTTCCTCTCTCAGTCTCACTGTAGGACAATATCAAGCAGCAAAGGATAAAAACCAGTAAGTCTTAAAATTAATGAAAGTAAAAAAAGCAATTCAAGAAGCTGTTTTTTTCAATCTATTATTTTTATTTATTTCTGAATATATTCTTCTGTTTATTTCTGAATTTCTCATGTGTCTGATACAATATCGCAAGATTTTGCTTCTGGAAATCTGTAAATATTATGCATACTTTTACTATGGCTGCGTTGGAAATCAAATTTGGATTTGATGAAAAACAACTTTTAAATCCTGCCCGTATTTCTAGACTGAGAATCAGAATACCCTTCTTTGCTTTCTGTATGTCCAGAGAGTGATTATTGATTATGATAATCATAATTAGAGAATTATAAAATTCTTTGAGAGTCTCTGTAGGTCCTTTAAAATGTCTTACTTACTCTAACCAAGTTTCTTTTTAATATTTAATAAATTCCTCCATGGTATTTATTACAGGTATAGAAGAGGATAAATATATTCATCCAGATTAATTTAAATACAGCATTGTCATTGATGAACTACAAGAGCTAGTAAACTGTCTTGTTCTATTTCACATCTTTGCTGATGATTCAACCTGGAAATATTTGTGATTTCCTTCTGAAGTGTTATTTTAAACATCTGTTTTGCAAAGATGTGCACCGTGCAAAATCTTTAAAGAACATACTTGAAATGTAAGCAAGAAATTTTAATTAATACAAGTATATCTGCATGTACTACTGATGCAAAATTAACCAAGAAAATGCGCTTCAGTATTCTATATTGACTTATATTGTTATGTTAATAAACAAAATAGATCAAAGTAGTTTCTAATCAATATAAATTTATTAAAATAAATAATTTGTATGGAAAGTGTTAATTGAAATATGAAAATATTATTTAAGGAAATTGATTTAACTTGAGAAACATGGCTACATTTTGAATATATCCAAATAGACTGTAGGAGAGACAGGCAAATGATTTTAAATTTTTCTTGTCCCAACAGATAAATACAGGAATGAGTTTCTCAGAACCTGGATTTTTTTTTTTTTCTTTTTTAAAATGTCATTAAGAAAACACATATTAGAGACAGGTTTCAGCAGGCATCACAGGTATTTCCAGGTTGAATCATTAGAGAAGACAGGAGACAACAGCAAGCTATTTAATAATCCTTATAGTGTACCAGTAGTAAACGGAGGTTCAGCTGGTGTAAGAATTCATATGGAAGATTACCTGCATTCTCTTTAATACCTTCTTATTACTGTTAATGTATTGTGGGTTCTTTTTCATATATGTATCAGTAGTTGACTTTAGTGCATTGAGACCATGCTGCTGAGTGGGGTGTTGGTATGGAATTCTTTAGGTTGGAAAATATCGTGGAGTCCAACTGTTAACCCAGCACTGACAAGTCCACCACTAAACCACGTCCCTAAGTACCCCATCTACAAGTCTTTCAGACACCTCTTGGGATGGTGACTCCACCACTTCACTGGGCAGCCTGTTCCAGTGCTTCATGAAGCACTTTGATGAAGAATTTTTTTCCTAATATTCAATCTAAACCTCCCCTGCCACAATTCAAAGCCATTCCCTCTTGTCCTATTGTTTCTTAACTGGGAGAAGAAACTGACACCCACCTGGCTCCAACCTCCCTTCAGGCAGTTGTAGAGAGTGATAAGGTCTCCCCTGAGCCTCCTCTTCTTCAAATTAAATACCCCCAGCTCCTCCAGCTGCTCCTCATCAGACTTGTGCTCCAGACCCTTCACCAACTCCACTGCCCTTCTCTGGACATGCGCCAGCACCTCAGTGTCCTTCCAGAGCTCAGGGGCCCAGAACTGAGCACAGGACTCAAGGTGTGGCCTCACCAGTGCTGAGTACAGGGGACAATCACTGCCCTGGTCCTGCTGGCCACACTATTTCTGACACAAGCCAGGATGCCACTGGCCTTCTTGGCCACCTGGACACACCCAGCTCATATTCAGCCACTGCCAACCAGCACCCCCAAGAACTTTTCTGCCAGGCAGTTTCCCAGCCACCAATGGTGGCTTTCACTTCCTTATTTTATACCTTGATCTTTTGAATAAACTATGTTTGTTTTCAGCTGTTCACAATTTAACAAGATGGTGATTAGGTAAACTCCCTGGTACTGGCAAGCCATTTCAACACTGCCTTTCTGAAAGGTAAAATACACACTGCTGAAAACTGTAATTGAAATAAATGACTCTTTATTCTTTGCTGTAATTACCATAATGTAGTTCTGAGCACAGGTGGGAATTTTCTATTAATAGGACTTGTCTAGAATAAAAAAGAGAAAATGGCAAGGAATCAGGCCAACTTTTGTTTCTAAAACATTTCTAAAATTACTTTAGAAAGACGTAATGACAAATAATTTCACAAATGACAGGGGTTGTTTTTATTTGTGATTTTGCATGTTTGCCTTTTGGCAGCTATTAAAAATTTTAGGTTTTGTATTTTATTTTCTAAACGTGCCCTGCAAACTCCTTTTTTTTTGTCCACCTTCCCTGCTGATCTACAAAAATGCTCCCAGATTTACTGCTTGATTGGCAGGTATTCTATTAATACAAATGGCATACTATGGTCCACAGCAAGTACCTACAGACCCTGAGAGACCCTTGAGTAATCACCATATTCATAACTGCTCCAGGAACAGTTCTTTAACTCCAGTGTGCACAGTCTTAACTCATATAAGTCCAATCATTGAGCCTCTACTTACCAATGAGACCTCCAGAGGAATCCAATCCCTCTCTGTAAATATTCCATCCTCCATAATAATTTTGTGTCTTAGGTGAAGTGTAATTCTTTCCTGTTGTATCATGTGTGAATATTCTTTCCCATTTGTTCTTACCAATTAGAAAATGCCTTGAGAAATGAGGACTTATTCTTTGCTATGCTTCTAGTTGGTTTCACTGCAGATATTTTTCTTGTATATGTATGTGTAAGCACTCTTAATATTGGTATTGTGGGGAAAGGAAAGAGACTCACAAGACTTTATTTCTTCATGTTTGGATGGTGATTTTTCTTTATTTTTCCTTTCATCTTTTTTTTTTTTTTTTGGTGTCATGGGTCAGGATACACAATTCTCTCTGTCTGCTCTGCTCTGTTAAGTCAATATTTATATACAACTGATATACATTTGTATTGGCTATACTTTATTCCTTCCCAGCCAAGTCTTGATTTGTCCAGTTCCTCACTTCTCACTTTTGTGAATAAATAATCTCAGGAATTTTTGTCACATTCAGATAAGCTGATCTCAAAGATCACCTCTTATCACTGTATTCAGGGAGATTGTCACTGTTGTTTTGGTCATCTCTGAATTGTCAGGCAGTTGGAGTTGATCATCACTGCAAGTTCCTTCCAACTGAAATATTCTGGGTTTCCCTTTTCCCTTTTTGTTCCTTTTGCCTCTCAGTTGTAGTACTTTGGCTTTATTTGTGACACACCTTTTTCACTGCTTGTTTTTCACGTCATATTATCTGAATGGAAAAGTAAGGTTTCAATAATTTTACAATTAAAAAATTGGTTTCGTTCACCTGCAAATTTTATTTATGTATTCCTTTTTTTCAAGCCACTGTAAGAGCTTAGTCTTTAGCGTGATTACAGCAGACTTCAGGTTTTCATCAGTTTCAGTGGCAGTTCTCCTATGAAACCCTGATGTTGAGCAAATATGAAGAGTATAGGTTCCTACTTTCTCTGTCTGCAGTATCTGCTCCTGAGTTATTCCTTAATTTGTGTGTAGTGGAGATGGTTTATAACCGATTTTAAAAATCTTGTTTAATTTTTCATGCACTTTAGGATCTTGACAGTGCTATAATAAAGAAACAGAGTTTAGAGATGGAGATCAGAAACCTTCAAGAGAAACTGACTGTTAACCAGAAAGCTTTGGACACCTCAAAGCAGGAACTGCACAATCTGAAGAAATCTTCCAGGGAGTTAGATGCAAGCTTGAAGAGCAGCAGAGAAGAGGCCAGGACTGCTCAGAGCTCTTTAGAGGCTTTTAAAGAAGAAATTGCTACCCTGCTCAGCCATGGATCTGCAGTAGTTAAACCTTCTGAGAAGGCCATTTTGGAGAGGATCCAAGAAACAAATCACAAAGAGGAGACTAAAAAATTAGTAAGTCAGCAACTACTGCACTTGCCAGTGTGTATATGTACTTATTCTCTTTGGGTTCTGTTTCATTTTATTCATCTGGTAGAGTGTTGGTTCTTTCCGCTTAGGTTTTGAAATTACAGAAACCTTTAATTTTGTTGTCTATTGATTTAGCGTAATAGGGGAAAAGCATCTATGTTTTACTAAGCAGGAAGAGTTCAGAAATTAAATTAATAATAGATGCTGTTAAGAATAAAAGACTTGGAATGGTTTTTCAGTTACAACATTGAAATTTGGTTTCTGTGCCAGCAGACATCAAAGGTGGCTGTTTGGTTGCTATGATTTAGTGAAACATGTGAACAAGTATAGATTTGCTGCTACAATGATGACTTCAAGAACTGGCTCCTTTCTCTGAGCAGATATAATTGAAGAGTTGCCACAGGCAACTTCTTTCCCTCCAATCCTCAAAACCTGCACCTAAAAATAAAGATGTACTTTTACACTTACAGCTAAACATTGCTCACCATCCAGAAGAAGGTAAAAGGAAGGCTCTTGCTTGAGGTGTTTGGGCTGGTAGTGTTTGCAAAGGTGTGTTTGAATGTATAGATAGAGAAGGGACAGCTCAGGAGGAAGGTGAGTCAGAATGCAGTCTGACCAATGTCAGTATCCTGACACTGCACTGAAGTTTCTTGCTTGCTTACAATTTATTAATTTTGTCAGTGAGGACTATTTATATAATTAAAAGTCACACACTAAATCAAAAGCTGCTTTTCGTGAGCCACTGAAAACCAGATTTCATATTCATGCCAGATTTTAAAATTCTAGCATCTCCTGCTGATGTGATAGTTTTTAATGACAGCAAATGGTTTTGTATTCTGTCCAAGGCTGGAAATAGTTCTTGAAAATATCCTGTGCATTTTGATGAAGTATTTAAAAAAAACCTAAAACAAAAAACCATTCCATTGGCGTTCTTGCCCACCTGGGCACACTGCTGGCTCAGTTTCAGCCAGCTATTGACCAGCACCCCCACATCCTTTTCCACCAGGGAGCTTCTCAGCCACTCTGCCCAGCCTGTAGCAATGTTGTGACCCAAGGGCAGGACCCGGCACTCGGCCTTGTTGAACCTCGTACACTGATGTCAACCCGTTGATGCAGCCTGCCCAGATCCCTCTGCAGAGCCTTCCTGCCCTTCAGCAGATCCACACTCCAACCTAACTTGGTGTCATATGTAAAATGGTCATAGTTTGAAATTATCCAGGAGCCTCATTAAAACAAAGAGCAGGAAGGGGGTTTTTATTTTGCAGGTTGGCTGATCAAGCTGCACAAGTCATAGGAATGAGAAACTGTGGAAGTCAAAACTGCAGGACCAAAAAATGCAACCTTTTTAAGATGATGGATCAGGCATGGGTGGGTAACAAGGGTGCATCCTTGTTTTAGGAAATGCCTACGTTGTGGGCTGTCCCTAAGCCAAGGATGAAAGTTACACCAGGATGCCCCAGGATGATCAAATGCCAGCTTGGTGGTTTTTTGCTCTCTGCCTTTGTGTTATGGTCCCTCACTTTCTTGTGTTTATGGACCTTTGAAGCCTCTAAACCCCCCTTGCAGTCCCTCTGCAGCCTGATAAAGGGGCTCTGGGTTCTCTGGCAGCAGCACATCTCTGGAGGAACAAGTTACTGAAACTGTTGTTCCTGGTGAGTGATGTGAGATACAGAGGAGCATAAAATGTGTTTGTGTGTTCTTGCAGATTTATTATTGTTTAGTGTTGTCTACTGTATGAGCAGCAGTAATTTCTCAGTGTTTTTTAGGCAAGTTGGGTGCAAACTGTTGTTTGTATCTAATTGCAGTGAGATTTGGAAACCTTTTAGTGCCATTATAATTAATGAGAGCTCTGTGTACTTACTGTTCATTTTATTAACAGAAACCAACGAGATGCTTAAAATGAAGGGGCTGCTTGGAGATGAGTGTCTGAACACTGAGTTACAAATGCAGTACAATTAATTATGTAACCAAATAATTATATGACAGTAAGAAGAAGACAGAGGGAGACAAGCAACTTCATGTATAGAACTGCCTTTCAGTATTTGGCAGTAATGTAATCAGATACTTTCAAGCATTTAATTTATAAATAGTTGACAACTTAAAATCCATTACATTACACATAGGTGTTGTAAACTTAACACTGAAGAACTAGAAACTTCTTCAAAATTGTTCTAGTTGCTTGTTTTGAGATTTTATCCTTTTCTCCTTGGCTCTGGCTAGATTACAGAAATCATTATTACTATTTTTTTTTAGCAAAATCTTTTAATTAAACACTACTTAACACTTAATGATTGGGAAACACTCTTCTGAGACTTAATTTTCCATATCTACATTCTCCCCTACATGCTGCATGTATTTTCTAAATAACTTACATGCTTTTTCTAATCAGCTCCTCAATAGATAGTGAGTTTATTGGCTTATTTTAAAGAATGATAGCTGACTGCCAGGTATTGCTGCTGTGCCTATATCTTTGGAAATTTTGTGTTTAAATTAGTTTGTATTGACTTTTTAATAGATAGCAATCTCATTTAGTCATTTGACTCATATATGGTATCTGCTGTTCACTTTCAGGTGTCTCATGTCACCACTCCTGACATTTTTTCCCAGTGATTACAGCAGATTTTTCTTTTTGTCTTCTGAAAGCATGCATTTTAAAGATAAATATTTTACCCTATTTTTAATAATTTGTTGATGTGTCTTTCACAACTTTCTAGCTTTTCCACACCCACCTAACCCCATATGCTTTGTTGGTTTGCTTGCTCCCTAGATGGTATCTCAGCTTGAAACCCAATTAGCTAAACTGGGTGAAGCTTTGGAAAATCAGACCAGATTGTACCATGAAGCCCTGGAGAGGAGCAGCAAAGCTGAAAAATGTTCTGAGAATTTCCACGATCAGCTGAAGCACTTGGAAGAGGAATTACTAACTGGAGACCTGATGCAAGATGATTTGAAGCTTGAGAAACAAAAAGTAGTTTCACACATAATTTGCTTTTGAATAGAAGTCACTCAAGGCAGAGACACAGCTCACTGTATTGCTTTGGTCACTTGGAACATTGCGAGTAATGCAAAATAGCAAAGTCAGACATCATGTAGGGAGTAGTAATATCTCTCCTTTGACCAACAATTGCAGTTGGAAGATGTAGCTAAGCTTTTGAGTTCCAAGTCTGTTATTGTGAAACAAAACAAAAAAACCTCAAAACAACAAACAAGCAAACCCTCCACCCCCCAAACCAAACTACACCCCAAAACCAGCTTAAAAGAAGTCCCTGTAAATACATCAGAAGTCTTTCAATGATTCTCTGATCTCAAAACTTTATCTCATATCTAAATCTTTCTCTGAAACATCATCTGGTCTGCAATCTCTCAAGATCTTGTGGTCTTTGATTCTTTTATATTCTTAGACAATCGCGGCTACTAGGATTTTTTGTTAATTGTATGAATGAACACCCTATAACTATAGGGTTAGCCTATAACTCATTCACGTAACCAAGAGTTTGAAAAATGACATAGTACCTGGAAAGCCAAACACTACAGCTAAGACAGGCAGAGTTGCAGCATGTTGCCAGGCCAGGATTAATGCTTAGAAAGTTGGATTTGCAAAGAATCAACAATTTTGTGCTATTTGTGTTGCCTTAGACTATCTTACAACAACTTTTTTTGAATGAAGCATTCACCACATTGGGAGAAAACCAGAAAAAGGAGTTATTTCTTCAGTTCTGCTTCCTCTGTGAATAACACATGGCCCTAGATTCTTAAATTTCTCTCTAGATTTTGCTCCAATCAAGAGATTTTTGTTTGGATTTTTTTCCATTATTGAACAACTTCAGTACTTTCTTCTTCTGCTGCTGTTTTTAATTTTTTTAGTCAGAAGCATCATGAAACAAAAAAGTATTTTTGCTAACAAATCATTTGTGAAACTGGTTTGTTCGTGAGGTGGTTTTTTTGTTGTTTATTTTGTCAGTTCTTTGCAAAATAATGGTCTGCAACAGAAGTAAGAGAAAACAAAATGAAACAGATCTTAGTGGGAAGGAGGGCTTTGGATTTTCCAAGACAGGCTAATTGAGAGCAAGGGACTAAAGCAATTTTTAAAGACCTGGTAGGGCAGGACAAAAGAAGGAAAAAACCAGATTGAATAATATTTTATATCTGTATGTGTTCACATCAGCAAACCAGATGGAGATGCGATTAAAATAATCTTAAAAGCAATTTGTAAACCAGTAACTTATCTCTAAACCTTGCTGGTCTAAAGAAGGGCTGAAGGCTGACCGTGTTAATGTTCCTGCATCTCCTCACAGTACATCGCATGTCATCCATGGCATTGCTGGTATCAGTTACATCTGGTTCAGAGCTCACAGCACTTGCAGGATTAGCTGGGACACAGCTGTCCATTCAAACTTCGCCCTGCCAGTGCACAGCCAGGTAAAACAACAGAGCTCCAGACAGGAACTGGAGTCAGAGGCAGGAACATATCTATTGCTGCAGAGAAGCAAATGCCAATTTTTCATGCTAAGAAGATAAATACAGTAGGTCTAGGGATTTATGAAGAAAATAAGTGTTGACTAAAAAAGGACATATGGACAATTTGCAGTTGTGTCAGGAGTGTGCCCAATTACACCCTTTCAGTATTATTTCTTGTAGTGTACTTGGCTGCTGCTGTAGCAGGGATTGCTTTTAACTTGTACTTCATGACTTTTAACGACATTTTATGATTCTTCTGCCACCTTTCCCACATCTTAGTATCTGAAATTTCTGGAGCAACTTAATGAGAAGATGAAGCTGGATAGTCTAGCAGCAGAGGTTGGATCTGATATGACCATGGATGCGATTCTGGCCCGGGTAGAGCAGTTGGTGAAACTGGAAGGTGATGCGGTGGTTGAGAACAAGACTGTGGCATACAGCCTCAGAAGGAAGGTATGCAAAAAGGACATAGCATTCAAAGATAAACATATGGCTATGCTTCTGTAGTGGCTTGCTAGAGGCACCAGACTGTATATGTGCAAGGAAATTCAAAAATGTCCATGACATAAAAAGAATATAGTGAATGTTTGCAAACTTTGCAAAAAGACTGCATATTGAAATAAGTAAACCCAGCAGTCGGTTGAACACTATACTGCTTTTCACAACTTCTTAAGAAAAGACTATGAAGTTATGGATGTTTATATGTGTATATTTGTCTACTTTTTAATACACATTTATAGTTCTGTAAACAACTGCCATTAATATTTAAATCTAAAAGGATCTGCAGAGGAGGGAGGCACATTACACAAACTTCTCTTGGAACTAGTAGTGTTGGTTGTTCTTTGCCAAGAATGTCAACCTTTCTAACAAGAACTGTTCCTTCATTTAGTTGTTCCTACAGGAAAAAGTCTGTTCAAATTTGGTCAAACACTCCTCTATCATCCTGTTATGACAGGGAAATCTTTTGGGTTTAGGCTTGTCAGAATGGTATAGAGCTGGGAACTGGGTCTGTTTAAGGTTTAAAACCTTAAACAATGAATTGGTAATACAGTGAAGCACAGTGAACTGGTAATACAAGGGTATTATAGTTAGGGTATATATGTTGATACTTCTTCACAGAGTTTTCAAGTGAGGAGAAGGAGTTCAGGTTGTACATGGAACATGAGGATTAAATTTGCAATTATGTAGTACCACTGTCTTTCACATATATTTTTTCAAATGTCCTTGTGTTTGGAAATCAAGTTGAAGGCTCAGAAAGAAAAACTTGAAAGCAAAGAGCTGCACATGAACCTTCTGCGGCAGAAAATAACCCAGCTGGAAGAAGAGAAGCAAGTAAGGGCTGCCTTAGCTGTGGAAAGGGATGAGGCCAATCTCGCTGTCAGAAAGTTACATAAGATGATAGAGAGGCTACAGAAGCAGCTTGATCTGGCAAGGGAAACAAATACTGATCTCAAAGCCAAGCTGTCTGAAACCAGTGAACTTAAGGTGAGTTAAAAGATTACATTTGTGCTTCTATCCATTTTCCTATTCCAGTTGGATACAGCTGGACTTCATTTGAAACAAATGTGTTCATGGAGAACTGCTCAAATCTAGGTGGCGAAAGCAAATATAATTTTACAATGTTTTAGGTATTTTACGATTTGTCTTGATGTGCTAAGTAGCATCTGCAAAGCACAATGTAAATTTTCAGGCTAGTGTAAGAGATATACAATATATGCATCCCTTTCTTTCCTGTTGATATGACTGTCATCTTTTATTTTCCCATGCACTGCTCACAGGTCTATTCTGATAGGTATGGGGGGAATATGACAGGGAAGATGCTTTATTTTAATTGTTTCTGTTTCATTACACTGCAGTAGTAATATATTACCTGCTTTAACTCAGGTGACTACAAGTAGCTTGCAGCCACTGATAGCTTGCCACCACTAGAAGAAAGGAAGATTGATTTTATGTGACTTTGTGTCTCCTGGCTGATGGAGTGAAATAGACAACTATGTGCATGTTCCCTCTGAGCCATTTTTACCAGCAAAACATTTGGCAACTCTTTTTCATACTATTTTTCCAGGGTCTGGAAGAGAGCGAACCCTCACTGGGGATTTTCTCTTCTGTCCAGATATCTCTTTTCACAAAACCTGTAGATGATTAAGTGTCATTGAAGGAAAAGTCTTTTTGTTAATTGTTGAAATAGGCCAGTCTCCTTTAAGAACTTTTCAGTTCACAGGTACATGTGATGATTTAATGAAGAACCTAAAAGAAACCACACTAAAGTGCTTATTCATGACCACTCCTGGTATTTTTATTATTTGCTCAAATTAGACGAAAACATATGACAAATTTAATACTTTCTTATCTTATTGCAGATCAAAACTCTGGAGCAGAACAGAACAATAGAGGAACTCAGTAAGTCTCAAGGCAAATTGGAAAGAATGAAAGAAAAAGCTGAGAAACAACTTAAATCTGCCAAATCAGAACTTCTTTTAAAGGAGCGTGAAGCTGCTGAAGACAAAGAAAAAAACAAAAATATGTTAGAAGGAGTTACCAGCGAGATGAAGGTGCTTAAAACAACCCTTGCAGAACTAGCAAAAAGAGAGAGACAGGTAGGTGTGTAGGTGTTTGACGAGTGCTAGGTGTACCTTAGGGTGTAGGAAAATGGTATAGGTGGAGCAGCTATCCAGCTGTGCTTAAATCTGTTCCAAACATTGTCAGCCAAGGAAATTTTAGCTCACACTTGTGAGCCAGAGCAATAATTGTGATTGCAAAGCGATTCCACAAGTTTAGTTTTGCAAGAGAATAGTAAATACAAGCATTATTTTCTTTGCTCGTCACAAAATACTACATCACCTTTTAGAGAACTATCAAAATGCTGTAAAATCCTAGTATCTCTTTTAAGGTATGTCTTTTTCCAAGTATCTTAGGTATATAATGTATCAACTTCTCGTCTGTTTCCTTTTGTTTCTCACACATCCATCTCTTGCACTTTCTCCTTGCCAGCTGTAAGAGATTCAATAAGACTAAGTGACAGGATGAAAGGAAGCAGCCTCAAGTTGTGCTGGGGGAGTTTAGATTGGATATTAGGCAAACTTATTCACTGAAAGAGTAGTCAGGCATTGGAACAAGTTGCCCAGGGGAGTGCTTGAGTCAACAATCCTAAAGGTATTTAAAAGACACCTAGACATGGTTTAGTGATGGACTTGGCAATGCAGCTTAAGAGTTGGACTTGATAATCTTAAAGGTCTTTTCCAACCTAAATGATTCAGTGAGTCTATGTTACTGTGTATAGGCCATAAATTCAAAGAATGTTGAAAAATACAAGAAAAACCCCACCCCCCCAAAAACTCTCCAGATTTAATATTGAATGTAGTTATTTTGGATCAATTTGTGACATACACCTTTGTTAAAGTTTAGATCAGAAAATTTTTTGTGGTAACTCACAGGGAGAGTATAAATAGTTTGTGGGAAACTGTAGCGGGTTTAGTTTGTAACCGGGCGGAAACACCAATTAAGTGTAGTGGTTTTGTTCACAATCCATTACTTATTTTCCTTCTGTGAGATAAGATTTAGGAGAAAGCAAAGCAGGCTCCAAACTTTAAAGAGTATAAAGATAGCTTTATTAACAGAACTAAAAGGAAAAAACCAAAATAGAATAAACCTTCAGAACACTTCTCCCCCCACCTCTTCTTTTTCCTCCCACTGACAACATAAAGAGACAAAACTTGGGATTTTCCAGTCAGTTTACCACCTCTATGTTAGTCTTTCTTCAGTTCACTTAGGGAGTGGAGTCTCTTTTGCTAAGCTATGGAGGCTTTTCCACAAGAAACAGTTCTCTCATGGCTTCAATGTCACAGCATGGTAGCCGCCTGGGAAATGGTTTTTGCTCACATGTGAAAGTCCCTTCCCTCGACTTACAGCTTTCCCCACAACTGTTTTCGAGGGTTCAGTCTTTAGCTAATGGAGTAACATTTTAAGGATGAGCTGTTCAGAAGCAAAGGTTCTCTTCCTCTGTCTGGAATCATTTTCATGTCTAGGAACAGAGGTCTTCTTATTTCCGGGAGCAAGGGTCTTCATTTCATCACTCTCATTTCTCTCTGTTTAAGCTTCTCATTAGATCACAGCTACTTTAGCATTTGCTTGTTTCAGCACAGGTACCTGTGCTCAAGGTTGCCGTTTGAACACTCCACTCCCCATGCTTTTCATGAATTACAGGGGTACTCTGCTGTATCAGTTCATCACCATAGCTTGACAAAAGAATTTCAGCTTCTGGGTTTAAAGCATGTCCTCTTTCTCCTCTCTCTGGGCTTCGGCTCTTCCTTCTTCACTGACTGTGGTGTCTCTATGGTGTTTTCTCCATGTGCCTTCACCCTTCCCTTCCCTTTGACTTGGGAGAAGATTGATGCCTGCAGGCTTCATCTGTTCTGGGGAATCTTACAGCGCTGAAAGAGTAACTCTTACCCGGGCCTTGCAGCTGGAATTTGTCTCTCGCTGTTGGTCACAGGATCTCTGCTGGGCGGCGTCCTCAGATGAATTTTGGCTGCACAGTCCCTGCCTCAGGGGGGCAGGAGTTTTGGCCACGCGGCTGCTCACGACTCCGGGCTGGCTCTCTCCTGGCCGGCCCGGCCCCACGCCGTCGCACTAGGGGCTGATCCGGCTGAGCCGCGACGGAGCAGGGCCCAGCCTGGCCCCGCCGGACCGCGCGGGCCCTCAGTCACCTGCCCGAAATCCAGAAGTAAGAGAGCTTTCTCAGGGCTTGTTCGTACTTAAATGTGGTGTTCACAGAGGCATGGCAAGCTTCTCAAGTGGCTTAACAGAGCTGTCAATATTCAAACTAGCCAGATGACTGGTTTTGTCTGGTCTGGAGGAAGTTAGAGCATTCCCTTGTTAAAAAATCACTTCCGTGGCTGGTGGATTTCTCCTTAACTAAAACCCAAGCTCTGCTAAACCGTGACAGAAATAAATTAGTAAATGTGTTCCCTTCTAATTTCAAAAAATTGTGAAGTATGTATGCTATTGCCCTGCATGTTGTGCTTTTCAGCAATGCTATAGATGCCATAATTGTCGAAAGCAAATTGGACACTTCTTTAAAGCAAAATATTTGTAATTTTAAATTTATTTCAACTGCCTAGAATTTTATTAGATTTTCCAGCTAAAAATTTTATGCTATATGTTGGGGTTAACAATGACCTTGAATGAAATTTAAGGATGCTATTTCAGAACATTAGGCTAGAATTTTTTTTTTAAATTTACATGGAGAGAAGACCAACAACCTGGGGATCTTTCTTCCCCTGGGAATCTTTACCACAGTTTTGTTTTATAACAAAGGTTAGAAATTTGGCAGGAAAATTTAATTTCTTCATATATCTCATGAGGAAACAAAGCATCCAGCACAGAGAAGAAGATACTAATTAAATGCAGGAAATTATTCCATGGAGTCATACATTGAGTATTTTGCTAAAAGTTGGATTTTTACTATCTGAATCCAAGGCATTTCAAACCACTTGAATATTGTTGCAATATTCTTTGGACTTTTTTTGTTGTTGTTGTTTTCTTTCTGTTGGAATAAGATGCCTTCTACTTTCTTGTAGTTACAGTGTGAAAATAAAATATAGTGTCTGCTTTTTACTTCCCTAAACCCCTGCCCCTCAATATCTTGGGTTAATGCTCTAAATGGCATTCATTTCCTGTTTTTTACTTCTGATAATTTTACTCACTGAATGGAAGGTGCAAAGAAAATATAGCAGGAGTGCTGTTGTCTTAGCATACCTTTGTGTTTGAGCCTTCAGTGATGCTTATCCTTTATTATTTCTCTCCTTCAACCAAAGCCTGGGTCTTTGCAGAGAGCTGCCTTGATCTTTTAATGTAAAGTCTGTATTGAAACAAATTCCAGCTTTGCTGCCTCCTTATCTTGTCTGTGATCCAGATGTTTTAAAAAAAAAATCTTTAGCTTCTACTAAATAGTACTTGCCTAACACACTGCCAGAGCCCTGCATCAGTGACCTCCTGAAGTAGTCTTGAAGATAATATATGGGAACTTTGGGGTTTTGGCATAACATTGTTCCAACGTTTGATCCAAGACATCGCACTGCCTTGGTAATACACATAGCTGGGACTGAATTCTCAAATCATAGAATCGTGGAATGGGTTGGGTTGGAAGCGGCCTTAAAGGTGATCTAGTTCCAACGCACTTGCCATGGGTAGGGGCACCTTCCACTAGACCAGATTGCTCAAAACCCCATTCAACCTGGCCGTGAACTCTTCCAGGGATAGGGCAGCACGACTTCCCTGGGCAAACCTGTTCCAGTGTCTCACCACCCTCCCAGTAAAGAATTTCTTCCTAATATCTTATCTAAACCTCTCCTCTTTTAGTTTAAATGCCTTCCCCCTTTTCCTATCGCTATATGCCTGTGTAAAGTGTTGCTCTCTTTTTTTTTTTCCTTTTTATAAGTCCCCTCTAAGTACTGGAAGGCTGTTATAAGGTCTCCCTGGAGCCTTCCCTTCTTCAGGCTGAACAACCCCAACTCTCCCAGCCTGAATTCACAGAAGACATTCTTCAGCCTTCTGGTATCTTTGTAGCCCTCCTTGGGAGCCGTTCTAACAGGTCCATGTCTGTCTTGTGCTGAGGACTCCAGACTTCAGCTCTGTTCTGTATTGGTTTCCATAGTTGTGTTTCTGAACTACAGCAGCTCCTCAGGGTTTAAAACAAACTATCTTTGGCAAGACCTTGGAAATTGAGACTTTGTTTTCAGGAAACCTGCAAGCCCCTTTCCTCACAGACTCTAACTGCTTTATAATTCTGCACAGTATTCTTGGGGCTGGAGACGTTTCAGGACTGTCGATCCCCTCCTTATCCTTAGCCCTTGGCATGATTGGTGGAGTGAGGATGCTGCCACACCAGAACATGAGTCCAGTTTCTTGATGGTTTTGATGATTTTGTGGCATTTTGAGTCTCTTTCATGCTTGGGAATGGGGATCTTGGCACTCGAATAGATAGTAAGAAGAGCATGTTTCCTCAAATTAGTAACATTTCCCTCTTTTGTGTGTTGATGATAAGGGGTATTAAGGCATTTGTCATTTTGGCTGTGTAATTTATCATCTGTTGAAGAGGCCTTGAAGTTTGACTGATAATGATCCATACTGTGAGTTGAGAAGAGTAAATCAGCAGTGATGACAACTACTTGCGGATGTCTGTCCATTTGGAACTGCAGAGAGAAGCTGGTGTCTTTAATTACTTTACCAAATACCATTCCTATGACATTTTCAGCAGCTATGCACAGAAGACAAGCATTTTCCTAAGATGCATCTTGAATTTGGTCTGTGTCCTGATTCAAATCAAAGCCAGACTGTAGGATGTGCCAAAAACTTCCACCTTTCTTCTACCTTCCTCATTTCTTTTTTCTCAAGAAAGTGCAGGGTGGAGGGGAGCAGTGGCAGATAGTGGTCAAGGACGAGCACCTTAGCCTGTGCTGTGGGATGTGCCCACCAGAGTTTCCAGTTTATACAGTTTGTGGTCATCTGGGTCAAGTAAAAATGTGTTTTCCTCAGTTTTTGCAGTTGAGACAGCAGTAAAGATATGCCTGTGAAAGATACTAAAGAAAGACTTGAAAACCGTGTTTTGTGTTTGGGATACTTGACATCTCAGCTGTTTGTGTTTTGTGATTTGATGTATGCCCCAAAGGGCTGTTTCTGTCCTCTTCTGCTCTCTGTATTAAGCAACAGCAGAGATGCCTATATTTAGCACTGATAATACAAATGCTTGTGTTTGTATGTACACATATATGTATCTGTTTTCCCTCGCATCTCCTGTGCTTCCTATTTAATTTATTCCCTTCTGTTTGCTCTTGCAGCTGGCAGATTTCCGAGAGGTGGTCTCGCGGATGCTGGGCCTTGATATTGCCAGCCTGGCTCTTCCTGACTACGAAATCATTACACGCCTTGACGGGCTGATTCACTCTCATCAGCACCATTTCTTCCCCTGTGTCTGCCTCAAAGACATGGCAAAGACCCCGGAGGAGCAGCACAGAAACATCCAGCTTCTCGACTGAAAGGAGACAGAACAAAACAAATTTTTCTCTTTGCTTCCTTACCTGCTAGACACCCACAGAAAACAGATCCTTACTTCTGTTCCCTACTCTACAGACACCAGCTAGGGCTGATTTTTAGAACTTCAATAGAGAGACTGAGCGGAATGGGTAGAGTAAAGCCAGTTGCCTGGAGATGGCAAACAGAAAATCCCTGGGCAGCTTAATACTTCAGATATGGAAATGATAGGCAACACATCAGCAAAGCCCTCAAGTTTCAGTGCAGAGGCACTGGAGTCGTGGGTCACCCAAGGTCAGTTAACAGTTTTGAGAAGTTACTGAATGTTCTCTTCAGTGGCATTCCTTGCGTTTTACCTCTGGGCGACAGGGATGAAATCAAGTAGAGGTTGTCCTGCTGCTGTTCTTCTTGCCACATGGGACCTCTCTGCATTTTTACACATAAGGGCTTTAGCTTCAAGACAGGTATCTGCAAGTTAGAGGATTATCTCAATTCTGGAACAAGAGATTTTTTTTCTTCTGGTGGTTTCTTTTGTCTGCTTGTATGGTAAAACAAAAAATTTCACTTTTGCAGCAACGGCTTTCTCAAAAGGTCCTGTCATGTGCCTCATGTAGATATATCTGGTAAAACTGAGTGTTGGCCTTGGTTATGACGCCTTGAAAATTTTGCTTCCAGCTGCTGTATTCCTCAGGCAATTAATTCACAGGCCAAATAAGTAGCAATTCTTCTGGGTTAATGAAAAATTATTTTTAAATTCTTGTTCACTACAGAAAACAGTTGAATTACTAGAGCATTTATTTTCAGAGAAGTGATGATGAGGTGTACAAAACTACCTCTTAGTCATAAAAACTTCTTTCCGAGTGTTGTTACACTTCATGATTTTTTAAAAAGAAATATGGACAGTAAATTTGTTTTAATAGCAAATTCAAACTTGATTCTGTACTTTTAGTTTTCTCTTCCTATTATATGTTCTCTATGGATGTATAGAACAGTAAAGAGGACTTACCTATTTATGTCTGACCATTTGTGGGCTTTCTACAGTATCTCAGCAAATGATGACCCACTCAGTAAAACTGAACACTGTTTTAAGAAAAACGACACTTTTTCAAGTAAGAGTGGAAATTTTGGTATCTGGCTGGGGACCCAAAACATGTTTTTGTTTCATTTGCTTCTGAAGAATTGTTTCTTAGCGACTTGCTGTAAAATAAAAAAATAAACACTCAAGCTTTTGTAAAAGCAGTCATTTGAGGAGATAGAGAGAAATCTTACATAATCCAGTTAGCCACAGGAGCATAAGAGTTAAAAATAAATTTAATTTCTTGTTTTGTAATGTAACATTGTTTTGGGGGGAATGACTTCAAACTGAAAGAGAGTAGGTTAGATTAGATATTAGGAAAAAATTCTTTTCTGTGAGGGTAGTGAGGCACAGGTTGCACCAGGAAGCTGTGGATGCTCCGCCCCTGGAAGTGTTTAAGGCCAGGCTGGATGAAATGTAATTTTTAGGAGTGATATGTTGATTGGGAATTTAGAGTGTGGAAAAGGGTGCAACAATTTTCTAATTCTTCGTGAGATAATACAAGTAGATTCACTTTGTGTGTTGTTGGTTTTATAGGCACTTCTGTTTGATTTATTACTAGAGAACAAAACCCATTTTCTTCATCCACATTAATAAATATCATACAAAGCATGATTTACTGTATTTTGAAAATTAAGTAAATTACATTACAAATTTAGGTCCACTCAGCCCAGATGATACATTCACAACATTAAGAAATAGTCTCTGAGACTGACAATTATAAAGTAAGTTTTCATTGTGAAATGATTTCCTGACGTCTGCCAGGAGACTTGAAGTTTTCCTGTCATGCTCAGTAGCCCTGTACCCTGCCACCCTGTGACCAGCCCTGGCACCAGCAGTGAAGTTCCAGCCCCCCAGAAGCCACCAGCAGAGTTCTCTAAATTATTTCAGATGAGGCAGATTGTCACATGAAGTTCACAGCAACGCTTGATTACTGGCTTGCATGTTAAGCCAGAAGAAAGAATAAAGGTTTTCCAGTGACTTTTTTTTTTTTTTCCAGCACAGCAGATCTGTATTTTCTGAAGGATTACTGCTCACCATGTTCACAAAGGAATACGACCTATTATCTGACTACTAATATTGCCTGTATTTGCTTTACTTTTGGAAGTGTACTGACATAGTTCTTCATTTCGCCAAAGCAAATAAATGGTTAAGAAGTAATTTGATGGGAACAAAGTTCAGGTGATTTTTGACTTATATAATTTAAGTAACTTCTGAAAGAACTGACTTTCAGTTTTTAAAGGCTTGCTTCATACAGCACTGAAGTTAGTCTCTGTTTTGGAAGAAAAGTTAGATGAGGCTTATGAATGTTTTCAACATTTGTGTCAAATGTTTTCTTTTTTAAAAACCAAGATGCATTCAACACAAGACAGGCATTGCAAATGTGTATTAAGGTTGTGTCAGCAGACATCCCTCTTCCCGTAGATTATTTTTGCTAGGTTTATCTGCATTCATAAAAGGTGTGGGATCAAGAGTTTTCTTTCTGTTCATTATTACTCTTTTATTGTGGTAAAGGATTCCTGATTTATCAGCAGAACACATATGAAAATAGAAGTAACGTGTATTAACTCACAGAACAGTACAGCTATAGAAATTCCTCTTTTTTCCTCCAAAAACCAGCTGAACCAGCTCCAATGAAGACAACTTTACTATGAAATGTTAAGGCAAAACTCAACAAATTAAAATGTTTCAGTTGCAGATATTGAAGAGAAATAATTTACATGCTATAAACATCATAATAAAATCGCAAAGCAAATAAAAAAAGAGTGTTATAGTGTTACGAGTGTATTAAAGCACATGGAACTGAATTTTTGCCTATGCATCACACTGTTGATAATACACTATTTGCAGTACAGCAGAACCATGCATCAAAATATTAATGTAATATTGGAACTGCAGAGACAAAGTTGGTGTCTTTAATTACTTTACCAAATACCATTCCTATGACATTTTCAGCAGCTACGCACAGAAGAAAAACAAGCATTTTCCTAAGCTGCATCTTGAATTTGGGCTGTATCCTGATTCAAATGAAAGCCAGACTGTAGGATGTGCCAAAAACTTCCACCTTTCTTCTACCTTCCTCATTTCTTTTTTCTCAAGAAAGTGCAGGGTGGAGGTAATGAAGAACCATGGTAATAGAACCATGATTCCTCAAAGAAATTAAGCACAAAAGTATTCAAATACTTTGCTAAATTAGAACTAAGACACATAAAGACAGATCACATTAAATTACTCTTTGACTTCCATTGCTCTATAGTTTATTATTGCTGTATAAAGCAGTTTTCTTGCTGCTTCACATTTTCTGTGGATGCGTGCATCTTACACATTTTCCTAGGGCTGTTCAGTTACTGGATTATTTTACACATTATGAGGGTGCAGGAGAAGGGAAAGATGAATGACCCAAGTCATAATAGCTGTTATTTAAAAAAAAAAGAATCAGGTACATTTTGAGAGAAAAAAATAATGCATTCTCCCAAATTTTTCATGTGAAATAGTAGTATTTTGTAAGACTATAGATGCTGACTATTTCTCTTGACCATCTAAAAGAAAAAGGGTGAGGAACGAAGGAAAATGAAGTGAAATTCTCTATGAAATTAGAGAAAAGGGATTTCTGATATCACTGAAGCATACAAAACAAAATTAGTTAACTATGTGGAAAATAAAAACATGATAGCTTGCCAGAATAGAAATTGGAAAGAAGTTCAAAGATAATCCTTTTCAAATGGAAGATTTGAGGGTTTGGAGTTTTTGTTTGTTTGTTTTGTTGTGGTGGCTTTTGTTTTGGTTTTTGTTTGGGTGTTTTGTTTGTTTTTGTTGTTTTTGGGTTTTTTGTTGTTTTGGTTTTTTTTTTTTTTTTTTGAAACAAGTAAGGATCCTCTATGGCAATACTTCTTTTTTGTGGAAGGACGATGAGTTTATTAGATTGCACTAATAATTAGTGAGGAATAACTGAGTCAGAAAAGAAAAATATGCAGGACATAACAATGTGTTTGAACAAAGTAGTTTACTTTTCTGTCAATTTTAAAGTCAGCTAATAGCCCTGAGACAACAAAGAACACTTATTTTCAGAAGGGAACAAATAAAACAGTTAAGATATGTTATTTCTTTTTTTCCCCTGTGACAACTTACATTTTGGATAAGCAGGAGAAGCAACACAAAAAAGATTGCAGTGTGAGCAAGTGGGCTCCAAACAGGTCCCAGGTGTCAGATGGCTTCTGGCAATGCTGAGGCTGGGACTGGGGAGCAGGAAGTCTCACCAAACTGGGAGCTGGATAGGTTTTGGCCCCAGGTTATGTGTACCTTTTATAATTTTCGTTATAAACTGGTGTTTCTATGAAATGATTTGGGCTTTTTTTTTTTTTTTTTTGGAAAGGAATGAAAGGAATGTTAGTATGATGGGTGGGGAGGATGAGTGCTTGGTTATAAACAAAACATTCAATTTTCTATTAATACTGTTTTTAAATAGGTCAATGAATGCAATTTAAACTGAAAAAAAAAAGAATCTTGCCCACAAAACACTGGGAGCTCTGATTACAAAACAAACACGTGATGGTACCCCTGGAATGCTGGAAGGCCTTCCCCAGGGCTGTTCTGAAGGCAGCGACATGCCAGCAGAGCTGAGTCAGCCCTTTCCCCTCCTGGTCATGTTTTTGTACTGTGGGGAAGAGCACGGCCACAGCAGCTCTGGGGGCTGTGGCAGGGCATCAGGGGGAGCCTCACAAACGGGGATAAATCTGGGCACATCAAAGAGGCACCTCTGGTCCCAAGAGGGAGTGTCTGCAGCCTGTCAGCTCTGCTTTGATTGATGCCCTGGGCTCAAGCTGGCGTGAAGTAAGGAGCTCTAAGGGTATTTCTAGCGCTAAGACTATTTGACTGAGTATTTCAAAGCATTTCCTCTACGTACCCTTCATACTGCAATAGGAGTGTAAAAATATGCGGCATAAATTATAAAGTAACAATATGAATTGATATGGTCAGCCACTCCGGCTGGCTTCTTGCCCTTGGAGGAGGTCAGAGACTCATGTTTAAACCAACAGGCATCCCAAAGGACTAGCAAAAACACTAGAGAGGCAACAACTCTCAGACCTTTATCTGAAGACATTTTTTTCTTAGCTTCAAATTCTGCATTAGATTTGTTGTCATTCATGACATCTTCTCACCTGGATCTTTCACAGATCACTTGCCTGCAGCAAAGCCTCTGTGGTCAGCCCTGTTCTTCATCCAGCAAGGTTTCACATCCATGCCTTTCAAGGATCCCCAGTGCCAGCCAGGTTGTGTAGGTTTGCTGGAGAAATCTGTCCACATTCTTGCTCTGCTGCCACTTTGCACCCCTCAGACCCGACAGCCTCCTCCTGCACTTTAGGTCTAGGCGGGGTGTGCTGGGACCGTGGCAGCCTCGGGTGGCACTCAGCAGACATCAAGATACAGCTGACTCTCTCGTGTAAGACCGCAGTGTCTTTTAGATCCTTCCTTCCCTTTTTAGGTAGTTTTCTGCAGCTGCTGGGGCAGGGACAGTCAGTCCACACTTGTGTGGGTGGGAGAAAGAGCTGAAAGGCTTTGGTCAGCCTAAAGGATCCTACGAAGCAGCAGGGCTGTGCCAGGCAGAGGCCACAAGGGGACAGATATGTACTGCGGGATCTGCAGGGGAGGTGGAGCTGCGGCAAGGAGAAATAACACGAGGGTAAGATGATGGCAGCTGACAAACCAGGACAGGTGCAGGTTCTTGTGAAGCAGACTGCAATGATTTTTATAGCAGACGTACTATGGCCATCAGTGTAGATGGATGGAATCCTGCTGGTTATGATGCCTTAAGTTTTAATTTCTATATTTTTCAAATCCTGTACTGCCTAGTGTGTAACTCTAAAGATTCTTGTAGCTTGTTAGCTGCTCTCTTAGGCCAAATAGACATAACAAAGCCTCTCTAAGCTTGCTGTTCAAGGACACTCGGGCTGTCCTATGCCCAAAAAGTGTAAACTAGGACCATGAAAGAGGTGGAGAAAAGGAAAAGAGCTGAACTTTTAATTGGTGAATTTATGCTGATATGCAAATGGACCAACCCTATATCAGTGTCAAGAACTCGTGACTTGTTGTCCATCTTGGGGTCCATTTTATGGAAGCAGCCTCTGGCTCCCCAGGGTGTACCTTGAAGGCCCTTCAAATAAATACCTACCTTTATTCCCTTACTCTTGTCTAGTCTCTGTTTCTAAGTGGCTGGGAGAAGGCATCAGTTATGGAGTAAAAGTCCCCTAGAGCTTTCCTTAGAGATCAATCCAAACCAGGCTGTACAGAAAAGTTCTAGGCTAGTGCTGAGATTATCATAGTAATATCAGTGTTTAACATTTTTGATATTGTTTGGTACTAGAGACATTTAGACTGGTACTTCCATGGTGTTACTCCAGCATGTGACACCACTATGTAGTTAGTCCTGGCTGCCTTTGAGAATATGGATTGGGAACAGTGGAACAGAGGACAGACAACAGAGCTGGGCTGTGTCCAGCAGGAGTGGAGTAGTGAGTGTGGCTCTTATAACATGTAGGGATCCAAATCTCTGCTTGTATTGATGACATTTAGCTGCCTGAGGGTTTGTGGAAGGAGGTGGGAACAGAGGGTATTGGAGATGCATCTCACAACGTCATGGAGCTAAAATGGATTGATTCAAGTGGCTAAAAATATGCCTGAAGACATTTTCCCGTATTTACTATTAGCAACTATTCATCTCAACAGTTTGAGACAGGAGGCTGTGGAGAGAGTAGGAATCAAAAAGAATAAATATTTGAAAAAGCAACCAGTAAACAGACAAGGATTTAGACTAATGACCTAAACAGAAAATAATGTCATGGGTTCAGAGCTGCACAGACTAATCCTCTGGTGATAAATCTTAACTGCAAGGCTTTATAAACTTCTCCTGACTTGTGGGTGAACTTCAGGATAGAAACTAGAGGAGCTAGTTGCCCTTGGAAATCTGCCTGTGATGTAGGGGGAAAAAAGGAAGCTGGAACAGGAGGAAAGACTGGCTCAGTGCCTGAGGACTGCTGCCCAGCTGGTTTTTGAATAAAGACAGGTAAGCTTCCTTTCAGTCTCATGAAGCTCTACAAATGACAATGTCTGCACCAGCAAGTGACAGAGATCCAAAATCCCCCCAATCAGGATAACAGTTTCTCACAACTCCGCTCTTCTCAGCTCTTTTATTTTTAAGTAGTGCGTGTTCAAATATTTCATAATTCTTTATAGTGACTTCCTGGCCTAATCAAAGAAGAGGTTGTATTTCTCAAAAAATATTCTCTCTGTGGTTTTCCTAAGAAATTCTTGACTGGACTGGTTTGGAAATTCAGTTTTTACATGTGTCTGTGGCAGTAGTATCATTGCCTGTAATGCGATATGATGCTTTGCTTTTATTTACAGGAGGAGGGAAGTCTTCCATGCCAGATGGCAGAATTTATTTATTTGAAAATTCAAGCCAAAATGATTCAGTCCGTCCTAAGAACAAGACTAATGGAAAACCTATAATTTGCCTGTATCCATAAACAAAAATCTGTCAATTCAGAGCAATTCGGGCCAGAGTCAAAACTTAGTTTCTTTGTAACAAGTGTTCCTCCTGGCTTGCTCTGCCAGAGCAAAGGCTGACACACCTCGCTGCTCCCAATACCCTTTTCACTAGAAATAAACAGGAGTGGAAGGAAGGGTCTATCTCCAAGTCACAAGGAAAAGGGACAGACTCAGGAAGGAGCTAGTCGTGGCAGGTTTCACAGGGAAGAGAAGAGAAAGGAAGTTCAATGGGAGAGATACAGGAAAAGTGGGCTGTAAGATAAAAAAAGAAAAGGGAGAAGTGTGAGTAGTTGAGTAGGGATTTGGGAACAAGTGTTTGGGAGAGCTGAGGATTGGGAAGCAAGCAACAGATAGCAGTGAGAATGGGAGCACTTTCAGAACTCCCTGGTCATAGACCAGGGTGAGAGACAGGGGGAAGCCAAGGGCGAGAGACTGAGGTGGATACTGCTGGGTGCAGTAATGGGAAACCCAGGAGTGGTACGGGAAATCAGCCCTTGCATCTCCAAATGAAGAAGGAAGAGTGGGAGGAAGCAAGATAACATAGGATGAAGTCAGCTGTACAAAATGTTCCCAGCACTTCAAGCCAGCAGGAGATGGGACATGCAGTCTTTGTGAACATCTTCCACTATGTTTATGTACACCCATTCTGCATTTGGGAAGGGTTTTAATATCTGGGTTTTGGAGATACAGACAACCCAGAATTACTCTTAAAAATCAGTTGGAGTTATGAAGATGAATATCCTCTGAAACGGAGGGACAGGAGTTTGAAAGAGAGATACAACCACAACTAAACTAGCCTGCTGCCTGCCTCTGGGACACTCCACCAATACTGTCAAAATGAGGGGAAAAAGAAGTATGAAGAAAAATTTGTCTTGAAAATGGTCTAAAAGCAAGGGAGAAAAATAAGTTTTTGAACTGTAGGAATTCTAAGATAGAAATAATTCTCTTTTTCTCACCTAGCACTTTTCATTTTCCTGCTTACTGTAATGGCAAATGCTGTTTGATTTTGAGAAACTGAGAAATCAGTGGGATATCCCTCCCGTTTCTCACTACCACCATCAGGAGTCTTTCACCCATTAATCTTCAGAAGATGGTTAAGCTACAATTTCACCTCATGGTAGCAGCATGCTGTGATCTGACTCTCTGGTCCCTGCCTGCCTTCCACTGCTTGACTCTTAAAGGGAAGGAGCTTCCCTAAGAGCTAAAATACTGCTGAATCTATTTGGAAAACTGCAAAATGTTCAGAAGGTGGCCTTTTCCATGGAAAACTGTAACAATGAATAAAAGTAACTCTTCCCACTGGTAGAGTTCCTGACCCTTCCAAGTTCCAAGTGGAGAAGGAAGAGTGTGAAGATCTCACTCTGGGCTGGTGTCTTGGTGAATTTGCCTGGCTTCGGCTGGATGGAACACTTCACCAAGGGGTCTCCATTTGTACCTTGTGAAACCCATAAGACTGGAGGAACTGCAGGTTTGGAAAGCAGCTGAGAGTCCCGTGTCTCCTCCATATGGTGGAACAATTTGTTTTATAGTTTTTTTAAAAAAGGGAATTTTAAAAGTCTTTTCCAGTTGTATTCAATGAAAGATAATTATAGTTATACCAGCACAAGGACTTCACTTAAAAAACCAAACTTGTAAATGTAGTAAATAAGTGCTTCTTTAAGGAAGAAAAAAGTGCTGATGATTACCACACATCCTTAACAGCACCAGTGGTGTACTCCTGTAAATAATCCCAATAAGCAGTTACTGTTTGCACTACTGTTTTGAAAAGGAAAATTTTATTAATATATAGTACTTTATTCCATTTTACAAATCCCAGTGCTGTAGTAACTAAACACACCTCCTTTGCCATCCCAAATCCTGCAGGATTGCTATGTTTTCTGACTGATTAGCACTTGCATAAATAACATGCTGCAAAATCGTATGAACATCAAAATAATTTTAAATTTTAGAATGTGTAAGAAATTTAAAAAATACATTTGGCTTTGTCTCTTTCATAGTTAAACACCCAAAATACATTTGCAAACTGTATTTTTTTGCCAGAGAAAAATGTAATTTTTTTAATAGAAGAAGGTCCCTTTCTGTTCTATGGTCCAAGGCTTCAGTTGCAGAAAGGTTAAGCACTCATGTTTTTATTCTGTTTAAAAAGAGGATGATTGCAGTTGCTCACCCACCTTTCGAAAGTTCTTCAAAATTTTCATAGATGAAGGACAAGAGTGTAATGATTTTATATTTGGTTATATAAAAGCTTCCTATAATCTGTTAAATTTTTTCTTTAGGAAAAAATTGAAATATTCTATGTCATTTCATTTTAGTTTTACATTTAGCTTAAAATGAACTGTAATGATATTTATTTCTTAGATGGATTGTAAATTTTACACCCCCAAAATTACAACCTGTTAATGTTAAAGGATCTTTGAATAAGCTGTCCTGAAAAGTCTCTTTTAGAGAGAGACTTTCAGTGGCAAAGAGCTACCTTGGAGAATAAATTCCTCAATATATTACACTTTGAATAAATATTTCACAAATGAAACTATGCTTGTCTTAGGGTTGTAGTCAGGAGTTAACCCTTCTTTGGCTTTACTGCTCTGCTATTTCTCACCTGGCCACAGGTTAATGACCTTGTTAACCAGTGCTAAACAGAAAAAGCTTTCTCATTATAACATCCATATTTATTCATGTGAGTGAAACACATGATAACATGGGTTCATATGGTATCATCTGAGTGAAAAATTGCTGCAGTGGTGCAATTGCCCAAACTTCTGACATTTCTTCTTGTGTTTTGGGAAGCTGAAATTTTGTTCCTGGAGAAGAATAAAGGTTTACAAGGGACTCAGGCGGGACAGTATTTTTCTTTTAACCATATGGATTACTTTTTGAGAGCCTGCTGTGAAAGCAACTCTCTAAGTAATGAACGTCATGGTAATGCTGTCAAATTCTTAATCAGTGCCTGTCCTGTAGATCTTAAATGCAGGCCTAGCACCACTTGCCATA
The DNA here is from genome assembly GCA_013397175.1 of Platysteira castanea. NCBI lineage: Eukaryota > Metazoa > Chordata > Aves > Passeriformes > Platysteira > Platysteira castanea. The sequence continues at coordinate 577,128 of VYXC01007874.1, forward strand.
TGCAAATAAAATTAATGTTGTAAAGAAAAGTGCCAGAATACAAAATTACTATGATATGTTGAACAGAAAACACACACAGTGTTGTCCACCTAATAATAATCATACTGATGATGATAACAAAAGAATAATGCTTATTCCTAATAAACACATTTCTTCGCAAATGTTTTACCAATAAATTATTAATAACTACAAATATAATTAGACCACATTAAATGCCAGAAAATTAAAATTTAATAATATTTTATGATTTATTAATTATTATTAATAAGACAGTGTTCCAACATAGTACTTTCTATGGCAAGATCTCAAAGTGCTTGACAAAGGGCTTCTGACCTCTTGTTACCGTCTTTGCATACAGAGAAACTACAATGAAATGAAGTAACTTGCTGAAAAATGCAGCAAAGTGCAAGGCAGAAGGATCACTGTATCCTCTCATTCTGTCCTGGTGCCGAGCCGCACATCTGTGCTGCAGCTGGACCTGATACTTCCCTGCTTTTCCAGGCCTCATTTCTCAGCTGCATTTCCTGACAAAGTATGGATCTGTAGTACGTTAAATCCTCCGATCTACCAGTTGCTGAAGGAACTGTGTTTTCTTCACTGAAACGAGATGAAAATATATGAAAAGCAGTTCAGCTCAGTTGCAGTTTGAATGCCATCACTTAAACTGTTTGATAGACCGTATAGAAAGGGGGGTGGAATCATGCAGGAACCACATTTAGCAGTTTTAAGATTGTTTTCACACTCCCTTGTAAAATATCTGAATACCATTATCACAAATATTTCTAAACAATCATAAATATAGGGTGTTTTTTGACAGTAGTAGGTTCAGAGAAATTAGAAGTAAAACCAGGAAGTGACAGCAAAGAGAAAACTCCCCTGTGTGGGGTGGTCCTTTCTGGAGCAACCTGTTACAACTTACGCCAGCGGACCTTGAAATTATAATTAAGAGCAGTCAAACTATCAAAATCCCAGATCTTCTAATTACCACAGAATACATTTGGTTTTACCTCTCCAGGAAGCTTGCCATAGTTTTCCAGATGGGCATGTTTTTTTTAGTTCCACATGGTTAACAACAGGAACCCCCCCCAAAAATGGCAAAACTTTCCGCTTCAGTTTAAAGGGGGGTACATCTTTCACACCAAAATATGTCTATAAAAAACCAAAGAGTTGTAAAAGCCCCAAAGTATCAGCCAGCAGGAGCCAAGTGCTGCGGTGTGGTGGGAATGGTTGGCCTGAGGGATCAGGATGCCAGTGGCACAGAGGTGTGCGATGAGGGAATGGGACCAGATTGGAAACTGGTAAAGAGCTTCTGGTGTAGAATGAAGTGATGCTGGTGTAGAATAATCACCCAAATTACTGAAGTATCTATGTGGACATAATGTATATTCCTTATATGCACCCAGACACATGATGGTCTTTGTTTTCTAGTATGGAGCAATTCCCAGTCATGAGTCTGAGGTGTGTGTTCGTCAAATAAGATAAAGTGATGTTTGCCATACTGGTATTTGCCATTGCCTCAGTTATAGACAGTTCACATGTAAAGTCAATTATGTGGTGTTTCATTATTCTTGAAATCCAGCTAAAATGCCTGCTTAAAACAAATGACATTTTTTCAGTGTGTTGTGGTGCCTTCTAGTGCTCCATTTCCCCACTGAAGGCAATTCATCTAGTAAGTGTCAATTCCTGTTTCTCTAGTAGAAGAGCAATGGTAACAGCTTGCAAAAAAGATTAGTACAGAGCACATGGATAGGCCACTAACACACAGGCATAAAAGGAGGGGCTTATTTGCTGATATATAATGTAAATAAGGTCATTAGGCTGGGGAAGTCTGACAAACTCGTGGTAGTAGCTGTGATCAAGATTTGACAAGACTATCAGTGGGACAATCATACATGCACAAGTCTGGAGAGAATCTGATCACTCCTGTCACAAGAGGGGACTGGAATAGATGGATTTCAGAGGTTTTTTTTCCATCTAGAAGTACATAATTATGTATCAGAGGCCTGTCCAAGGTTGGTAATATTTTCAACACCTTAAATGGTTATAGCAGTATTTTGCTATACTGTTCCTATCCTCAGCTTTGCAGTTAGAAGCTATAGTTAAGTATTTATTTATATTTGTTTTTAAAGCCTTGTCTGTAACAAAGTAACACTGTAGCTTTTTAAAGAGCAACAAAAAAGGCTGACAAATAAAAATTTAAGGGAATTATATGCTATGAAAAAGTTAAATACTTTGGCTACTGTGGAATTTCTTGTTTAATTGCTCCTAAGTGTCCTTTCCTCTGCTCAGAAGCCTAGGTAGACCATATAAAGTGGAATAAAAAATGCCTTAAATTTTCAAGAGCAGATTTTAAGCATATGTGTACTTGCATGTTTTAGTCTGTTACTAAATACTAGCAGGAAACTAAAACGGGTACTTACTGCAGATGTTGTATTTTACTGGCTAGGCTAGAGTGAAGAGTTACTGTGAAGCAGGGAAACATGTTACTAAGGTAAGAAATAATGAAGGAAGGTAAATGCCAGTGCATAGTATCATTTAGGAGTTGGCTTTGTAGGAAAAAGCCTGAGAACTCTTACCTGTTATGTTTTCAGAGATGATGCACACATTTGTGGCAATTTGCAACTCAAAGGCCCCAGCTAACAGGTGAAATCAGCATAAGGCTTTTATTTGGGAAGCTGGCAGAAAATTGTCAGTGACAGAATGCAATTCAGAAAAACTGATGGGAAAATATTGACTCTGCAAACATGGAACAGCCAAAAGAATTGGGAGGCAAAATGCCACCAGTGCTGTTGCTGTCACACAGCGAGACTTGGAGGCTGTTGCCAAAGAGTCTCGTGTCAGTACTCAAGAGGATGCTCTGTCAGGGCTTCAAAAGGTTGACAAACTAATTCAGTCAGTTGGTCACTATCACAGAACTGAAGAGTCAACATATTTCACAGGACATATGGAGCAGCTGCTTTTTCCAGTGTGATTTGGTTTAGGTCATCTGTCGCATGCAAAGAAGCGAGTCCAGCATCGATAGCCAGCAGTTGCTGCCTGCTCAGTGGAGGGGCCTCTGGAAAGCAACATCCTGAAGAGCTGAACGCATTCAGCTCCAAGAGAATTTGTCCTGTTAAAGCCAGGTGAGTTTAACCTGTTAAAAAAATTATACTATGTTTTGTATCAATGTAGGCATCAAAAAGAGTCCTGCTGTGGAGTCTTGTTCCTTGTGCTAAGAAAATGTGGGCATTGGTAAGAATAGCCCAGTTATTAACGGGGTAGAAATTTTCTTTGAGTACCCTGCAAGCTTTAGTCCCTGTTGGAAGCAACTCAGAACAGGGTTCTATTTATAGCTGTAGTACAAATTTTCTGAACATAGTTATTGATTCAAATTTTCTTTCATTTTATTGCTAGTGATTTAGCTAAATAGCAAGATAAAGAGACTTGAGCCAAACAACAACACCACAACAAAAGAGTATAGAACTGAAAGAGGGCTTGATATTCTATTAACCAATTAATATTTTTATTCTGGGGCCAAGCAATACACATTTGCCTTTAACAGAATGACCGACCAAATTGCTGTCAGACAGCCAATCTGATAAAGGTCAACTACTGAAAACCCGGTCTGTCAGTACACAAAGTGACCTGGGCAGCCAGGAGTTCATTTGTTGTTTTGAAAGAAAAGCACACTATTTTCAGAGATGCATCTGTTCTGCATCAATTACAAAACCTTTAATGAAATTTTATGGTGGAAATAATACTATCAACTTTCCTAATTATACTCCTTGTTCACTGGGGCTTCTTTCAGTATCTTGACAACACAAACTTGGTTGAAATAAAATTATGTTTTAAGTCCCTTAAAATGTTGTTTACTTTTAGTTCAGCCAAACAACTCTTCCCAACAGTTAAACTGGCTGAATAAAACTGGCAGGAGCGGAAAAGAGGAATACGGACATTATTCCTAAGATAGATAATTTAGTAGAGATTTACATTTTGGATTGTAGAATAAAACTTTAACTGTTTACCTACTTTCATATTACCTAGTTATGAAAAGATTTTAAGCAGGTTTAACTCTCTGTAGAGTGCTGGCCTGGCAAATCTGGCTGTGGGACCTGGCAGTGGAGCTGACTGATGCTCTCTCATGGCTGATGCTCACCAAAGCAAAGGGCCAGGACAGGCAACACAGACAGGGAACACTTGTAGAGTAACTTTCCTATGCAAAGAGGTTTGCACAGGAAAAGTTTATCAGTTACTACAAAGAAATTCCCTTATGTTCTTGCTTAGGAGTTGATTTATTCATTGCCGACTTGTTTATATCCCTTCTAAGAAAAGAATTAAAAAAGATGTCATCCTTTAAATGTGGTTGCCTGTGAGACCATCAGCTGGACACATGTTTAACTTTGGAGTCAGCCTGAATAGCTACATCACCACACTGATCTAAATCTCTCCCTGCCATGTCTGCCTGGAGGGAGGATTTTGAGTGTTGCACAATTCCTCATACCAGAGAATAAATAGCATTTCAAGGTGTAGGTAGATTTTGGTTTTGTAGAAATTTCAGGAGCTCACACCTGCCAGTAAAACTATCATGCAAATTAGATGTTCTGTCTTAATACGTAAATTATGTACTTATTCTTTTAACATCCCTTTTTCTTTTCGGAAGTACCAGACATGTACATTTTTTATTTGAAAGAGGGAAGCTGCTGCCTCTGCTAAGCTGCAGGTGTCTTAGCCACTTAGCTCTTTTGTCCTTTCACTTGCCTCAGTTCTGCCTCCTGTTCTCTGCAGTCACTTCTTTCATAAGGGTGATGGTTTTTTACATCCATGTTCTCCCTTTCAAAATGAAAGGAAGCTTAAATGAATTAAGACTTACTCTGACTTGAATGTAGGATATAAAAATTTCTTAACAGAGCTGGAAATAGCTTGTTACAGAATAAATTATCTAAATGCTGTGTGAAAGCACTGCACAGGAATCCTCAATAATAATGCTGAATATATCTGCTTACATGATTCCAGTAAATAAATGATTACTGAAAATGGCTGCTAATTCTTCTGTTGCTCAGATGGTGCCAGTTTCAGAAGCTAGAAAATACAAATGTATTGTTGTTTGTTAAATCCTGATTTTATCCTTGTGTTATTGTGTACTTCTGTTCCTTTATTAAGCTGGAGACAAGCAGAACTATTTCTGGTTTATGTGCTTGTTTGAGCAGAAACATCACTAATGTCAGCATTACTGTAGAGAAGAAGTAATACCCATAGGCTGCCATACAAGCAAGAGGGTATTTTCCCCCAGTTTACGCAGTGCCACGGTGCTGTGAGTGCATAGAGGAGCACGTAAGCACATATTGGCAGTGCTCGTGCGCGTTTGTGTGGCACTGAGATGTGTGTGTGAAGCAAGTCTTATCTAAGGAGATGCTCGCTTCTCTAAAGTGGTTTTAAATGGATCAAGGTGGCAGTATTTTGGAGCCTGAAGCCTAGAGTTATAGCTATCACATCAATCTCTTTCTTCCAATGTCCCTGTCTGGCAGCTTGCCCTCCCCCAGCTTTCCACGGTCTGACAGACCTCTGGGGGTTTGTGCCATCATTTTTCCTTTCTTTCCCATCTTTGTCCTTAGTGTCACCAGAAGGGACAATGGGGAGAGAAGCTGAATGTTGGCACCCTGATTCCTGTCCCACGAGGACTCACCCCAAGTGGCTGTGAAGGAAGGGCTTGTTCACCATGATACATCTAGAAGTTGCTTCCTCCGACCAGTAAATCTTTCCAATTGCAAGTGAATCTCACTCGCCAGTCCCAGAGGTTCAGGAAAACACGGTCTCTCCAAAGAATCCTGAAGTGAGAAAGGAAAACCAGCAGCCGCACAGAAGCTCCTAAGAATGCAATTTTTTAGCCCAATTTCTGACTTTCTTCTGAGCAAGAATGCTTAAGAATGATGATGGCTGTTGCACTAAACTACAGATTTGCAATCATCTTCTTGGAGTGGTGAGCCTACTCTAAATAGTTTTCAATAAAGACTTAAAAAAAGGAGGAAGGTACACTTTAGCTTTTCTCCCTCACCTCCGTCTGAAATTACCTTGCATTGAGCAGATATCAGATACTATCCTGATGAGATGGAATAGCTATTTCTTGGTCTTTGTTTTTCGCGGAACTAAATCTAATATTTTGGATATTTTTTAAAGAGGAAGAACAAACCAAAGTAAAGAATTAAATATATGACTTTAAGAACTTTGTAAAAGGGACACATATTAGGTCATTTGGCCCAACAGTAATGCCTCGATAACAGAAAAGTTTATCAACATGTAAGTGCAATAGAAATGTTTCTATTAAATCTATAAAAAATAGTAATGGTAGACCTATTTTTGTTGCATATTAAAGGATTTTTCCTCCACAGCAGTTCTTCCTTGAAACTGTGGAAAGTGTAATATGTGCATTTTTATGAATTGATTTGATGGTTGCCATTTGTAACATCTACATCTGTTGCTCCAGAGGAACAAAATTAAAACAGCAGACAGCAGAGAAGCCAGAAGAAAATTAGATTTTAAAAGTCTATCTCAATCTCATTTACACTTTGCAATGCAGGTGTCGAAATCTATTTCTAAACCAGTATATTTTAAAATCAAACTGTGCTCCTTTAAATTGTTTAAATAAGATTTGTGCTACTTTTCTGCTTCACAGGCCTCCTCTTTCTTAGAAGCGAACTTAAATTTCTTTGGGAACAGGAGGCAGAAGTGGAAACAACATGTGACAGTGGGGAACGGCCCTGCTGGCCGAGGACAGCTTATCCTTTCCAGGGTCACTTTGCAAAAACCCCATATTTCTTAGTGTTGGGATGAAAAGGAGTGACAATAAAATATGTGTTTCGCAGGGGGAAAGTAATTGTGCTGAACTGTCTCAGTCCACCTCTGCCAGCCTCTTCATGTTCACTTCCAATATATGGTTAGTTCACAATTATATTTTTGTTTAACTCAAATTGCTAAAATAACCCCTTGTTTGAAACTGTTTCTACATGTAAAGATTTATAGTGCTAGGAATAAAAACCATCATCTGGATTTCATTAAGATTTTCCTGGCAAGTAATTAATGCTGAAAGCATGTTTTGATCCAGCATCTCCAATAGCAGAAATGGTAAGTGAGTTAAAAGCAGCTAGCATTATAGAAATACGTCTACATGGTCTCTGAAAGTTTTTGCTAGTTTTCCCAGCCCTCAGCAAACGGTGGTGCTAGTACCTTATTTTTCATTCCCTGTGTTTCCTCATTTCATGGTCATATCAGCCTCTTGGTGACTGCCAATGAGAGGATCTCATCATAGCTGAAAATTCAGGAACATGTGCAAAGAAGCCACCCAAATGGACAAGAAATTTGAATATTCTCTCTTCTGGCTTTTTGCTTTAGAATGAGAAGACTGCAGGTTTGAATCTGTCAAAGTAGGTAATTATTTTTTTTGTTTGTTTGTTTCTGTTTTGATTTATCTCTGTTGTGACTTAATTGCATGTCTTTATTTACACGTTCAGTAAGTCAATGTAGGCTTTTCTGTGTTATACCTGTTGTGCATTTCTGTGTTCTAGACTATGAGAGCAGGACTCTGTCTCAGCCTGCTTTTGGGAGGATTGGCTTTTGGAGCAATAATCAGTAAGATGTGGGATGCCCTTTTCCCAAAGCAGAAATGACAGCTTATCCACAGTACTCCAAGTAAAATACATTGTGTACAGCTCCCTGTGAAGTTCCATGTTGCAGAAATGCAGAAATACCCATTGGCACCAAAACAGTGTTTTACACTGTGCACGGGGCTGGGGAGGTCCCTGTGAGATACCCTTCCCCTTAGAAATACATAATAACTCTTGTCTGTATTCAGTGGGGTTTTTGAGGATATCGGAAACTATCAGCTACAGGTGTACATTTGGGGAAATTTCCAGAAAGTACCGATAACTTAGAACATACAGTGTAGCAGCAAGTGTACAACTCCTGTTAATTTCACCCACTGAAAATTACAAGCTGGAAAAGCCGTTATGAGTTGTTTTGAGAGGTCCGTGTTTTATCATCAGCTTGAAATTGTGCTTCTGGCTGTTAGTCACTGGGCTGCCAAAATTCAAGTGGCTTGACTTGTGAGAGCTACTGGACCTGCAGGGCAGTAACTGGAAGGAGGAATTTTTGTGGCTGATCTCCCTGCATGTGTAGTGTGTTTCCCTATGATAAGGTGGCTGTATCAGCCCCACCTATTAAAGTTGTCCGACACTTCCCATTACAGACTTTGTTTGCAGATGATTATAATGTAGCCAAACTATAACTGTCTGAATTGAAATCTGACTTCTTGTGCTGGCATACTGAAGTGCTTCATGTAGAAATTAATCAAAATTAGTTCTCCAGGTTTGGGGTTTCTTTTAATAAGGCTAGAAAGATTGTTTTGCACAGTGAAGATAATCTCCTCTTTGTGGAACTCTAAATGTACTTGTGTGATCTTTGATCTGCAGGTCAGCATTTCATGATCTCATTAGTGTGAGGAGAGTCAGTGTAGGCTTTGTATTAATGTAGAAAATGTGGACCTTAATGGATTTTTTCCCCGTATGCTGTGTGGGCTGCCAAAGGTATTTTCGAGTCCTGTTTGGCTCTCCTTTCTTGCCTGAGTGCATCTGTGTTTTCTGAGTGGAGACTTGACACTTGGAAGAGAAGTGGCTATTGGCTAAAGGACAGCTTTTATCTCCGTGAAATCAGACCAAATCTGGCAAAGCTGTAAGCTGCTTAAAGAACACGTAATTCCAATATGCTCATGCTTGCTGGATGTTTTCAGCCTTATTCCCTATAGTTTATCTCTGTGTGCCCAGGGTGGGACAGCTCAGGCTGAGCAGATGTCTCCTGTAACTGAAGTTCTCAAACTGTTGCTGGCTACACTGGCCCTGGACAGCACTACAAAGATCAGGGGTTCTTTCTCTTCACTGACAATGCTTTATAAAATTATAATACAAAGTTATAAAATTTAAAATAATAACAAAGGAGACCTTAGTCCGGAGACCAAAGCAAGAGACTAGGACAAGAGATCTGGCTGTGGAAGACCACAGAATGCATGGCCTGGGGGCTTATGGGGCAGTGAAAACAGTATTTGGGTTACTCCGCTGGGTAAAAACAACCAGGATTTAGTGGTCTGGATTAGCTGAACAAAGAGATTACGGTAACGAATAAGGAAGGGATTGAAAGCACAGACATCCAGAGGTTATTTTACCAGCCTTTGAACAGAAGAAATGGGGCTGGTGGGCCATAAAGCCACAGCAGGTGTTTCCTGCAGGAGGGACTGGAATAGTGGGGAAAAAAAAATTCTACTGTCTATGGGAAGATGAACTTCAATCAGCAGGCTAAGCAGTAAACACCAAAATTGGCTCAGAAAGACAAAATGGGAAGACTTATATGTGAGGAAGCATCAGCCTAAGGAAGGAGAGAATAAGAGAAGGGACAGATGATGGTTTTGTGGGTTTTGTGGTTCTAGTTCTTCACATGAATCGAGGGATCAGAATAATGTACATAGCTGAAAGAAAGTCACTCTGTTTTTCAAACCAAAACAACTGTACACAACAACACCTATTCTAGGTGCATTTGCAGTTCTGCAGTGCCAAAAACTCAGAATGAGTGGATTTTGGAGATAAAATATCCCATGCAACCTTAATTTTGGCCTTGCTTATTTACATCCGGAAAATGTTTGCTTTTGCCTAACACTTGCACAAAGTAGGGGGATTGAACAGTCTGTGGAAGTTCATGTCACAGTTATTTTAATAGCAAAGAATTTTAATAAATATATTACACTAGCTGGTACAAGGCCCCTTGTCCTGAGATAAATAGTGTGTCATATTTTAGAAAAAAATTATGAAAGAAATAATTTTTAAACCTGAGCTATTCTGTTGGTACCAAGAGGAAAATGAAATATATGTTAAAACGTGTGCAGCAAAGTGGCAATTGAAATGCACAAATAGAAACAATAGTGATGACTAGGCTTAGCTTTGATGTTCTTTTACTTTGAATGCCTGAGTTTGCAATTCTGTTCTTCTAATGTTTTTCTAATTCTTGTCTTGGAGGAAATGACTTGGTTTTCTCCACAAGACAGTCCAACAAGGTTATAATATTCATGCAGAGTGGATAATACTGGATCAGGGCCCAGGAATGAAAGCAGGGGTCACTAAACTGCCCCTGTAGACACCACCTGAAGGTGTGTAAAGGCTGTGCTTATCTTCCATGTGAATTTGAATTACTGCCATGAAGTCTGATGAGTATTTTTTCACCACAAGATCAGTATTTAATAAAAATTATGCATATTAAAATATGGTGCTTTTTCCTCCCATCACAATATTGGCAGGTGTGCATATAGCTTTATTTTCCTTCTTGCATCTCCTTGGAAGAATGAAGTGTTTTGTTTATCTAACCTTTTGCAAGTTTGTTTCTGTTTGAAGATTTTGCCTCCTTAATGAGCAGTAAATGAGCTCCATGACAGAACAAACCTCTCGTGTATTCCAATATTCTTTACCAGATGTCGACAGCTTGTGCCCAGAGAAGGTGAGCACCTAAATTAGGTGCCTCTTAGGAATGGTCTCTGGTTGTCTGCTCAATGGAAAGGCTTCAATTTGTGGTTTAGGACGCCACCTAATTTTTCACTAATTATATGTGAAGCTGATATGAGATGTGCATATCTGGAATAAAGCTACATTGTCAGATTAAAGTTCAGCAGTGCGATGTCTTTCGGCTGTCATCCGTTACTGCCTCGCGAGTCAGTCTCGTTCACGCTCACCAGGGCAGGGCTGCCGCCAGAAGCCCTTAATGATGAGCCTTCCTTTCATCAGATGCAACAGAGGGCTCATACACTTCTGCTTGCAGAATCAGAGCAAATTCTGTCACAAGCAGGTGGAAGGTGTGTGATTTTATAATTTACAGAGTGGATGGTTGTAATTTTGGAGAATAAGCTCAAGCTTGAGTTCCCATTAGGTCATGGCAATTGTTATGGTAAGCAGAGAGAGACAACAATGGATGAATGTATTTTAATTGGAACAAAGTTGTGATTATGCCTGTTACCAAGAACAAATTCTGTTTGCTGATAGCCCCTAGGTGCACTTAGCAATTTATAAATTTTGAATTCAGAATAGGAGCTTCAATTCTGTTATTTCCCACTTTGTATGCCTTAACCAGACAGAATCAGCAAGAAGTGAATAGGCAAGATTTAAGTCTTCCCAACCAAGTAACATACAAACGAAACCATATGAGTACAAACAATAGCTCTTGTGTCCTGTTCCTGCTATTTGCAGATCCATATATTGTTCCTTTGGCTAGCTACCAGAACTCGTAAAATGCTTTTATGCAGCTGTGTCCCATTAAAGCCAAATGTTACACTGCATCAATAAGGAAGCATAGAAGTGCAGAGCTGACAGGGGTTTTAGAAGACCACTTTTTTTATCTTCATAGACTGGGAAAGGATCAAGCATGCCACCCTGGAAGATATTAAAAGCCCTCAGAGGAGGAGATTCCAGAACTCTTTAGACTATTTTGGCATTTCCCTCCTATGACTTAGATAACTCTTTGTAATACCCAGCCTGAGTTGTTTGCATTTTTTTTTCTCTTGGTGGACATTGTAAGCTGTTGATTACTGTCCTTTTATAGAGCTTTGTAACTTACAGTAAGATCACTGTCTTATCTGTTCCCAGCCTCCACTTCAGAGAAAAGAAACCCAATTAGCACAGTCTTTTTTTTACCTTTTCATCACTTTCTCTGTTTAAATCCTCTAATACTGTTACAGTTCTCTGGATTGTGATTTGTTTAAATTTTTCTTAGAAATGGATGAAATAATTTCTTCAGCTGAGGAGCCATCAGTGACCAATTCAGCAATCAATGGCTTCTGTGGACACTTGTGATACATTTGCTGCCTAGTAAAATATCATCTTGTGTTTGTGCATTTGATTTGATTATATTATATAATATTTCTATAATGTGAAATTAATATAAAACATAGAAATGAATATCTGCCCTTTGACTGTGGTCTAAACAAAAGGACACATGGGTCTGAGTATTAAAAGAATCATCTTTTTTTTTAATAGTATTTTTGTTAAAAACAAATTATGCAACCACAAGGACTTTTGTTAACAGTCTCTCTTAAGTTACAAATTTCTGAGTTTTGTTCATATACTGAGATTAAATGGGGAACAGTTAAAAAGGTTAAGACTCATCACCCCAAAAATAGATGAATTAGGGAGTATTTGACAGAAATCTGCAAAATTATGCATGATGTTGACAGTTTCTAATTTCTTTCAGTACATGAAAGCTAACAGAAGTCAGGTTCAAAACAAGCAGAAGATGGGTTTGGGTTTTTATTAATGCAACAGTCATGTGGCAAGTTAATGTTAAAGCATGTTATGGCTAATTTACACGTGTGATAGTTTACATGTGTTCGAGGACACATGGGTAAGTTTGTGAAAGAGATAACGTATATGGTTAGTAAATGGATAAGCCAGGGTCAGTAATTGGACAAACCAGACCCATTTCTCTCAGGCAGAATAGCTGGAGCTTAGTAAAGTACTCAGAAATATCATATGTACTTGTTCCCTGAGTATCTGCTTCTGTTCAGCTCTGAAGATGTGACACTAGAAGAATTGCCTAGTCTGTGCACCTGTCTGCACCAATGGACTCGTTCCAGTGCTGTCATGCTGCCAGAAACCAAGGCAGTTTCCTAGGAGCACTGCCTTCTCACCGGAGTCTGAAAGTTATTTTTTTTCCACCTGAGAGGAGAAATACTATCTCCCTACCTCTGCACGTTATTTCATCAGGCTTTTATCCTTCTTTAAGGAGGTGTTCCTGGGTGAATGTGTTTGGGAAAATTATGAGCGGCATAGAATGAAATCAAATATATAAAATACCTTTATGATTTAGCAGAACAGGAGAGAAAATGGACCCTCCTTCAGTAACAGTGGTTTAAGAAGCAACAGAACATATACTCTAAAAATTAAGAGAAACGGAAGAGAGTAAAACCCAACCATTCTATTCTGTGCAAGCTTTATTCAAACAAAGGACAGCATTTCAGAGTTAGGTGTAGCTGTGATATACATATCATACAGGTAGGTTCCAATCTGTTCTTCCAAATTTTCTTTGCAAAATATGGATACAATGATAAAGGAAAGGAAGGGCGGAAGAAGTGAAGGCAAATGAAAGAAGATGCTGCTTGAATCAAAAAATTTTGAAAGATTGAAAACTGAAAAGAGATATTAATTTAATATTTCCCTCTTCACTAGTTAAGATCCTTTATAATCTGACAAGTGGCGATATCTTTGTGTATAAATCACTGTGTTGAAAAGTAAAACAACATTAAGATAAACTCTAAATGAAGACTGGAAGTTGAAAAAAGCTTCTAAAAAAACCCTCACAAAAAGAACCCCTTTCCCTAACAAATCATGTCTGGAGGGTGCACCAATGGAAGACATCAAATCTGCAGTAAGGTCAATGGCACGCAGCATTACCAAAAAGAGACATCTGTGCCTCAGACCTTGGAAAAGAGATAGCACTTTAAAGCATTTGTCTGCAGTCCTTAAGCTCGTTCATGGGCATGGAGGAGTTGCATACAAACATTCTTTGAAAAAATACAGACGAAGTAATTTTTGTGTCAGTGAAAACTCAGAGAGGGCAGTAAATCATTCAGAGGAGCAGCCCTTTTTTCTGTCCAGCATAAAGGACTAAGAGATCAGGCTTGCCACACAGCACAAAGTAGAACGTTTGGACAGAATTTGTGGAAAAGAGTTTATTTTTAAATTCAGGACAAAAGGCAGAGCTCAGGATGGCTATTCCTTGGCAAGCAGATAAGAGGAAGATTGTTCATCATTTTATAGAGGTTGTGGAAACTTTCAAATTTAGAACTCAAGATACTAGAAATAACAAAGTTGCTTTTCAGACTTCAGTGACAGATGTATTTTAATACTCCCTGTGTTTTAATCCTCTTAGAATTCTTTGGTTAAGGAGTAATGTAGTACTTTTGTGAACAAAACAAAAAGTAAACAGATGAAAAGCTACTTCAGATGGCATATTTTCCGTAAGTTTGATTGTTTTAAAGTTGTTTTTTTTCTCTTTTTCGTCTTCCAATGGGGAATTTTCCTTGTCAATATCTTTATGACAAAAATGGTTCCCCAAAATTCATATAATGTCTCCATGTCCCAAAGCCCTTAAGAGAATACTGCCCCGTTGCTGAAGTCCATGCAGCATTTTTTCAGTTTGTTGCTACACATTTCAAAAGATCAAATCATGCCCCACAAAAAGCTCACAGCTTATCAGCAGAGCGGTGCTTGAGCTCCAGAGAAGGCAGCTCAGACCACGCAATGAAGCATCTTTATTATCCACCTCTTTATTTAGCAATTATTGGGCTAGCTAATTCCTGAAAACGGTCACAGGAGCATGGATTTTCAGCTGGTCCAAAAGGTATGTTCTCCACAAGGTATTCCCCTTATACCTCAGTGGCCAGCCCCTCCCTCCTCCCATTCCTCCGTGTGCCAGGGCACCCTATGCAGGGTGCAGCCAGTGCTCTCAGGCATATGCTGTCCTCCCTAGAGATAGTATGGCATCCTGTCCTGGTTTTTGCTTCTTTTCCTTTTTTCACTTCCTCCCCTATTGTTTACTACTGGGAACATTGACAGAGTTCGTGGTGAGTCAGTGGTAACCGTGGACAAGCTGGCCTGGATTATCTTTAAACTAAAGACAAATGGAAGGTGACTGGAGAATTAAAGAGACTTTTTCCAGCAAGAGGTTAGTATGTCAAGAGGTTAGTGCATGGCTCACGGGGTCCAAGGAGGAACATCACTATGCACTGGGAGAACTGCAGTGTGCAATTTACTTATGTCCATTGACACAGGGCTTAAAGAATTTTTTTTTTTTTAAATAAGGTTGGAAGGGCATTAATGCAATAACTAAACAAGCATGCTGTCTCTTCTGCCTTGTGGATATTAAATAAACATGTCTTAAAACTTACCTTATTTTATTACTATCGAATTCTCTGTTCTTTGCAAATGTTAAATGGTCATAGCAATGTAACTATAGATAACTTCACTGAATTTGGCAACATTGCTATCCAGGCCAGCTGGAATTAATTTTTAAGTTATGATTTTTATAAGAAATCTAGTGCTGCTCTTACTGTCACATGGTAATTCACTTCTTTCACTAATTTGATAATTGTTTTTTTGGAAAGGGCCATGGATTTCTGGTGAGCTTTTCCTTCTATAATTTAATACCCTTTGATTCACATAAACCTATTGCTAGCCAGTAAAGAATTTTTTAGCATTTGTGCCATTTGTTGTTCAACAATAAAGATAAATTTGCAGGAAGATTACCAGAAATACCATATTGTCTTTTTTCTTTTCTTTTTATTTTTTTTTTTTTTTGGAAAGAAGTAATTTATTTTCTTCTTTTTATCCTTTTTTACAGTATCTCCCTAAATACTAATAAATTTTTTAAAAGATTGGCAGCTCTTCTCTACAAGATAATGCTCAGAATTTGCTATGGAGTTCATGGTCTGCACTTACATCCAGATGCACAATTCCACTTACCTCCTACTCTCCAGCAGGCTTTTCTTTCTAATTGCAGAACCAGAGAATGAAAGCATCTGTAGTCTTGTGGAGAAAAAGTGGTCCTGTGCTCTTGGGGAAGCTGAGATCCAGTGCGAGCTTTAGGATGAATCGATGCACCCGATTCCTGCAGTTTTAGCTGCCGAGCTGGTAGAGGGTCATTATCCCAGGGGTTGTGGCTAAAAGCCAGAAGCAAGTGTTGCAGAGTCGTGCTGCTCAGATGGGCGAGTTGAAGAGCAAGCTTGGCTATAATGCTGGACTCCTTCATACCAGGTGCTCAAGTACAACTGGTGACAGAAATTACGCAGCCTGGCTCAAACATTTTCTGTCACAATTTTATGGGATAAAGCCCTGTTTTCAACCACAGTTCACCAACATTCCTAGATACTTTGCACTGACCTTGAGTAATAACATCTGAGAAGTGATCCCAATCCGTGTTTAATGACCAGTCTTTAAATCCTCTACAAATGTTGTCCTCTGAGATTTTACTTCCCCACCTCTGATTAGTAGGTGTGATCAGATCATTGCAAAGTGCCCAGATGACTGTGGAAATTTTATGAGAAGCGTCAAGCAGTGCCAAGTGTCTTTTGGAACTGCTGTGCTGCTAGATTAGAAAGACAAAGATTGCCTTGGCGGCCTCAAATAGTGCCCTAGGGTATAATCTATCAAGTCTTTATCTCTAATAGGTGTTGTTTAATGTTATCCTCCATGAATAATGGATTTGAAAATTCTTTGTTGTTACTAGTTATGCAAGCACAGCACTCTGCTTTTTCTTTGAGCTGTTCTACTCTTCCTAATTATCAATTTTATCATCTCAAATTACATTTGGAAAGTAAGCAAAAGTAAATGCTCTGAAATCTGGCAATAAACCGTAGGGTTTCCCCTGAGATCTTAATTTCTGTTTGCATTTATCTTCACTTTCCTCTTCATGCAATTAATTCTTTCCTCTTTATTACTGTTTTCTAGTGCTCCTGGGGAGAGTGGAAGGAAACGGAGGAGCACAGAACAAGCACAATTTTTTTTTTCTATTTCAGCTCATTCCCCTTTCCGCTTAGTCTAAAATCATGTTGCATTTCTCACAGATGTTTGGCCATTAGCTTAAAGTAAACAGAATTCTTTTCATTGCTTTGATTCCTCTTCCTTTTCCTCTTCCTTGTCCCTGTGTCACCCTTACTATTTTTTTTGACACAGCAGAGAAAACTCTTATCATTGCTATTGCTCAGGCCTGGGTTTCAGCTTTGCTTTTGACATCTTTGCTGTATGCAGTTCAATGCTGAATCACTAATTAAAATTAAACCCTTTAAATAAAATTGAAATTAATAAAAAAATAATTAAGTAAATTTAAATTAATCTCCAAGTTTATTCAGGCTCTTTTATTAGATGGTACTGCACACATACTAAATTTTCAAACAGCTCATATTTTGTGTTTTCTCCCTGCTGAGGGCTTCACACCCATGCAGGAATAATTCTTTGTTGTCAGTGAAATCCAGAAAAGCTCTCTACTACAGTGCTTTGGGATCTGTCTTGAAATGCCCAGCCTCTGGGTTGTTAGCCCAAGTGTGACAGCAAGCAATTGCAGCAAGTCTGCACAGTCCAGGAATTAGAAGACAAAACTTCTGGGTTTGGGCATCAGAGGTTCAAGAGGCCTGGTCTGTCTGCCTTGTCAAGGGATCATAAAATCATTTAAGTTGTAAAAGGCCTTTGAGTCTAGTCATTAACCCAGCACTGTCAAGTCCACCACTGAACCACACCCCTAAGGGCCAGATCTATATGCTTTTAAAATACCTCCAGAGCTAGTGACCCACCGCTTCCCTGGGCAGCCTGTTCCAGTGCTTCCTTAGTGAGGAAATTTTTCCTAATATCCAATCTAAACCTCCCCTAATGCAACTTGAGGCCATTTCCTCTTGTCCTATCACTTGTTACTTGGGAGAACAGGCTGACCATGTACCTGGCTACAATCTCCTTTCAGGTAGTTGTAAGGCCTCACCTGAAGCTGCTTTTCTCGAGGTTAAACAACCTCAGCTCCCTCAGCTGCTTCTCATAAGACTTGGGTTCCACACCTTTCACCAGCTCCAATGCCCTTCTCTGGACTCCCTCCAGCACCTCAGTGTCTTTCTGGAAGTGAGGGGCCCAGAACTGGACATGAACTTGAGGTGTGGATGTGGAGAACAGATGTGGAGGAACTGGAAGGAAGACAGGACTTCTGGCAAGTGCAGACTTGGAGAGTATGCCTTGTGGTCATCTCCCTCAGGCTTTTATTGCAAGTTACACACTACGGGAACTTATTGTTAGGTAATGTTAATTAAAAAAAAGACAGTCATGCGATTACATTATGTTCCTCTTCTCTTAAAGATGAGCTTCTGCTCTTCACAAATGCACTGATCAGTTAGAAAATTTTGCCCAAAAGGTAAAAAAAGGGACACACCCTCCTCCCCTAAAAAAATCCCCAAAACCAAACACACCAGAAATCCTAGGCCATGACTTTTCTGAAACAAGACAGGACTTTTGGATATACAGGATTGGCAGCCATGTGGAATGACAATTCTTGGGGGACAAAGACCCAAAGACTGGGAACGTGGAAGACTTAGGATTTTGTTTTAAGGTAAGAAATATGCTTGAAGAAAATGGAAACAGGGCATAAGGACAGAATTACATCACCTAACAGTTCTTGCTGAGGTGCACACATCTTACTCTTCATTTAGCTCTTTGGCCTGTCTGACATATGAAATATGGTAATATTGGAGAAAGAGCCTATTACTACTACACTGATTAAGCTTGCAAAGACAGTATTTCTGAATTCTGTGTGAGTTAGATCATCTGGGAAGCTTACTGATATGTGGAGCAACAGTTTGTCTAGATAAATAAGTCAGAACCTCTGAGATTATGTCCCAGTAACTGCAGCCTGCCTGAACTCTGACTTCAACAGGTAAGATCACACAAGGGCTCATTTAACAGTTCCATTGCCCCCCCCCCCTTTTTTCTTCTTCTTTCTCAGATTTCCTGTAAGCTGGAGTTTTAGACCTTTCCTACCTTTAAGTTAGAATTTAGCCACCGATTTCAGTGCAGATCTACAAGTGAATCCCACTGCTTGTCTTGCCAGTGTCAGAGCCCTTCAAAGGCTGCTACAGCTGTTACAGCCACCAAAGGGGAGGGAATACCTGACTGGGCCAAGGCTATTGCTGGAGGAAGATCTTGCAGCTGGTGCTGACCAGGCTCACCTGGCTCTTTTGGCAGCCACGGAGCAGCAAGGCTAGCTAGTTAGGGCTCTGCATCAGCCTGTCTTTCTGCTTTATCCTTTCTTTTCCTCTCTTTCTCAGGCTGAACTTCTGGCTGCACGCTTACCATCTTGCAGAGCTCACTTGCCTGTGTTTCTGGGAAGGCTTCAGGCAATTTTGTACAGGGTTAGTGGTGAAAAACAGGTAACTGAATCTCAGGAAGGGCAGCTTTATGGTTGAAGTGAAGTGCCATTAAAGGATCCACTACCTCTGACAGATTCCTGTAAAAGTTAGTGTGTCAGGGTTGCTGTTGATTGAGTTTGCCTGAGTTGTACTTCCTTGGATCAGTTTATCCCTCAGCAGCCTGGTGGGATGGCTGCCTGGATAGAAATGCGTAACAAACTCCAAGTAAGGTGGCTATTATGTTCGTGCAGCGTGAATTAACTTATTAGTACTTAAAAAGCTAAACACATTTTTTTCATCCTTCAATTCACCTTTATTTCAGACAGAGAGGTACAAAAAAAGAACAAGGAATTTTTATTTTCCGTCAGCAATGACTTCTTAGGGTACAAGATTCAAGGAATGTTCTTGGCTTGTGTGTTAAAGAAGCATTCATTTCTTCATGCCAGTTAAAGAATGCCAGTCTCATAATTTTAAAATTAGTTTGCATGTGCTTGTAAATTTGTCAGTATGTTCCCTTTGTATTTGTTTGAAGTCTTAAAATAATTGTTCTTTGATATTTTTAAGGAATCTGAAAACAAGAGGGCGGTAACATCTTTTGTCCTTTTTTTTTTAAAGAGCTATATTAAAAACTAAAAGCAGTAATTTTCTTATATTCTGTTTTATAAACAGAGATGTGCCATATTTTTTCCCCCATTTTTAATTAAAAAGAGGTTTAAATATGTATTTAAATATAGAGTGCTTTCAAGGATGAATTTGCTGATAGTTTCTGCCAAAGTGCTCTGCAAAGGAGGATTGAGAACAGGACAGAAGATCCTTGTTTTATTTATCTTTCGGGTTTCTCTCTTCAGTTTAGGCTTTTTGTAGATTTTTCTCAAGAGTATGTTTACTGGAAATACCAGAAGTTAAGCTAGAGCTAAGAGGGGAGTACTTGGGTCCCTGTGACTTGAATAACCTTCCCCCAAAACAGACATGTATTCTGGTCTGTGGAAGCTGCAGCTGGCTCAGGAAGCCTCCTCCACAGATGGAAATAGCTGGAGATGGCGAAGTGGGGAGAGAATTGCCAGGGATGCTTACCTGTTTCTCCAAGACACCTGCCTATAGATGGTGTTGGAAACGTGCTACTGGGCAGTTGTCTGACCAGCATGGGAAGCCCAATCCTGATGGCCTGGATTCCATGAATATGGAGGACAGGATTTGCTCTCCAGCACTGCTTCCACAAGGGACTCGTGGGTGAGAGTTGCTGCACGTCACTGCTCGTGGGCAGCACATCCTTGCTGTCCAGCTGGAAAGCTGCTTTCTTGAGAACCACACGCTAAGGTGTGGGTGTGTAAGTCTCAGTTGTTGGTAATTAATTTTGCCCAATCTTAAAAGGGGAAAACGAATTGAATCACCTCAGAAGCTTCAGTCTATCAAGAGGAAAGATGTGATAGGAGCACTTCATGCCACATTTCACTGCCAATATCCTCTCCAAATCTAATCATTACAAATAGGGTTTGACTCAAGCACCAAGAGCACACTTTTAGGAGTTTGGTCTGCAGCCTCCAGCTGGCTACAGAGAAACTTGAACTTTTGTGGTTTTAGTTTTTCTCACCCGTGTCCTAAAGGTTTCAGATACTGTTTCATGCTTAAGGCATGGAGTGCTGGGCCTGTGGAAGATCCGGGCAGAAACCGAGAGGTCTTTTTGGTTGCTTCTGCTGGCAGATAGATGTGGTGCAGATTAAATTAGTAATGCTGTGTTGTCTGAAGATTCACAAATGTGAATGTTTGCTGGTTCCTGGCTACCTATGTGTATTTGTTTCCTCATCCTACTTAGGAGAGGCCTCAGCTGTGTTTCTGAGTGATAGAATGTATTTCCTATTTTTCCTCACAGAAGTCACAGGAATCTCTGTGTTCAGGGGTAGGGTGGTGGTTGTTTTGCTTGGCAAATCACAGATTAACCTGTGTACTGCACACATGGATGCAAGTGTGCGTCACAGCTCATCCCTTCCTTTTGAAGAGGACACAAGCAAGGAGTGAGAGGTAACAGAAATTTGTCAGCTGGTAAAATTCCGTTTCTGTGAATATGAACAAAATTTTGGAAGCAGAACAGCGAGCTTTCCTTTTTCACAGTTTTCTCTGTTCCCCCATTGAAAACTCAGGCACAACATTTTTTTTTGTGAATCCTCTTACTGTTCCCTGTCTACAGACCCTCTCTTCTCCTTTAACACCTGACTTCTGTAACATAAAAGGTCTGGAAAAGGATGTGGATCTGAAGTGGAAGAGGCAGTACATGCCTCATGCCAATGGAAGGAGGCAGAGGTTGCTATGGAACTCTGCCTCCCCAGGAACAGAGAAAGTGCCCAGGCAGGTGAGGTGTCCATCCTGCTGGTTTTGCTGGCTGCTGCAGCCATCCTGCCCTCGCTCTAAGGACAGAAGAGCTCGCAACACTTCCAGTAATGCTGGGAAAGAAATAAGAGTTTGGGAGCTCCTATACAACCCATAAGCAGGTAAATAAATTCTTAAAAGTGCTTACAGTTCCGTGACAACCAAAATAGTTAGATCCAATGTTTTTTCTGCTACGTGCTGGTGGTTATGCTAAGTGCTTGAAGTTGTACTGTTTGTTGTTGTATTTATCTTCATCACATTATTTTGGAACCTCAAGCTATTGTTAATTTTAAACAGATTCTGCCTTCTAAATATTAAGCCTGTAGAGGCTACGTTAAATAATGACAACAGTATTAGAAATTCCTTTTGACCTAACTGTTTGACATTAATGACTAGTGACAATTTCCTTTTCCTATATATGCAATTTGAGTCAAATGAGTTTTCTTACTAATGTGCTTCCGTATTTCTGGAGTAATTTGAGTTTATTTTCTAAATCTGCAACAAGGGGCAGCTTCTGCAAGGATCATCTTGCTGCGCATTGTTTCAGGTTAACGTTGTTCTTGGAATAGTGTGTGTGTAGTATTAAATGCTTTAGTTCTGTGTCTGATTTACATTCATGTTGTCCCTAGAGTTAGCTGGCTAGTACATTTAGAGAGGGATGAAATTCACGTCAAAAAAAGCCCACTGTCAATCTCAAAATGTATTTTTAAAATTCACCCCAGTCCCAATCAGGTTTTTTTCCAGTTAAAACTTTATCATGAAAAAAGCATTATGAAACATCATGAAATTGCTGGGTTTTTATATTAAGGATTAAAAATTCTGATATTTTGTTAGAAAATGAACTTTTATTTTGAAATTTCTTTAATGATATTTGATAGTAAATGCTTTCCTTTTTCAAATATTTTTTGTAGCCACTTCATTTCTGTCAAATAAAATGTTTTTGATAATCTATTCATAGCTTTGTCTTGCACTCTAATACTTTAGCATTTCCACGTGGTGGTCATATTTAAGTGAAAAGTTGGAAGAGTGAGGGCAGAAGAATGAAGAGATGTACTTTTACTTTTCCCTAAATTCCTCCTACTAAATATGTAGCCCATGACTTTTGTATTTTCTTCATCTTTCTTCTTTATTTGTTCACTTCCATCCCACACCAAATCATAAGAGGAAATAATTTTACAAGTCCGTTGTCCCTTGACTTCACTAAGCCTTTTTTCAAAAAGTAGCTACAAAATTGGAGCAAAGTCTGTGATTAAAACGTGTTACTAATGTAAAAGGGCAGATAATGAAATGTGATCATTGAGTTTCAGCTGAAAAATACTTGGGTTTTTGTTTTCCCTTAATCAGTTGGTGACTCCTGTGGGTTACTATTCCCACAGGGAATTTAACTATGAATTCCGATGCCTACTCTAGTTGAGATTTTTTTACTATATCTTTTATAACATCTTTTTATGATTTTCTTATCCCTTTACAAATCTTTCATCCTTTAGGCTATAATTTCCTCTTTTTGATTGCTAGGAACAGATGACTTTATTTTCTTCCTTTTCCTTTCTTGTTCAAAAATTAGAGGAAAAACACAGTTGTTCATAATATTTTGTTATAATAACATAAAAAATATACTTTAGTCATAATAAAGAGGCCCATATTTAATGGCAGGTATTGAATCAGCTGAGACCTCAATTTATTACTAGTCCGTCACTTATAACAACATCTCATTTTGGCAGAAGCTCAACAGTGCAGGTTTGAGTTTCATGACTTCAGACAGTCCCTAATATTAGAAAGATAAATAGACATACACAAAGATAGAAGAGAATTTTATGAAGGTGGATCATCTTTATCTACAATTTTAAACTGGTCTCTTTTCCTGCAATGGTATGCAGGTTTTTAATCAACACATTCTCTTGGCTGGGTTTGTTTTTTTTTTTAATGCTTTTTAAAAGTGGAGGAATTCCATGTTAAATCACATATTCTGTGAATGTTAATGAAACCCCAACTTTGTTCTGTTATACATATTTCCAGAGTAAGATTTTGCTTGCTTAGCCTTGTAGATTTTCTTTCTTTCCTGTGTTCCTTCCATGGATTATACGTTTATAACTGTAGGAAAACAAGATCTATTTAATCTGTGTCTGAATGTGTACGCAGATTCTGAAGTACTAAAAAAACCACAAGTGTCTAGTGACTAATTGGGTAAGCCTTGGCGATTTACCCATTAGTGCTAAGGTGATTTCTTGATTTGCTAAATCAAATAGGACATTCTTTCCTGGGACATCAGTTTAGTGTTAGGAAAAGTTTTGAATTAAAACTGGTTTGAATTAAAGTTTTGGCACTTTAAGGAAAAAGAAATACTCTCTCACTGGACACTTTGGAAGTAAAACCCAGGCGATGTAAATCATGCTGATCCACCGCCTTCGGATACCTCTGCTCAAACCAATACCTCTTTCTGATTTTCTATTAGGCACTAAGGATCTTGGTGCTGGGCAACAGAAAATGTACGTAAAGAGCTTCTGGGTACTCTTGAGTTACAAAAGAGTGTTGGGAGGAAAAGGGAAGCTCCCTACTGCTTTGAATGTACTTTGTCTGCATTGCATCACAACAGCCATAGCAAAGAAATTAATTTGTTTAACCTTTTGAAATTAATTTGTTTTAAACCACTTCTAATATTATGTTTCTAAGACTTGATATGTTCATATAAATCCTGACCTTTCTTGAACAGATGGTGATAATGATGGCAATGAGAATGCTATTGAAAGGCATATGGGAAATATGAAGCCTAAGTAATATATTTGATTGCTGATGATCAAGCAAAACCTAAGTTTATCACAAGGATATCTTATTTGAATAAATCTGTTTCAAGTTTTCCATAAAAGTTTTGATACTCTTGACCCTGACCAGGAGCTTAGGTATGCAGTTGTTTGGTGCATACACTTTTGATAAAATTTTTCTGAAATTACATTCTTAGTCCTGCATTAAATGCTAAATTCCAATTGTATATACTCTAAATTAATTCATAATATTAAATGACAGAAATAAATAAGGACCTTTCTTATTAAATAGATTGAATTTACAGAAGTTACTGTGGCAAAATACTTGGTCAAATTGCATTGCATCAAAATAACACAAATTTAGTCTCAGTTACATTTCAAAAATTGCATATACATATTTTTTGCTTTGTTTAAACTGAAAAAAGAACCTGGTAGCATTCTTTAAAAAAAAGTTGAAAAGAAATGTAGATCTCTAGTCTTTGCAACAATTTGGCAGGATAGGTTGTAGTTGTGACATACTGATGGCTGACACAGCGGGCAGTGGATAATGCTGTGTACCCTGACATTTCCCCATTTTTTTCTATTTCTCCTAGAAATAGGAACTGCATAAAACTGGCTACTGTCTTCTACGTGTGAAGTCACATTATATATGTGAACAGATTAAGAAATATCCCTTATTTCCATTCTCCCCTTAAAGCACAAAATTAGTCTTTAAGTGTTTGCATTTCTATTAGGGACTGTTTTATCTGCTAGGGATAAAAAAGTCTTCAGCAGAAGCAGTAATCCCTGGGGTAGGAGGGTTATGTTTTATTATTACATTAGAACATATTGGAAGCTTTTTTTCCCTGGTTATAAGGAGTATGATCTTTTTGGTTTATATCACTACTTGGTATCTTCAATCATAGAAGGTCACTAAAGTGATTTAAATATCTTACATAAATTTTACGGGAGAATGGTTTGTGAGCAAGGTATGTGTGTTAGTGTTTAGACCAGGTGTGTCACTACACACTTGTAAATTTGTAGGGTGAATTTAAATAAAGAGGGGGGACCGTCGGTACAAAGGATTATCTTCAGGCTCTTAAGGGCCAGTTGTAGCACTGGGATTACTACAGTTTGTTCAAATGGCTGTGGATTACAGTTATAGACAGGGGGATTAAGAGAGTGATATTATATTCCTGTTTGCATATTAAGACTAAAACGTATAGTAAATTTTTGCTCTAAACTATGGGTATAAGGAAGGATGAACATATTATTAGTATATTTCTGTTTACTAAAAATTCCCACTAGCTTTATGGCAAAATGTCTTTTAGAACATATGGAAACTCAGTTATAGCGGTCAGAATTAAGTTTTTGGGGGGTGGTGAAGAAAATTATTTTGAAGATGTATTAGTATTGTGAATAAAAAGTGGTCCAAATACTGAGTGTATCCATGGATGTAGAATAACTTGCTGGCCCTGATATTTTTCTTGTTACGTATTCTATTAATATACAAAGAGACTATCTCAGGAAATTGGTTCAATCTAGTCCTACTCTGAGACATGTGAGCACACAGCTTGAAAAGATTGACTTGGTTTCTTCTGTCTCAAGAATTAAGCTACCTACCAAGAAGGTAAAATAGAGATACATGTTTCTAGCAATTTAAATTGATAAATCTGTTCTTCATAATACTTTTACCAGTGCTCTTTAACTATCTAGGAATTGACTTTTTTAGGAAATCAGAATGTACTGCCAGGGCAGGTCAACATATTAGTGTTTGTCCCAAATATATTCGTTTCAGTAGAAACTTTATAAACTAATAGATATATATTGGACAATATTTAAAAAAATGAGTGGAGTATTGAAATGCAGTGTTTGTCAAATTGCTCATTTGATGAATGCCTATTTAAGCCTTTCACTACTAAGTGCCAGGTCCTGCACTTGGGTCACAACAACCCCCTGCAGTGCTACAGGTCAGGGGCAGAGTGTCTGGGAAGCTGCCCTGCAGAAAAGGGCCTGGGCGTGCTGCTGATCAACAGCAGCCGACCATGAGCCAGCTGTGCCCAGGTGGCCAGTGGCATCCTGGCCTGTGTCAGAAATAGTGTGGCCAGCAAGACCAGGGCAGTGACTGTCCCCTGTACCAGGCACTGGTGAGGCTGCCAAGTTTTGGGCCCCTCACTACAAGAAATACACTGAGGTGCTGGAGCAAGTCCAGAGAAGGACAATGGAGCTGGTGAAGGGTCTGGAGCACAAGTCTTGTGGCTGAGGGAGTTGGGGGTGTTTCATCTGGAGAAAGAGAGACTGAAGGGGGACCTTACTGCTCCCTACAACTACCTGAAAGGAGGTGGTAGCCAGGTGGCAGTCAGTCTGTTCTCTCAAGTAACAGATGGCAGAATGAGAGGAAATGGCCTCCACTTGTGCCAGGGGATGTTCAGGTTGGATATTAGGAAAAATTTCTTAACCAAAAGAGTTGCCAAGTACTGGGACAGGCTGCGCAGGGAAGTGGTTGGGTCCTGATTCCTGGGGTATTTAAAAAACATGTATATTAAGCACTTAGGGCCTTGGTTTAGTGGTGAACTTGGCAGTGCTCAGGTAACAGGTGGACTTGAGGATTGTAAAGGTATTTTCCAATGTAAATGATTTTATGATTCTCTATATACCAGTGTTAAGAAAACTGCAGGAAGCAGGCATGTAGAATAACACCGATGCCCTGGTTCCAGCTGTGTAAAGAGGTGTTCTAGTCTGTTTCAAGTATTCCTCACTCTGCATTAAGCTCCAGGACATTGACACTCTTTCTGTTTTTATCCAAGTCTTTGTACGCTGTCTTGTACATGGTGTACATCCTCCTTGCTGTGCTTTTATCCCACAAGGGTGCATTTCTTTCCCTAAACTGGCATTCCTCTAGCCATTTATTTCCCTGTCTTTGCCTTTAGGTTTTTTTTCCCATATGATTACATTTCCAGCCCAATGACTTATCTATGATGCATCATTGTAGCATAGCCCCCTCCCTCCCTGTGCGTTTTGCAGCTTTCATAAGTCCCAATTGATAAATAAAATAGAGGAGAGTGTAACACAAAGCAAATGAAATAAGCTATGTGTTTGACCACAGAGGGGTTCCTGAGATGATTTGCCCTATGTTTGGGACATACAGTGAGAATACCATGAGAAAAATATTACTACTTAGCTAGGCTTTGTCTGGAATATGGTAAAACATACCACTGTTACATTTAAAATTGATCCAAGGGATGATTTTTCATGAAGATTTCTGAAATCAATGAACAAGAGCTAGCTGAAGCCATTTTTCTGTAGCAATTTTAAGAGCTACGACAGAATTTACGGTTTTGTATTTTGTGTACTTATATCAGCGCCCTGGTTTCTCTCTCACCATGATCAGTGGTGAGCTTCCATGCACTCCAGTTCTGCCACATTACCTGCAAAAGGGCACAATTTCAGTGATGCAAAGCTTCTCCTAAACCCACAGTGACAGAAGTCATGTACCTGGTAGAATACTTCGAAGCATGTACATGGTAATATGCACTATGCTTTTCAAAATTTATTTTTTTTTTCCAGAAAACCCCCATCGAATAGTTCAGGTTTTGTAGTTTTAGAAAGGTTTCCTTTATCTTCAAATAACCAATGGCAACAGCTTTGGTGTGTACTTCTATACTACTACTACTTTGAGTCAATGTTCAAGTTTCTTTTCACACTTGCTAATAAGAACAGGGAAGATACAAGGAGCCTTTTGTGCTACTATGTTTATGTGGACTTGTATCTCACTTTGTGAAAAATTCAATTTAAGTGTTGGGGTAGCCTGCAGAATAAAGCAGATCTTGCTTTTTTTAATACGAATTTATCTGTCTTGATTGAAGATACTCTCTAATGATGTATATATTTTGATACAGGTGTACATTTCTTTCTGAGAAATTTAATCCGAGATTTTATTATTAAGAAGCTTTGTGGGGGGGGGAGATTTTCTTTTAAAAATTTTTTGTTTGTTTTTGTTTGGGTTTTTGTTTGTTTGTTTTTTTGTTTTAAATGAAAGGAGAACAATTTAGTTTCTTAACTCATGTTCGTAGTATTTTCAGTTTTTTTCCTGCAGAGTTGGGAGTCTGCTATGTAGGACTTTGAACTGCACTCTCTACTCCTGTGTTTCCCAGAAGGTCTTGTGAGCCAGTTGCATTGAAAGGGTGGGATTTTCAATATATTTGCCATATGACTGCAAGGTAAAGGTGACTGCGTTTAAAGATTAGAACCAGAAACTGTTTCCTGTCCTTGTCCTGTTAAGATAAGCAGCGTATTTCTCTTTTCCTTGATCAGTTTCTCTACTGCTGTTTGCATTTTTCAGCAAACCCTCCTTCTGCAATAACTGTCCCGAGACCTACTGGAAACAAGGAAATGCTTGACATTTCATAGAATGTAAAATTGTAACAACCTAATTTCAAATGAGCAGGAAATGGTGAAAAAGTTAGCTGGTACAGAGGTAACTGGTGTTTCCTGTAATCTCAAGAACAGTATTTTGCTGGAATTTATTTTCTACAAGCTTTACAAAACTGGAAGAGCTAATCTTCTAACAGGGATAACTACACAGCAGCCTTAAAATCAGAGTATATTTTATTGCTGGGCAGACCTTGCGTTTAGTCACTAACTCATCTGTTCAGCTTTTGACTGGGATTCTTTGCAACTTTGTTTATATCTTTATGGTTAGATTATTAGATTTATAGATTTACGGCGATGTTTCACAAACATATAGGTCTGCTGCCATAATTTTTCTCGTGAAAGAATTGAAAGCAACCTTTGAAATGTGTTTACAGCTCACCCAATTATCTTAAGAGCATATCCTTTTAAAAAAAATTGCTTCCTGTCTACACACAAACTACTAGAAACCTTAGCCTGAAGATGAAAATGGTTCCAATGGTGGGAGGCTATTTTTAAACGTCAATAGATTTATTTTAAAATTTGATAGATCTTATTTTCTTTTAAGGTCTGGTGATTTACAAGAGCAGTTAGCAGGTTTAGTTACGTACAGACACAGGCTGAGATTTATGAACGCTTCCCGGGAATTGAAAGAGTAGCCAATGCCAGATTGCAAAGTTCAAGGCATTACCCATTTTTCAGCACAGCCTAGGTTCCCGTCTAAATTTACCACCTTCTGCTCCTAGGGGCGTGTTATCGTGCCCACGATATGCCTTTTCTTGAAAATGTGCTTCTGGTTCAGCTTCCTTGCTCCCGAGACTTTTCTATTTTGGTTCCCAGTGTCATGTGATCCCCGTGGCCAGTGAGAGCCCCGCAGAGGGAATGGCAACAGCCTGCTGGGAGCAATGTAAGTCAGAAAAAAACTTTTGGTTTTTGCAGTTTCTCTCCCTCACACTCAATTTTAAACGCTGCTTTTACCCTGAACCTTTTACCCTGGGCACACCCAGCTATACCTATGGAAATGTTTAGAAGTTGGATATTTCGGTTTGGATTTATTTTTTACTCTTTCAAACGTTACTTTTCTTACTATGTTTCTTTTTTCCTGTGTCCTGCAGTGTCGCTGAGAAGCCTAAAAAAGCAACAGAAAACAAGCCAAAGGCATTGTAAAAGTTGCCTAAAGTATGATTTAAGGTGAATATTTCAGGTGTGGTAGTACTGTGTTTAACGTGTGCTATAGACGGTGCCATAAATCCTGTGCTGCATTTGCGAAAGAATGAGGTGACCCCCCCCTGTTCCGTCCCCCAGCCTCTCAGTCAAAACCCTTCATATAGGTAGAAGGAGATTAGTAAGTAACATAACCTGAAATCACATGCTGGGGCCTTTACCAGTTGGCTGAGACATAATGGGGAAAGGACTTACTTGAATTAAAGGGCAGGCATGCACCCAAGGCATTTTTCTGGTATGAATGAAGTGAAATACTGTATTTTGATCTCAGCTGATGCTGAACAGTACTTACAGTGTATGATATTGAAACCATGTATTTAGTGAGATTTATCATCGGGGTGCTTCCTGGTATGAAGTACAAGTTTGATCTTGCTATTTTTAACGCAGGCTCTGAACTCAGTTGGTCAAATTTACCTGGTAACTACTGAGTAATGGTTTTCTCTAACAGAGTTTTTTTCCTTGGGTAAATATGATTTTCCAAAAATCATTCTCCCCCATAGTTGGGTGTATATATATATATACACACACATATATATATATTTCTTGTTTTCTATTTTTGGGGTTTTGGTTTTTGTTTTGATTTAATTTGGTTTTATTTTTCTTTCTTCCAAATTACACGTGCTTTCTTTGGAGTTTACTTTTAAGTTTTGGAGTTACCATTTAAGTATTGCTAAGCTTATTTTAAACTTGGGTCCCTAAGTGATATGCCGTGATATCATATAAAAGTTAGAGAATGGGTGTTTGGAAAAAGGCATAATGAAATAAGCTGGAATCTTTCTATTTCTTTTCATGGCCTATAGATCACAGTACCTCAGATCACATCACTTGGAGGTGCAGAGGCCATTACTGCACTTTCACATTTCTGTATTTTCTTTGTGCTTCTGATCTATACCCTAATGACCACGTATTAAATGAAGGACTGTTGGAAGACTTGCTTCTCTTTCCCACTTCCCCAAATTAATTTTGAACAGAGAAATTTCACTTAATGGTTACACCAAAGTAGAAAGAGCACATTAGCTTTTCAGATCAATTCTTCTCATCATCATAGGCACGGGAAAAAAAAAGCCCCAAATTCTGTGTTGGTTGAATTGTTGCAGTGTCAGAAGTGCAACAGCATCTATGTATAAATATCTGACTCAGAAACTGAAAACAAATAGAAAAAGCCATATTAATTGTGCAAACTAGATGAAATTTAGCAGCCAGTCTTACAGAACTTTTGTTCAAAGATTTGTGTTGCTGGTTTTGATGAAAAAGTGAGCATGTGCAGTACTGAAGATCATTTATACTGATGTAAAGAAAAACGTTTGTCCATCAGATTATAAACCAAGTTCTAACCCAGTGCTGCCTGTTTGCCTTCACTTCATGAGTTTGCGTGGTACCAGTGCGCAAATAACAGGAATTTTGAGATTGCAGCTCAGAGCTGGATTCCCTGTTGCTTCCTACAACATAGTGCTTGGGCTTGTGAACACAACTCTCCAGCCTAAGAATTGTGCCAATCTTAAGGTAACCAGAGAAACTGCAATAGGTAAAATATAATGAGTTAAATTAGAAGATCTGTGTTATCACTTCTTTTCTTTTTCTTTTTTTTTTATTTTTTTCCTCTACTGAGTCATTTACTTCATTCATGCTCATCAGTTGTCTTTGTTTCTAAAAAGGAACTTAGGAACATACTAAAAAAATCAAAAAGGGAGGTGGTGAACAGTAAAAAGCTTGGCTAAGAGGACAGTCATACAGTTGCACAGGTTTCCCAGAGAGGTTGCAGAGTCTCCATCCTCGGAGATACTCCCAAGTGGACCCTGCACTGACATCGAGTAACCTGCCGGTGGTGACCCTGCTTGAGCAGGGGGTTGTGCTACATGGCAGGGACTCTGAGGTCCTTCTGAGACACAGCGTTCCTGTTAGTCTCAGAATTCCCCTCTGCCGTTTGGAGCCGCAGATAGCACTGCTGCTCTGGGGGGAGATCAGAAGTAATGTGTAGACTTTAGTCTTAGACTGTCACTCTCATATTTTAGACCTTGTGATTTTGCTGCCTCAGTTCAGCCATTAATCATTCATTTGGAGTGATGGCCATGATTGCCTTGCTGGCATTGCCCAGTACGCCCTGCCTGAAATGTCACTGCCCAGCCAGGGACAGCACACTGTGAGCAGCTACTCCAAGTTACTTCAGGCAGCAGTCTCTAATCCCGTGTCTTTTGTCTGTTGTCTCCTCAGGCACCACAGTGTAGCAGAGTGGTAGGAGGAGACACTGGTGAAAAGAGAATGAGGAAAGAGTGAAATTAATGGCAGTACTGTGAGAAAAGTGTAAGTAGAAACTAAACGGACAGAGCCAACATGGACTGAGTTCTTATACCCATCTTGCTAGTCTGCTTGAATCTCGCTGTAGAATCTCCAGAAGCCGAGGAGGGGATGTACGAGATTGCACAGGCTGTGCCAGGGTTTGTGGAAGGAAGGGAGGAAGAAGCAGATCTCATGGGATCCCTTGGAGGCTAATGAAAAACATTAAACTCCAGTCCTATACACTGTATGCAGAATTGTACTCTAGAGACCTGGTGAATGGTACAAAAGAACATGAGCTTTCTGGGTAGGAAATGGAACTACAAAAGTAGAGAAAGGAGAAAAAAAAATTTTAATGTTTTTTATATAGATATAAAGCAACATAAAAAGCACATGAAAGGTGTAGAGAGTTCAGTAATATCTTTAACATATGGATATAACCTTAAATAAAAATGGCAAAAACTAATAGCTTGACTTGTGTTTCAGAAAGATTATTTTAAATCTCTTTCTGCCATAATGCTGTAGGTGATGATTTTGCTTAAAGACTATTTATCGTGATGAGATTTGGAACGCTTGTCCTGAAAGCATTTGCCAACATAAATCCAAGCAGGTGCAACTGTGAATAAATTCAGACTGGAGCTGGAAAAGTAGAATGGGTTCAGCCTCCTATCAGAGGGGTAGGCTAGGACATGTCGCTGTTTAAAACAGGCTCAGGGAGTTGGCTACAGGAGGTGAAGATTTGGTAGCAGGATTACACTTAGTGACTCAGATGGCTATTTCCATTTCTGGCTAAATAGTGTAATTGGAATTTAGACAGTATTTTTTTTCCTGAAGGAGACACATTATAAAAGTATGACCATTTATTTTCATTACTCTCTTTTATTTTTCTTCATTTTTGGAGAGTAATTCTATAGATAAATGGGAAATAAACTTGTGCAATGCTTTCTTGCAGGTGGATATGAGCAAGGGTGAAATACTCCTTTTTATTAATTTTAGGGAACAAAACCCCACATTCCAAGGAGCCAGTAGCAGGTCATTCTGGCAGCATTCAGCTGATTCTTGCAAACTAGTCTGAGAAAGAAGATAAATCTGGAGGAAAAGATTTTTAAATAATTACCTGATATTGAAAAATTTGCTAGATCTACAAGGTGTATATATCTATATATATATATGGCTAGCATTTGTGTATTTGCAGATTCCTTTGGTATGTAAGAAGCCCTTTTCTATATTGCATGCTAAAATTAATTTCCCTGACCTATAATTTGGGTTGTCAATATTTGCTTTTACTTTTAAAAATAATTTTGGTTGTTACAATTGTTTACTGCGGACAAAGAACAGAATCTTGTCATTTAAGTATGCTCTAAAATCTAAGTGGTAAAACTAGGTTAGTTTTTACAGTGGAAATAGTATTTGATTTTGAAAATACCTTTTTGGTGGCATTTTTCTATATTTTTATTAATGTTCAAATAAAAATAATAGTTTTGCTACTAAGTACTTCAAGTACTAAAAATACAGTTTTTCTTGTGTTTGATTATTTAAAAAAAATTGAATAGTTAAAGGAGAATAATCTGCAATGAAACAAGGCTGGAATTATGTGTTCATGTTTCATGTAGTTTGTTTTTTAAAGAGTTCAATTGCAGTTCTATATAGACATACTAATTTCGTATCTGTTCAGTTCTAAATAGCTTTCATTGACAATTTTTATGGCTTTCAGTAGCACAGCAATTACAGGTTAGATCTGCCAAGATGCCTCGGGGATTATCATAACTGTTGATTCAATCTCTGTATCATCTGTGGCAGCTAAACATAAATACCATAAAGCCAAAATTGGTCAGATATGAATTTTGGCAATTTTGTCAAATCGCTTGGTTTGAAATCCAAACCAACAGAAAATTAAAATCATCTGTAGATTTTGTCCTTTGTAACTTGCTAGGTAACTTCAGTGTAACTGCCTATAGTTTTGCCTTCTACATTCTTCAAGTGGAGATAAACTGGTTGTGTCTTCACAAATAAGATCATTGAGATTTTGTTTTGCAGTTATACAGTAGGAAAAATTTCACTGCTCATTTTATTGGCTTCATCAGTTTTGAGGTAACGGACTTGAATGGTATTTGTGGGCTTACGTTGCTACATGGCTATAAAGCAACAGTCTGCTTTTCATTCCAAAATACCTCTAATCTCAGACTGTGCTGAGGCAAATACAACTGCAACTGTTGCCAGGCTGTGTTCCCACTATCCCAAGAAATCTTTCAATTTCTGCTTGTACTGTCTCCCTCTGGCTTTGTCTGAAGGGCAACTTCTACACAGGCATTGATATCTTGCTTGGACACATTACCATGTAAAAGCAACCCTGCACTCTTAATTTCATGTGCTCATTAGAAAGCTGGGTGCATTTCACAACAGAAAGAAGTAATACTATTTTTGTCCCAGCCAGTCTGATTGTTCTGCTTTGTCAACCCGAACTTTCTGTAATTTAAACTGGGCATATTTCTTGTGGATTTGTTTATTGTCCTGTCGTATGTGTTGCTCTATCCAGCTAATAGCTGCTTTGCACCGAACAGGACAGCCTTCCGATGGTGTTTCTGTACGAGCTGGTGTACCAGTGCCATGACCACTGGTCGGGGGCACGATGGTTGTTGTAACTTCTCGTCAGGGTGAACAAGACTCTGGGCCATGCGTCAGGCTTTATTGTAGTCTCCTTAACTCTGGAAAACAGCCTGCTGCTTAGACTCAAAAGGTGTGGCCTAACAAGCCCTTAAATTCTAACAGTCCACTTTCTCAAAAATGATGGCCTAAAAACCCTTAGATTTTGTACACTTCACTAAGTTCTCAACTCTCACAACAAACTTCTCAAGGGTGCTGGCTAGCAAGGCACAACACATAACCAAATGCTGGTTAGCAAGTCACAGCACCACTACTCAAAGGTGTTGGCTAAAAAGCCACAGCACCCTTCCACAAGCTTCCTGCTCCCGCAACGAACTTCAGTACTGAGTAGAATATAGTAGCCATGCTTTGCCCACGGCAAGGCAAGGGAGGAGAGAGATAATGAGAGAAAAAGGAGAGAACAAAAAGTATCAGCAGTCCTTAGATTTTGTGTTGGTCTGCTGCACGGATAGTCTGGAGCTGGGGAAAACAATGCAAGTGAAAGAGAGAGGAAAAAGAGAGTGAGGGGTCCTGATTCCCTTCTGTGTATTGTTAAACTATGCACGCCTCTTAGTGTAAAATAGATTTTCCACACTGTTTTGTGTGCGCATGCACAGCCAGCCCTTCGAGCCCTCCTCCAGGAAGTGAGTCAAGAGGACTGAGCACCCGTGTCAAGGTGAGCAGGAAGCTGGCTCAGAGCAGCGCTGCCCCACCTCTACAGGACCCTCTCCTCTAATCACAACTTTCCTGTCCTTAACTGTGTCATTTTTGAGACAAAACATGCCAGTGCCTGGTCCTCCACTTGTAGACACACTAGAGCTTGCTCTTGCATATGCATGTGCAGGCTTTTAAAGAAGGAGGGCTTCAAAGGCACTAATTGAATGAAATTTTGTCATTACATGCATCATGAAAGTTCCTAATTATTTCCTTAACACCTCATTTCTTGTGGGGTAGTCTTTATCATAATAAAGTGTTTGCTGCTGCTCCCTGGCAGAGAGTTTGTATGCAAAGTGTCCATTGTAAACACTAGGAAAGTAAATTTAGAGAAAAAGGGAGGTCGACATAAGTAACAGAAGATTACTTTCATAATTCCTTTTGGAATTTTGACAAAAAATTGCCTTAAATATTGATTTTTTGTCTTCCTTACTTTTCTCTTGAAACCTAGCAAGATAAAGGATGCACTTGTAGAAATACCTTTACAAATAAAAAAGAGAAAGGTAGAGAAAGCTGAATCAAGAGAAACTCAAGCAACTTCATGAACTAGATGTCAAGTCAATTATGATATTTTTTCTTTTTTTAAACAAGAACTAGCCACAAGCAGCTAATCTTTTTTTCCCTCAGGGATTAAACTGAGGCAAGTAAGACAAACTGTTCAGCAAATTTGATCTTTGGTAACTTAAAGGATTGAAAACTAGACAAAACATTGTACAACTCATTATGTTCAAGGTAAAATTTTCGTTCTTGGGAAAAGTATACTTTTTGAAATGAACCCGTATCAACTGCTTTGGTGTTACCAACCCTTCAACCCAAACCACAATTCTAGTAAATACTTGGCCACTTTAGGTCCTCCCACTTGGACATCTGGACTGGGATAGGACCATGCCTATTTTGTGCTGCTCTCCTGGCATGGCCTTCCTGGTGGGTTTCCAGACATTGGTGTCCATGCATGTGAATGTGTGGCAAAGTTGTGATGAGACAGTGAGGGCCTGGTGTCCTGGCTGGCATATAATGCTAGACATATGCCTTGATACTGCCCGAAGAACGAGTCTTGGGTCCCTCTGAGGAGTCCGTCTGTGTTTGGTACACTTCTGGAGCAGAGCTTTCAGTTTAGTTTTCCCCAAATGGTATTTGTTTTTTTGCACATCCCAGCTGCTCTGTAATCCAAGCCAATGAAGGAAATCACTTTAAAACCTCACTACTGCTGTGAACAAAACCAGTAGCATAGACGCAGATTATTCTTATTAACCAATTTCCTTCCCTATTCTAGCTAAATAATGTCACTAATTTGTCTCACCAGTAGATCTGCTCTGACAAGACAAATAACTTCTTATGAAAGATTGGACCTTCAGGCTTTAAAGCTACCTCTGCACTTATAGAAACACAATCAAAGGCAAAACCAGATATTTTGGATATAAGTGGAACATTCTTTCTCTTAAGAACACCCTTTAAAACTCATTCTGTCTCTAGAGGTTGAAGTCTACTGCATGTGACTCCAAGGCTTCTTGCACACAAAGCAGTTCACCTCTCTTTATCTAAAGAGGAGCAGAAACACTCTGCATTTAAGCAGAAACTCGCTTCTGCATAGGTAAGGCAGTATGACTTGCTTCTGCACAGACACAACTCAGAGTGCATCTGATTCATGCTGGTAAGTTTTTGCTTTAGTCTCATTTGTTGAATCCAGCCTAAGTTGGATGGCTAACCCAGTACTGAGCTGTCATAGCAACCAGATTGTGTAATTTGTTCACGGTGCTTATCCACATTTATCTTAAAGCCCAGTTAGGCTGTTTTTCCTCTCATGGACAGGCTGATCTAGAGCTTCACTGTTCTGTCAGCCGAGAAGCTTGCAATTTCCATGGTAAATTTATTTGCAGTGGCAGCTTTCTTTCTTTGTCCTAAATACCTTTTAGGTATTGATGTTTATGCCTAACGTATTTATAGGGAGTAATCAGCTTTTCTCTGATCTTTGGTGTTTTTTAGTCAAAATGAGTTGAATTTTTAGTTATCATTTGTTTAATATACTCTTTAACCTTCAGATCTTTATTGGATTCCAGCTGCCATTTCATCCCATATTTTATATTGTGAAATCCTTTTCCAACTCATTGCAGTTGGCCCTCACTCTTACTACCCTAACATGAAAAAAAACCCTTTCAAGTTATTTGTCAAACCTTTTTTGGCTTGGCTTATTGCATTTTTATATTCAGTCTGCCAGAGTTTTATTTTGTCTTTTATTGTCCTCATTAAGACAGCAGCTTCAGGGGTTTTTTTGAAGGGCTGCTTCAAATAATGTCTTACATTGGTAGTTAGCTATTTTGGTTTTCCTTATATTTGCTCTGCATCACTCAATATATTCTGTGTACTACCTACAAATATTTTGTCCTTCTGTTTGTCTACTTGGAAGTTCCCTTATTGCAACTTCTTAATTTACTATTTTTTCCAATCAAGCAGTATTTTAGCGGATTTGGTTTGCTTTCTCCTGCATAAATGCTTAATTTAAAGGCTTTATGACTGCTATTAAAGACTGGCTCTTTGGCAGCAAAATTGCAAATTAGTATTTGCTTATCTTGTGGGTTATATGTTTATCTGCTCTCTGAATAATAGAGTCTAAAGTTTTTGTTTTGAAATCATGCACAACTTTGATATTTACTTGTTTGTATGAGATCATTTTCTTTCTGCTGACATAGTTTGTCTCATCCCTGGCAAATATGTATTTGCCAAATATATATTCTGTATCGCCAGTCCTACAGCATAGTAGGAAAAATTGGGAATAGTAGAAGCGTACTGGGTGTTGCCTTCAATGTTCTGCTCAGAGCAGATATGTTTGAATTTTCTAGCTTTTTAAGAATACCATCAGTGAGTCTTTCTCCTTCTTTCCCTTTTCCTCCCCTCAAAACAGTGCCATGCAGCTGAATATCTACTGCTGGTAAGGGTGATTTCTGACAGCTACATTTTGTTTCTTGCTATTAATTCTAAATGTCTTCTTAAGTTGTGTAGTATCATGCATCTCCTGTGCTATTTTCTTTTTAGTATGTTATGTTCTGAAACATGTCAACTTAATTGTCCCAGTGACTTTATCAGTTGCTGGCAAGTTACTAGACTAGCTTAGATATTTTATTTTCTGATACTCTCTGATCTGACAGTATCTTTCTCACTGATGTGGTGAAGAAGTGACTGAATATGATATGTTGGGATGGGGATTCTGCACATTTGAAGAACGTTGTTGAAATAAAGTCACCACCTTCTTGCACTTATATGAAGCAAGAAGAAGAAGCTGGAAATGCCTCAGGAGAGGTAGGAAGCTCTGAGTGGCAGTGCTGCTTAGGTTTCTCACATCACTGTGTCTTGCAGGCCATCATGTTGTTCTCCTCTTGTCTCTGCTCTTGGCATCTGGATGCTGTGAGGCTTTGTGAGACAGACCTTGGGAAACATCTCCTTGCTGCAGAGTTTTCGTACCAGATAATTCCCACAGAATGAGCAGAGACCTGTTTTTAGAGCTTGTGTGACTGAAAAGACTTGTTTTGACCATCCTCGCTGACTTGTTTTGTAGCACAACCTGTAGGAGCTCTCCAAAAATTTTTGAAATACAGCTGGTGGAGGAAATTAGTAATTATCATTACTTGATATCAGTCTGATATCACCATGGTGTAGGTTTCCAATGGGTAATTATCTGTGCTGTTAAATAAATATATTCATTTCTGGTCTTTCTGTGTATATTCCCAGTAGGTGGTGTGTCAGGGACAGAGGGAAATGTGACTCTTCTTGCTACTCTATTTTTCCCTACTGAGCTATATTACATGAAGATTATCAAACTCTTTGGGCACAGGGTAACACTGACAGCTCCTGTTTGGCTGTCAGCTAGTGCTGAAAATCTTTGAGAGCCATTTCTCCTCAAGACAGAGTAGTATGTCTGGCAAATGCCTTGTATCACATGCCTTCCCCCTCCCCACCCCCCATACATGCTTTTATATTTAGCTGTAATGGAAATTATGTTGTTTTCCTGAAGGAAGGTTATAAAACATTCTCTGTTGTATCCCTTGATTAAAAGTAGTGGTTTTGTATTTATTATTCCAAGTACTGTATTTTTATGCACATCTGATTAGTAATGATATTATTCTTGCATTCATGACCTTGAGGAAAATATGAAGAAAACCTGTGAATTGCAATAGAGAATGCTTGGTTGTTGATTCTTCTCCATTCATCATTGCATTTTTTAAGTCTAGTGAAGAGTTTTCTTTCATTTTATTAGATGGCAATTTGATTTGTTTCATACTTTTACCATATTGTTTGAACGTTGTATCACATGCCTTACAGCAGGCAAAATATATTACACAATGCTATTGTTCTTATCAGCCAAAAATCTTGAATTAAGATTTATTTGGTGAATTTAAGAAGAATCACTGTATACTTATATATAATACACTTATATAATGCTATTGGTTGATATTATTTTATTAGTCTTTACCTCTGAACTAAAACCTTGATTTTCTGAACCAGAACAGACTTACTGAATGCTGCTGTGGTTTTTTTGCATTACTGTTA
Source organism: Platysteira castanea (assembly GCA_013397175.1). Classification (NCBI taxonomy): domain Eukaryota; kingdom Metazoa; phylum Chordata; class Aves; order Passeriformes; genus Platysteira; species Platysteira castanea. Next base: position 616,971 of record VYXC01007874.1, read on the forward strand.
TTGAGAATACCAGTTTCATTTTAAGAATTGTCTGATGTCAATATTAGGATTTCTTTTGTTTCCTAAATATTTTAGAAAACAGCCTTCCTTGCTTGAACTACTGCCTTATTTTTTTGTCCCCTTGTTTTAGTTACTAATTATTATTTAGATTATTTATTAATTTTCTAGAATTCCTGAAATGCTGCCTTTATATCTTTTTTCACTCTGTGAATGTATTCTCTGCATGTGTTTAGTCTTGCCATTATCATTTGAGTATCCAAAATTTTATTACCCCAAACTATTACTAAATTTCTAATTTTTCACTTGTTTATCTTTTAAACCAAAGGTGAACCAAATTTTAGTTTTCCTTTTTATTTTTTCAACTGTGGTATTTTTGTGAATTATAGCTTTTACCAAGAGCCAGTAAAGTGTGCTTAAAAATTTTTCAAATACCAGTTATATTCTCTAGGCAAATGCTTGCTTTCAATTGATTTTAATCCTTGTATCTTCCATGCCTGTGAAACTATTGCTTTAAAATGAGAAAGGGCTTATATATATATGTGTGTGTATAAATATATATACACATATATGATTTAGTCTTGGTGCAATTACGACTTCTTGCAGTCTAGTTATCAGCAGCATCCCTGTGATTGTAAACTTTTTTTGTTAAATTATTATCTCTTCTTCTTTTGTCAAGTGATATGTGATTTCCCCAAGCTGGCTCCAGCAATTTTTGATTTGAGAAATTACTGTGTAAGATTTTTAGGGTATTCAAAGATTTTTTAACACTGAAAATTCAGAAGAAAGTGCCCTGTGACAAGGATGGCTCACACTCTAAATTTAGTTTTGCTCCAGTCTTCTGTTGAACTCTTTTATTCTTTCTTTGGATATTACTGGTTTTGATCTGTTACTTTTCTTTCCTTGATTGTAAATTCCCATCTTTTTAACATATATCACTAACTTTCTTTGTAGTGTGCTTCATATATTTAATAACATACTTAACAGTAAGAACATAAGAGCTTTTCTGGATCTGTGCCCTAGTTTCTGCTGCCTTCCTTTTTTATGACCACTTTTATCTTCTGTTTCATTTTCTTATCACTCATTCTTCTTTTTATATTGTTTCCTTACCTAGTCTACACATCCCACAACTCTCATGCAATTTTCTTTCTTGGCTTCTCTTTTTCCGTGTCCTCCTTTTTCAGTCTTTTACATCTCTACTCACAGTTAATAGCTCTAAAGAATGATTTACATTGTAAAGGTTACTATTCTTGACTTTGTGTTCATTTAGTCTCATATTAGTATTAAAACAACCTATCTTGAGGAAGTATCTGTTCCACTGAACATATATGTACCACTGGAATCATCAGGAATGCAGTCATTAACACTCTTTCCCCCACCTTTATTTTTATTTATCATGTAACTTCTGAATTATAGTTATTGACTAAAGGAAACTGTGGATGCTGTGACTGGTAACATTTTTGCAGCCTGTTCCCTTTACCTTCATGGAACTGCTGATACTGCTATCTTAGAAAAAGCAGTCAGTGAGGACATGAAGAAACACTATGAATGAAATGAAGAGCTAATACAAAATACTTCCACTGTTCTGCATTATCTGAGTTCATAGGTGGTTGCAAAATCGTTGACACTTATGAACTTTAAACCATGAACCTTATCCTGTCCAGTAAATGAGAACATTGACATTACTTCCTACTTGACTAAAACTCACTTTGCTTCTATTCCTTCGTTCTTTTCTATTTTCTATTTGATTCTTTTCCTTCCTTTCTCCCATCCTCATAACAGAGCTGGTCTGTTCATACTAAAATGACTGTTAAATTGAAATAGCAAAATAACTCACCTCTAAGTTGCTTATAACTTTGAAACATATTAGCCTGTTCTGGGTGTACATGATTAATGGTTTCAGCAACTTTCTTCATTATTGCTTGGCAACCAGAACAGGCAAGTTGATTTTCCATTCTGTTGATGGTATGTCTTTGAACAAACAACTTTCTTGTCTTAGTTGACCCACATGTGTCAGCCAGTGAGGTAAAGGAACCTCCCCTGTCTGTGTTATGTTTTGTGTTTGATCTGGGTTCAGTTTACAAGGCAATGTGAAGCCTAAAGAAGACAGCCTCCATCTTGGTGAAGGATTTCTTGGTCTGCTGGCAAGCCCGTCCTTTCTGCAGAATGTTAACATAGCAAATGCTTATGAAGAATACTTGAAGTAATCTTACTTGTCTTTGGAGCCTTCTTTGTCCTGGGAGCAGGGGGAAATGAAGGAAGAATTCACCACTGGCTGAGATGAACTGCTCCCAGCGCTGCTGTAAGAATGTTCTGGTGGTATGTGCTGTGGTTTGGCTCAGGCTGGAAGGCATATTCAGCTGTGTTGCTGCAAGATGTATTCCACAGGCTGAAGCATTGTTAGTTGTGTGTTTCCACATTATTTCCCTTCAAGATAAAGTTGCAGTTACCCCTCAATGCCTGGTTCAGAAGGAAACTCTTTTAGTCCCTTTGCTGGCGGACTTTGTACTGGCTGCCAGCCATCACCTTTTTTTCCTCTTGCTTGTTTCCTTCTCATTGTTATCTCTTATTTTTTGCTCTCTATCTTCTTTTGTTCAGGCCTTACCTTCTTCACTGTCCCTCCATGTTCCCTGTACCTTCTCAGGTGGTGACATTTCTGACCACGACTGCACTGTCTGTCCTGTGTGGTAGTTCCCTGCGTGCGTGCTGCTCCCCGATTCCTTCAGGGATAGCCCTTGTCACTCTTGCTGACAGGGTCTGCTGAAGGCAGAGACTGTTGGGAGTTCTCCCTAGATCCTGCAGCTACCAGCTCTATCACATCCACAACTCTTGTGAGTGGCAGGAAGGTTTGCCCATGTTGTCTTGAGAAAGGAGGAGAAGCATAGCCAGAACAGTGACATCTTCAGATGCTGAAGAAGACTCTGACTATTTTCTCCGTGTTGAATGGTTTAGGAAACTTTGATTAATTTCATGGTTTGAAAATGGTTTTGGTTGCAAAAGTGTTTTCAGAGAGTTCGAAAGTCAAAAGCATAATTCGGATAAATTTGACAGCTTTCAATTTCTGCAGCTTATTCTCACTTCAAACTGCCACAAAATCTGTGAGGAAGAGGTGAATCACAAAGCTGCAGTTTTTGTAATTACCTTTGAAGTATCTTGGTTTTCTCCTTTGGAGAACAGTTGCTTCCTTTGAGTCTGAACAAATACTGTGAAAAACTTAGGCTTAGTTCTTTAATGAATATAGAAATGTGTGTGTATATATAGATACACACCTATATATATCTCTATACACATGCATGTATATGTGTATGTGCATGCACACACGTGCACACGCGTATTTAAATATTCTTGTCTGTAATGGCGACGCCATTTGCACAAACTAATGTCATATATCAAGAAGTTAATTTTGGAGAGATGCTACTTGGCTCTTTTCATGGTTTGGGGATGGTACTCCCCAGTTTAGTGCTGCCACTGAGACTCTGCATATGTGCTGCTTCCTCATTTCCCTCTCCCCCTTCTTTGTGGGAGGCTGGAGATGAGAACTGGGCATACAAAAGGTAAAGATCATGGGCTGAGATAAGAACAACTTACTGGAAACAGCAATGAGATACGAAAACAAACAGTAACACCAGCAATACCAGTGACAGAGGATACAAGAAATGAACAATTCCCATGGAACCCCTTGGCAACAGAGAGTACCTCACTGCTCCCTCTGTGTGCTGTGTTGATCCCAGAAGGCAGCTCTTCTCCTGTCCCTAGAAAATGATGTGAGGTTGTATAGAATCACTCTGGGTCTTAGCCATGTCACCTACTGGCTACTGCAAAAATTAACCTTCTCCTGGGACCAGGACAGGCTCTTACTCCCCTGCCCTACCCTCAACGTCTTTCCTTTCAGACCTGAAACTATATTTTGCTTTTTCTCTGAAAAGTATGAAAAGTATTGCTGTATGCAAATTATGTCGTTTCTCAAATTGGCATTTAGTGTAGATTTCTGGGTTTGGTGGGGTTTTTTTTGGTTTTTTTTAGTTATTGAAGGGCTTCCCTGGCACCTTTCAAAAGAATTTTTCCTACATATGAGTTAGGAAAACAATAAAGACACAGAAGCTTTTTCAGATTATTCTCATATGGGTAGAGAAGAGGGTGTCATCTTTTACCTGAATGGCTTTTTAAAAATTCCGTAACAGCTTGTTTCTTGTAAAGATAGCTGGAGGCTGAATGTTGTTGGATATAAAGACCTGAAGTATTTATAAAATCTGTCAAGAGACACATGCTTTCTTTATATATTTCTTACTTCTAAGTGAGCCTGCCACAACTGAAAAATTGGAAATAACAAGAATTAAACCAACCCTTAAGTTGTAGGAGAGCTCCAGGAGAACATCTGGCTTAATCTCAACCAAAGACAATCAGCCTTATAAATGGTGGTGGTCTATTAATTTCTGTGTATGAATAATAGCTTCATAATAGAAATATCCTTGAGATAGCAGGTGAAAACATGTTAAGGTCAGAAGCTTGCAAAAAAAGAAGTAAGTGTCTAAGAAGGGAATAATTAGCAATTAGAAAAGATGTAATTCTCTAGGTAAATTTCAAGGAAGAGATTTCCTATGAGAAAATCCTCTCAGACACACTTGTCATTGTGCTAGGTTATAGTTTATGAAAGTGAGCAGTGTTTAGGAAGAAGATAAATTGTCTGACTGAAATATAGGAGTGAATGAATGAATTTTCCTGGATCCTTTTTACATGCACAGGTTGTGCATAGCTCTTGTTCTCTACTACTCTTGACCCATTGTCCACTCACTCTAATTCTGACTCTGCTGATAATTGTGGGATTCTCAGGAGCCTTTCTTATTGTGATTTCTTACTTAGATGGGGTATTGGCGGATGGTTGTGATATTACATTAGTTAATTAATTAATTTTCACATATTTATTGAAATTTTCATGCTGGTATTGCTATAGTAATATGAAGCCTTGTTGTAAGAGTATTACTGGGCACATCTGTTCTATTAATAGACACATCCTTGAATCTTTTAACATTATGTCTTCAGTTTACTGCTGGCTTTAAAAGTCTGTCTACTTTTTAAAAGATTTCTAGTTCTTTGGAAAACAGCTTCTGTATTAATCTTCTCAGATGAAAGCATCCTCTAGATACCTTGTAATTTTTTTTATTTCCAGACATTTTTGCTTGTTTTTTTCCCCCTTCTCTTCTCTTGCCTGTTTGTTTGTCTGGGTACCCTTAGCAACATCTTTTACTAATGGAAAAAAGCACAATGTTTTCTGTATTGTCACTGTGATTGAATCAGAAACAGAATTTACTTGCCAAAGATTTTAGGTTTTTAATTTCACTGTTCCTTTTACTATCCTGAACATTTAGTAGTGTGTATCAGGAGGCTCTACAGATTTCTAATTTGTTTTTTCCAATGCTCATATTGCAACCTTACATGGAATTAGGAAGTGGAATAGTCAGCTGTGTGTAGTAGAATCTCTGGCTCTGGATAGGATGAAGAAGGTATTCCCATTTATATTTTGTATAATTGCATATTATGAACGGCAATCTTCAGAGAAATCATTTTGCAGAGCTCCTGTGATAACTCATTGTGTTCTCATTATGTTGCTGGGGAATTCTCTGTAAGAATTACAGTCTCAACGTTTGCATCAACTCCCTTAATTCTGGAGGCCAGGGGGTGCTATAGGTATATGCATTATAATCTATGTAGGTTTAGTCATCAATATGAAGCCTGTTGTACTTTTTTATTTTCTTACAATCCTGAATTCTGAGTGTTCCATTTCTTAAAGAATTATTTCAGTGGCGTGTGTACGTGTGCGTGCACTGATTTCTAGTATAATTTGTATGTATATTCATCTTATCTGAGTGAGGCGATGGAAAAATGAGGCTCAGGCCTGGAAGATTGGCCCTGGGAGATGATGCATCTTGTATTGATAATATGATTTCTTTTCTAACGAGAAAGAACTTTCAGCATGGAGTGAAATGGAGGAGAAATAGTTTATTTCCCAGATAAAACCCACATTTAAAAATATGTGTAAATAAAATATATGTATACCCTTATGTGTGTTTTGATGTTTTTTCACAGTTGGAAGATTTTGAATGAATAATTTTGTTAACCAAATTTATATTATTTGAAAAGAAATGTTATTACATTTAAATATTAGGCAAGGTGAAATTATTTGAACTATGTATTCTCAGAAGCAGCTTAATAAAACACCTGTTACTCCTTTCCTCCTGCTCTAACCATTCAGATGTGTAAGCAGCTAGGAAGTGTGTGAGCCTAATCAGTTTTTCATAAAGTAATAACATAGTGTACACAAATGTTCACACAGCCTGAGTGGAAAGGAGACATCAGTAAGTTCACATAGAGCACGTCATATCTGTTTTTGTTTGTGTGTTAGAATGTTTGACGAACTAGTAATTAATTAGCAGATGATTTGTAGGTGGTAAGACCTGGGCCAAGTTGTTTTTTTTTTTTTTTAAAACCTCATTTTCCCAAAAGTGGTTGTTTGAGATTACAAAAATTAAATCCTGGTCTTCTAGGTTTTAAGCACCTTTTTATCATGATTTCCAGTTTCGTTTTTTAATATGCCACATTATTTTACTGACTGCTAAAATGCAATACAACTGTTTTGAAAAGGTGGTCATTAAATTAATAATTTCTTTTTTTCCCACTGCTAGCAGTGAAGGACTAAATCTATGTATAATTCAAGGCAGCTTATGAACATGTTCGGCAGACACATATACTGTCTGCTAGCTTTGTGTGTATACAGTTGCACATGTCTGTGTGTATTTACACAGAGACTTCTGCAATTTTTTTTTTCTTCCCCAGGAGGCCTTGTCAGACTTGTATGTCTTCTATGTGCATTTGAAAATCATTTCATGTGTGAAGGAGTTTGGAGCTGACTTTTTATTTAAAAAATAATAAAAATAAAAACTAGTTGCTAATAAGAACATCCACTGATATACTAAAATGAATTTACTTGTTTAAGAATGAGTGGACTACAGCCAAAAAGGCTATGGGCACTGTTTATGAATGTTGACATGGCATGAAAATAAGTAAGGCAGTGATTTCACTTCATGAACAGTCTATTGGCAATGTTGACTTGAGACATTCCGGCTGTCCTGCTGGTGATTCTCAGAGAGTTACTGTCACCCCCTCTGTAGAGCAGACTTGCTCTGTTGAACTGTACAGTGATCTAGATCAGGGAACAGATCTAAAAAAACCTTAGTAACTGTGAGAGCCGTGTATGTGTGCATTTTTATCTTGGATCAGAGCACTGTGCAACCTGCCAATGGTACTTCTGGTCCCACTGAAGTAGTGGCTTAGGTTTAGGAAGGAACTACTGAAAAATGCAAGGCCAAGAAATCAGAAAATAAGCTTTGTAGAAAGGAAATATATCATCAAAATTTGTCCTTTTTTCCTTCCATTGAAGACCATGTGCACCAGAGCATTGTCCAAACACTTCTTGAACCCTGTCAGGCTTGGTGCTATGACCACTTCCCTGGGGAGCCTTTCCCAGTGCCCAACCACCCTCTGGGTGAAAAACCTCTTCATAATATCCAACCTACACCTCCTCTGACACAACTTCAGGCCATTTCCTCAGGTCCTGTCACTGGTCACCACAGAGAAGAGATCAGTGCCTGCCCCTCCTCTTCCTCTCATGAGGAAGCTCTAGACGGCAGTGAAGTCTCCCCTTGGTCTCCTCCAAGCCAAACAAACCACGTGACTTCAGCCAGCTCCTCCTCAAGTCCCTTCATGAGCTGAAGCAGCTTTCAGGGTTGAATGGGGGTTAATCAATCTTGCAGTAATTGTCCTCCAGCTCAGGGCACTGAGACCCTCCTTGGTCTGTCATTGCTACTGAAGACAGAAGTAAAGAATGCATTAAACATCTCTGCCTTGTTCATGTCCCTGTTTGTGGATCAACATGCTTACATGCTCATCTTGTAACGGGCCAATGTTATTTTTACACTGCCTGTTGCCATTAATATATTTGAAAACACTCATTTTATTGTCCCCCACAGTTCTGGCCAGTTGAGCTTTGGCTGCATGAATTTCCTCCTTATGGTCGCAAGCACCATCTCTGCATTCTTCCCATGGCACTTGACCTTGCACTGGGCACACACCTTCTTTTTTGTCCTTGTTTCCAAGAGAAGATTCCTGTTCAGGCAAGCTGGCCTTCTGCCTTCAGCTGCTTGACTTCTTACATTTGGGAATTGTCTGCTCCTGTGCCTTTAAGGTGGTGATGTTTAAAAAGTGACCAGCACTGATGGACCACAGCACCTGCCAAACATGTTTTTCCAGGGGCTTATCCCACCAGGTTTCACGTATACCACTGATGTCAGATCTCTGGGACTGGGTCAAAGCCTCAGCTCCTCTTGTTTGTTCCTTATGCTGCCTGCATCAGTGTAGAAACATTTCAGGTGTGCTAGCCAACACCTCCCGAAGCAGGTTGAGGGATCGCATTAGCGCTCATTTCCTCAAATTTTGGCACACCATAAAGGCGTAATACTTCTATAGATAGAATCCTAGACAGATGGCTTTAGTAGTAATCGGAAAAATGGTTGTGGGAGTATTTTGACTTGTACCCATTACCTAAGATTAGGGAGATTTTCTCTGTTGATCTGTGTAGAAATTACATGTGTCTGACTTCCTTGGTCATATTGGTGTAAAATGGGTTTCTAGTGGCCAGACTCTGACCTGCAAAGCTTGTGCATGTCGTTTTTCCCTGAAGGCAATCGGTATTAATGCAACTGCCTTTAGTCTGACTTATATGCAAAATGATTATCAACATCAAGTTGCCATCAGCTTATCTAAAGTCTGTTATCTACTGTTATTTGTCACCATATGTATCTGAACACAGTACGTTATAAAAGCAGTCCTTTCCTGGAGAAATGAACGTCATCATCTGAGTATGTCAGCGGTTTGAAGGCTTACTTTTTTTTCTTCTTGGTTTGACTCAGGAAGAGAAGTGGGAAACTAGACAGAGCAGTTTCTAATAAATTCTTGGTGACCATAGGCTTTTTCAACTGCAAGTCAAGAGGAAATTCTGAAAACATTTTAAAAAGAATGTTGTGTTTGTTGTGGTTTTTCTATAAGTTTTGCTTACTTTTCTTTTCCCTTTACATTCCTTTTTGGAATGCTGTTTTGCATGAGAATAAGGAAAGATTTTTTTTTTGTCATCCAATTTGATACTTGATGGCAGATATCACAACACTCCTTAGTGTGTGAGACAGTGTATATTGGTGCATGTTCAGCATGTTGCCTGAGAAACAATGTGTTTTCTCCATTGACATTAAAGTATTATTTCAGCAGTGAGACTGTATTGTAGTAAAACAAAGTATGTATAGATACTTGATTCCTTACTGCTAATGAGAAAGATACTTTTAATCACTTTTTCAGTAATGGATTCATCAGATAAATACTGAACAAGCAGAAATATGAAGACTGCAAAATTATAAGAACTGCTATTTCATTCTTAGTTCAGCTTTATTGTTTGTGAAGAGTATAGGGTAAAATTCTAATGACATGATTGCATGATATTTAATGTAAAATCTCTTTCTGGCACAAAGTACAAGAGGCATAATTGATGAACATCTGTTCCGTGTTCCATCATCATTATGTAATGTATGGTAAAGTCCTTATTTTAAATATTGCTGCTAAAACATTATGGAGATTAATAACTATTAATTTCCTTTAAGTCTTTTTGTGGTTTAATATAAGACATGATTTCAAAATCACTGAGAACGAGAGAGTAGTAGTATTTCTGTTTTAGAGATCATGGATGGGATAAAAATTAGATTAGTAGAATTTAGTCTTTTGAGTCTTATTTTTCTCAGTACTTAGCATTATAAAGCACTTTAAATATTTATATCTAACCCTGAGTCTTAAGTGTCAATCTTAGACATAAAGAAGATGGAGCCAGATTCTTCTCAGTGGACAGGAGGTGATGGGCACAAACTGAAATGCGGGAAATTCGACATAAATATAGGAAAAAACTTTTCTTACAGTGAGGCGGTGTCAAGCATTGGAATGGGTTGCCCAGAGAGGTTGTGGAGTCTCCACCTGTGGAGATACTAAAAATCTGGCTCTGCACAGTCCTAGGCAACATGCTCTGGCTGCTCCTGCTTGAGCAAGGGGGTTGGACTAAGGAATCTCTCAAGGTCTCTCCACGTCAGTGACTCTCATATCCTGGGATGCAGAGAAATATCTATTCAATTGTATAAAGTTATGCATTACATTTTATATGATTTTTGTTCAGGTCACACATGTGCTAGAAAATTGGTTTGACCTTGAATATGAGCAAAAAATGTAGAAGCTGTAATTTGAAAGGAAGAAATCTGGAAGAGGTATAAGAGATATGACAGAATAGTCTGAATCAAGGACTGTAATCTTTAGGTAATGGATAGTGCTATTTAAGCTAAAAGGCAGTAACCAAGCTGAAAGTTGATATGAATGTAGAGGTTCTTAAAATATGTGCAATGAGATTTAAGAATAATTTTCCTCTTAGACTGGGAGATTTTAGCTGGTAACAACTATCTAACTTGATCAAAATGAAGTAAAATTTCACAGAGAAGCTGAAGATCCTTCTGACATGCAGCTCAAACTCCAGTGTTTTGAACTCTGCTTGAGAATACAGAAGTATTTGAAATGGTCAGTAGAAGGAAAATGGATGTACTTTCCTCAGTGTTGTCCTTGGGAACATCACAGATTATCCACGGAAAAATTTATCCTGTGTACAGCACAGCAAATCACTGCAATAAATTTTAGCCCAAACTGCTGTAAGAAGTTGAAAATATGAAAAGAGCTGTTGCACAACCTTAATTACTGGCAGTGTCACTAGACTTCCTATAATCCAGTTCTATAATGTTTCTTAAATCAAATAGTAATATTTTGTTAGAGCAAGATGCATAACTGTAGAAGTGGTAAGAACTTCATACAGCAGGATAGAACTATTTCATGTATATCACTGCTGTTGAGGACACTTGAGGAAAATAATAAGGTTTATTAAAAGGACTTTTGGTTAGGTAAACATTTCTGCTTGATGGGATTTGCATAAACAGACATGAATTTAGAATGATTCTCTGCACATGATAGTATTTGCCTGTTAACATTCCAAGACAATGTGCTGAATATAGGGTCAGTTCTGGTGCACTCTAACCAAGTGCAGTTGAAAAGAAAAAGGCACTTTTATGCTTTTTCCCCCTTTCTTGTTTTGTACTGAGACTGTGCAGCCTCTGGACAGACCTTGGCTATTTGCACATTATGAACAGCACAGCCTAATTAGGGCACAGAGCAGTAATTGGGAGCCTGTGGGATAAGACACACTGAATGGGTGAAAGATGTGTTGTGGCTTCTTCTTTCTACATGTGCTGGAACCTCTGCTGCTGAAAAAGCTCAAAGATAAGAATGTACTTTCCCTTCCTTTTAGCTCAACCATGTTGCTAGCAGGGAGAAAGGTAAGAAACATGAGAGAAGGAAAAGCAAATGCGTATGCTCCCTCCAATACTCTCCCTGCCTTCAGTTAATTTAGGGATTTAAGGAGCCAGGTGGGTCTTTTGAGTATTAAGTGAACTTTAGTGGATTGATCTTCTAATTTTTCTCTGTGTCCCTTAGAATCCAAATGAATTTAGAGCATCTGGAAAATAATTTAGCAATGAGATCTCTGTTATATGAAAAATTATCTCTGCTTGTTTTGAACCTGGCTCTTAGTGGCTTCATTTCATGCCCTCTGGTTCTTGTACTGGTAAAGAGTCAAAATCCACCCATTTCTCCATTCTATTCACGATGTGGTTGGTCTCCGTCATACTCCCTCTAATGTGCCTTTTTTTAAGAGTGAAATTCCAGTTTACTTTATTCTTCATCCCTCGTACAAAGGAGACATTCTGCATGTTCTCCAGAACTTTTGTCATCCTTGGTTACCCTAAACCTATTGTGTCCTTCCATATACAGCTTAGGAGGAAGGGACACAACCTGCAACTGGTATTCCAGGTATAGAAAAAACATAAATTTATGGCAGAATTCTTTGTTGGCCATTTGCCAATCATAATGTATGAATTTAGATTTGAGAGTGTACCACTCATTACTATAACTTACTTATTTATTTCCCTCTGGAGTTTGTTAGCTGTCCTGGGTGGAGATAATCTGATTCTGGCAATTTTTTTTTGTATTCACTTCATCAGATCTTTCTATAGCCTGTTCTACACTCAGCTGCATTTCAGACAGATCTTTTCCTGATTGGCTTACAAAGCAAGTTCGTGCTTCCTTTAAAAGCTGTCTAGTTATTGCACGTACTTCTGCAAAGGACTGCTCTTCTTGCTGTCTTCTTGCCCTGATCTTCATATAGTCCTTGGCAGGCTTCTGTTCCCGTTGTGTCTCAAGAACAAGGCAGTGCTAGTTTTGCTTTAGTTGTTACTCAATCACTTTTTTTGGCCTGTCTTACAGTGTGCTTGTACCTAATCTCTCACAACTCATCAGACTTTTTGTTTTCTTCTTTTAGACACGACTTCAGTCTTTGGAAGTTTGTCTTCGTGCGTATAATCTACTCCCTTTCCTTCCTAGCTTCCCTCTGCCCTTTCTCAAGCCTTTCTTTAAGTGGCTCTGTTCCTGTGATAGTGTCCTCAAGAAGCCACTTCTAAGGATTTAGTTATCTCAGCTCTCCCTCTGGGTTTTTTAACGTGACACTTATTTTTATGTCCTCTTGGATCTGAGGGCATTGTGGTGGGTATTAAGGGTTTCACACTTCTGCAGAGATGTTGTCTGTAGGCATGAGATGGTTGCTGTTCTACATGGGCTGTTTCACTGTGCAAGATTTTTGAACCAAGTCAGGCACTGCATCTTCTGTTGAACGGACTATCTATTTGCTCCATGAAACAACATTTAATGGTGTCATTTATTTTGTCATTGTATTATAGCCTGATACATTTTCTGTACCTACACAGAGATTGCCAAAAGCTGACATTATTGTCATATTTTCTGCATGTGTGGCCTTACGGCCCTGAACACATCAGAAACTATGTCACCATTCCAATAGTAGACTCCCATTCATCCTTTTTGCATAGGCTTGATATTTCAAGCCCTACAGGAGCTATGGTGCTTTTTGAGATACTTAGCTCATCTATTTGTTTTTGTTAGGCTCTCTTTAACCTACAGAAGTACCCTATCTGCTTCTGATAAAGTTGGTTGCTTTACTTTTTCCTGTGTGTTTTGTATGTTAGCATCAGGGGTTATTCACTAGTTTCCAATATGCCCAAGGTGTCCATGTCTTAATTTAGGGCTCGATATGGCAGTGCTGTCATCATATTTCTTATGCCTTCCAGTATTCACATGGAAGCACGTGTACCAACTTTTTTGTTCTCTTGGCACCCTGTTTAAAGTGCCAGCTTGTTTTAAAACCCTGTTTAAAGTGCAGTAATCAGCCCTTTGAAAACTCTCATCCTCTGATACTGATTGTGCTGTACTTCTTCATCTGTAACAGAGATGTCACCTCATATGGTCTGGTATCTTTTCCCACATGGGTATTTTCTTACTTTTTTTTTTTGTTTAAAAGCTCACTCATAATCTTCTTTCTTAGTTTTAAGCACCAGTTAATTGGTTCCTGCTTTCTTCAGCTGAAGGTTCCTTTATTTTGGTAAAGCAGCCTCAATTTCTAATGATTCTGAACCTTGGTTTTTTCTTTCTGCCATATGCTGAAGTAGGTGTAAATCTTGGTACTTCACTTCTCATTCTCATTCTCATTCTGATTCTGAGCAAAATACTGTGAGCATTCAGAGAATGCTGAAATCCTGAATTGAAATCCTGGTCCTCTACTGATTTCATAGGAACCTATATTTTTGTCTGTCTCAATCCAGCTATTCCTTAGGATCATGCATTATCTGCATAAAAATATATATGAATGTTCCTAACCACCTTATATCTCAGAAATACTGCTCTGAATTTCCATGGATCCCTGACTTAGGAGAGCCATTTAAAAAAGAAACCAACACCACAAAAAAAGCAACCTTTTCTTTTTTTCCTATGATTCTCTAATATGCATGGACAGGAAATATCCAGTCACCTTTTAGTATCTCACAGGAGAGTGATAGCACACTTTTCAGCATGGGTCTTCTCATTCTGAAGCGGTCTCTTCTTTTCCTACATGTATACTACTAGAAACCTTTTGGTAGTAAAACCATCTTATTGCTGCATGAATATCTGAGATTTTACCATAGTTCACAGAGGATCATGGTAATTTAGGTGAGAAGAAGCTGGCAAAAGGCCTGAAGAATAAAATGAAAGGTTGCTACTTAGGCAGACAAGGTCAGAGAACACCTACAGATAGAAAATGGAATTACAGCACCAAAAGCTAACTTGATTCCTATTTAACTGTTCTTAGTGATTTAATTAATCTCAATCCATTTAAAAGCTAAAAGTAAAAATACAACTGTCTCTTCTTTTCATAACCTTTAGTAACCAAATAGTGACAGTAATCAGGTTTCTTCCCAGTATTACCAATATCTTAATGCTTCAATATCTCCTGATACACAGCAACTGTCTTCTTTTTCGTGACTCTTAGGTGAAAATAATTTGCCCAAGCTTCTTTCTGAATTCTAGGTAATTATACAACTAGATATTCTGCACTGACAGATGAAAAAATGGATATATTTTTAACTTCATTTCCACCACTCTTACTCATGCAAATAACATGTGCATTCCTGATGTAATGGTAGTGTGTAGGACTCCTTGATTAATGGTAAGGAATTCATGTGGGTCCATCTTGTAAGAGCCTGTGGGATAATGGAAAGTTTGCTGTGTGCTGCTAAGTGCCCCTGAAGAGTTATCAGTGGGAAGGGTATCTGTGTTCTGAAATTTTTCTTGATCCATTTTCTCTTGTTTTCATTTATGTGGTACAGTAACTTCCTACTTTCCAGGGAGAAGGTATAACTCTTGTACTAACTCTTATCTCTCGCTCCCTTACACCCTTTTTATTGTGGGTGAGAAACATACTGCTTGGGAAAAACTAAATAGACAGACTTATCAGACACAGGAAGAGAAATTTAGGACAGAAAGTAAGTGAGAGAGAAGTAAAATATGGCTGGATCAGCACAAATGTCCAGAAATCATGGTTGTGAGTATAACATAAAAACTTATTTAGATAACTGCAAAAGGAGAAGTAGGTGTGGATTTTGTACGAGCTTTTTCTTGGGCTAGATCTGCCCTTTCAGTTGTGAAGTGTTTGTGCTCCTGTCCCATGGCATGGTCCTGGCTGAGCAGACCCCAGTTTGGATCTGTGTCTGTCCTGTTAAGCTGTATAAAGGGAACTCTTATGACAGGTTGCCATTTTGCTTTTCTGTGCTCGAACGCTCACATAGCTGTGTATTGTTATGCCCCGGTTTCATTTCTCTTAACACTTGCCCTTGTTTAATTTTAATCGTAGTGTTCAGCACTGTTTGCAAACGTGAAGCCGTTATGTCTTCTGTCCTCTTGAATGTGAGGGTGTCATTATGACCGTGGGTCACTTCGGGCTGCCTGTCACCTGTGGCTGTGGAAATGAGTTACTATAATCAAGGCCAGGTTTACCTGGGCCCTCAGAAGTTGTGTCTGTATTGAGCGATACTCTTGCTTTTGTGGCGTTGTTTCTGCCCTTTGTGTTTGCCCACAAGTTTTGTGAAACTTTTTAGGTCCTGTTAATAATCACTTGAAACTAGTTCTTGGCTTTTAGAGGTTTCCAGAAGAATTAATTTACACTTGCTTTAGAGAGGATTCCTTTTAAGAAATGGCTCAGGACCTCATGTGAACATGTCAGGTTTCTACAAATGAGAAGCTACAGGAAAGACTCTTCCCATGCTCTGAGGAGAACAGTATTCACAAAGGTATATCCGCAAGGCTGAATTCTGTGGATGGTACAGAGACATTATGGCATGATTCCCTCCAGTCTGAGATTTCTCTGGTTTTGATAAACCAGTTAAAAATGCATCGTATAGGCTTGCTAATTCTTGCCTGTGTACTTGGCTTTTTTATAAAAATCTTTTTACCTGTGTGTTTTCATTGATGGATGTGGAACATTTCTAAAAAGCTTTTCTCACATAGGTGAGATGCAATCTGATTATAATTTGATGTCCTCTAATCGGTGAGATCAAAGTGATTTTATTTCATCTCTGATACAGAAGTTATGTTTAGCAGTTTGATTAGAATGAACTCCAGGAACAAAAGAATGGACATACAGGGTCAGATCACATGTTAATGTCGCAGAAAGTCCTGTCGCCAGCAGTGGTAAAAGGGGATGCATATTTAAAAATATAAGAATATAATCAATTTACAGTAATATTTCCAAAGAATGCTCCTTCTCTATCCAGCAGTTTGCAGCTTAGAGGCTTCCTGAGTTAGCATCAGTATTTCTCTTTTCCAGTGTATTATCAATGTATTCAGTGTGAATAGGCAAATAAGGAATGAAAAGCTGAATGCCAAGTTTTAGTGGCTGGTAGTCAAGGAAGATGGCAGAACTGTCCAATTTTGAAAAGAAGGAAAAGATTCAGTACATGGTGCTGGCCAAAATGTAGTGCAAGGGAAGAAAGGTGCACTGTCAGACTAGGCCTCTCTCTGTGTAGGCTTTATAGGACTGTTCTTTAAATAATCTGAAATGCTAGAGCTTTGTGAATAAGAATGATGGTGGTGTGGAAACGGTGCTATATGCAGACATTTGTGCGTGGAGTTCATATTTTGTATTTTTTCTTCTGTGTTAATGACTCCACTCGTGAACTGTGAGAATGAAGGTGACATTTCAGAGGAGGGAAGTTCCAGGGTCTCCCATGGCAATTTCTATCTGAGAGACTTTGTTTGTAGGAGGCCCTAGTACCTGTGCTAGTACACTTGTGCCAGTTATCTTAGGAGCTGTGGATGTCTACCCTGTGCTCTTCACACCCATAAAGTCAATATTTCTGCTAACAGCTGCCAGCACTACTGTGCTCCAGAATTCTGAGGTTTATTTCCATTAAAGAGGCAATTTCAAAATTGTATTCATTGGTAAAAGACACTCTATACGTGATATTATACATGAGGATGATTCAATACCGTCATTGAGCAGAAGTATCTTCCAAAACCCACTGAGAGTGCTGAATGAGAAAAAAACAAAGGCATCAGCCATTTCCAGAACAATGGTCATCTAGAACAGAAAATGTGAAGCTTTCTGATTTCATTGCTCACTCAACAATTCTAAATCTGTAAAATTTCATGCTCTTTATCTCTTTTTCATTCCAGATTCTTGGCACATATCCAAACACGTTGGCTGGCTAGACACCTCTAGGAAGTCTATGTTTCTATGCTTCCTCTGTATTTGCTGTCTTTTCTGTAAGCACTGGAAAAGGATATGTAGTATAATGTATTCACTAAAGTTTTTTTTAACCTCTAATTTCCTGTTACTTCAGACCAATATTCTTGAGAAGGCAAAATTTATTTATTCTCTGCGTAGGAGGTTCCTTTTGCAAACCAGACTCTTTGTTAATAAGTGATTATCTCTCACTTAGTCCCTCCCTGCCCTGTCCGAAAGAATGCTAACATCCATTGTTGTTTGAATATACAGCTGGGAGAGCCACAGCACTTAAGAGTTTGATAGCTAAGTCCTGAAATGATTTTTCAAATTTTATAACCCTTTTTGACTATATATTAATTTAAAAATACATCTTTATGACATTCAAATTTTCTGCAATACACTGTGATAATAATATTCTAAAAGTAAATACTCCAAGACAGCTTTTCCAGTGGTGAAATCAAAGGTAATTTACATTTACCTATTCCTAATTCAGATAGTTGCCCATTTTCCTATATGAAATAGCTGAGTGTACTGCCTTTTAAAACTTTATAACCCTACTCCTCCAGGGCATACCACTTTCTGCTTCATTGCTTTCCTACAGTGGATCACGGAGAGAACATTCTACCATGTTGTATTTTCTACAAATTTGGATACACTAAGAATTCTAACTGAAAGAACTGTTGCCTTCAGTCATTTAGTTAAAACTTTTAAATTAGTGATATTCCCTACTTAATTCCTCCTCACCCTAGAAAACTTACCTTATTCTGATACAGCTTAAATAACATGGGATTTTATCGCAGAACAACTGTTACATGGGTTTTGTGAGTGGATAATTAAATGTGTCTGAGGGGTTTTATTAACAGTTTGGTTTTTGGGGGTTGTTTCCCCCCCTCCCCCGC
>VYXC01007874.1:635162-677791 GCA_013397175.1 Platysteira castanea
TTAGTGTTTCAAATGGTACTGATTATGATTTATATTCAGTGAGTGCCAGTTTTTATCTGCTGTTGTACACATGCCTCCCTTTTGCAATTTTTCCAAAGAGTGTTCCTTTTGTAATTCAAATGGATTTCTTTTATAACCAACATTGCTGGCTCTGGACTTGTTTCCTAGTTTTCATTTTTAAGGTCTTAAAATGCCCTCATTTAGGTTTGAAGCCAAATTACTAATGTCTTCAATGGGACTAGAATGAATCATCTTACAGCCATGTGCTGCTTCACGTATGCTTTCCATTGTCAACACTGAATTTTTTTGCTAGTCATAATGCTCTGTCTCAAGTGCTGGTTGTATGGGCATTGTAGCAGTGATGCACTACTCTGCTGAAAATATTAATTCTGGGCAAATTTGTGCATATTTCAGTTAATTCTCTCCTAGTCTTTGAGGTATCATTGTGACAAGATGTTGCGTTCAACTGTGGGGAACTGCGGAGAGTTCTTTTAAAAATGGATGGTCAGGAACTAAATTAAGCCAAACGAGGCAAACGTTCTATCTGAGAACTGTTTATTGGTAACGAAAACGAGAAGGAAAAGGAGTTGCCCAAACGAAAGAGGGCTAGGAAAGACAAAAAAGAAGAAAGGAAAACGGAAAGGAATGGGGGAGACAGGAGGGAGAGAGAGAGAGAGAGAGAGGACAGGGAGGAAAAGACAGCGTTACCACCAGCGAGCCAGGGGGGTGCAGTCGGTGTCCCAGCGGCGGGGGGTGGGATGTGCATGGTGCCTGCCCTGGGACAGGTGGGCCCTAGGGAGCCTGCCTGGCTCCCGGAGGGGCGGGAGGTGGGATGTGCATGGTGCCTGCCNGGCTCCCGGAGGGGCGCGGCTCCACAGGCCCGGCTTCGCAGGCGCGGCTCCCGCGGCGACGGCACCGGGACGCGATGAGTGGGTGCTTGGACGGGAGGACCAGGACCCTGGACACGGTCACGGAGATCGGCTGGATCGGGCAGCAGGGTGGGCAGTGACGGCTGGATTGGCGCAGCAGGGTGGGAAGCAGGCAGCCCAGGCAAGGACGCGGGACGAAGTGGCAGGGCGGCGGTCAGGGCAGGAAGGCAGGGCAGGTGTGAGGGCGAACCAGCGAGGGCAGGAGAGCCAGAAGGCAGGCTGGGGCCAGGGCAAAGGAGGGAGCGAGCGGGAGCAGGGAACAGTAGCAAGCCGCAGCAAGCCCTGCCTCAGTTTTTGTACCCCCTGGGCCCTCCCAAAGCCTGCCTGCTAGCAGGGATCCATTGGTCCAGTCCAACCTTCCTGTGCCGTCCATTAATGGAGAGCTTTTCGCGACCTGATGAAAGAAGGCCCTCCACAGTGTTTCCTGCTGACTGGCTCATGGGAGGTGTTGCCAGGTGAAATCCCCCCAGAGAGGAGACTTTCCTCCATCTTCTCCTAGCTGCCTTCTGCAAATGGCACATGTGCGACCTCTCCCCCGTGTGCCCTTGACAGCCATTGTTGAGGCATAACTAAAACGAAATTGGCTCCTCACACAAGAATTCTTTAGTATTTTCTTTAAAGTAAAAACCAGCAAACTCTTCAGAGATTTAGTGAGTTAAGCCAGGAAAGTATGAGAATGAATGTGCCTATCTACAGTGACACGTAAGCAAGTAGAGGCAAACTTACAGGTAGAGAACTTTTTTCAGCCCTATGACAAATACTGTTGTTCTCCCTTTTTCCCATAGAATTTAGTTGGCCTGCAAGAAAATTTTCATTCATCTAGATGTTTTGGAGCAGCATCAGTATTACTCCATGTAAATATGTTCTGGACTTTACAATGATACGTCTGCTTCAAAGTAAATAAACCTTAGGTTGTTCTTATGTTATCCTTGTGGACGACACCCGTGAACTAATCCAAAATGCGTCCTCACTAGAGTGGGTGTTTGCATCCATACCAAAGTGCTGGGACTCGTCACCGTGCTGCACCAAGGCACAATCCTTAGCATGTTTCATGTCCTGGATAGTGAGAGGGTTGTGTGTGTGTACTTGAGTGATAAGATGTGCATATTTGTGCCTGGCTGCAGGTGAAGAAGGTGCAAGTCCTTTGTGTTCAGGGGAATATAAATACCCTGGAAGGGAAAAACTAAACTGAGTATGTATGCATGTTTGCTATCTAAAGAGACCCTACAGCAAATGGGCCTCAGAGCTGTGCATGTGTTTCCTGGGAAACTCAGCAGAATTTGCAGTCCTTGCTCTAAGCTGGTTGGATCACTCCAGCAGTGATCCCAGGACTGACATTAGAAGTTTAGCAATACAGTGAGTCAGGAAAGCAGGACTTGAACGTGAATCATAGAAAGAGCCAAACAAATGTTATATTTGCACGTTTGTAATAATCTTATTCTATGTCTCAGAAAACAGTAGTTCTGGAAAGAGTACTGAGAGAACCAAGCAACTATGATATTGTGTGATATTGTGACAAGAAAAAACTAATCTGAGAATCATTTCTCAGATGTTGAAACAGGGAAACAGCATGAAGGATTGAGAGGAGTGCGTGAAGCATACCAGAACAGAGAGTACTGTTTCATTTGTCTATAATTTTGGAAGAATGTTGAAAAGTTGAAAAACAGAAACAAAAATCACCTGCAATTTGGGAAGTCTAAGAGAGTGCAGGATTTCTGTTTAATCAAAGTTTCAAACTGTGATAACAACTTTAAGGAGTTTATGAACTGTGTTCATAGTTGCTGCACAATAGCAGTACAGCTTTGTTTTCCTGCATCTTCTCTTGTATTAATGAGATACCCATCTTTACAGGACATGATTTACTCTTGTTGCTATGAATATTCCAACCAGTCTCCCAACATGGTAAGGGAGAAAGAGAGAACAGATGGAATTTAAATAGTACAGCCAGATTTTAATTAGTACCTGCATAACCACAATGCCACTAAATTATAATAAATTAGAAATGGATTTGATCTTGCAATAGGTATATTCTGATGATGAAATAGTGTGATCAGGTTAACCTGTGTGTAGGTTTTTTAAACATTTTGTTTAGTTCTCAAAATAGTATTCCTGCTGGAATCCCTAGACACACTAGGGAAGGCAAACGTTCAACATTTTGGATGTTGAGTCACCTAGTTGAACTAGCATTGTAAAAAACGTTATCTGAAGGAGTTTCAGAGCCATTGGACTGCATGATGGCTCCCAGTGTAGCTGAAAGCTGAGGCAACAGACAGATGTCAGTGATTTGCATATCTTTAGATATTTTTTTATATATTGAGAAAAGCCAAATATGATTAAAAATTTAAAAATGCAACCGGAATATAGGCAAAAGATATTTTGTAACAATTTTCAAACAATAAAGTGTTATTTTGAACTAAGCATTTTTTTTCCTTTTTTTCCCCTTATGCGTTCAGAATCATGAATATTGAATATGATAGTTTTCCTGGGACTCTTCTAGTACACTAGGAGGATTCCTGTATGGAAAATGACTGCTATTGCTAGGTTCCTAGAAGAATATAACACAATCGGAAAATATGTCTGAGGGTAAAATATGTTTTATTTATTTATTAAACCACTTAGAGTGGCTCTCAGACTATTTTGCCTAACCCTGTATCCTCTCTGTGCAGTTTCATATGGTTCAGCTACAGATGCTCCAGTGAAATTCTGAGACAGATGCCTGGGTTATAGTGCACTACTGCCTTCTCCCATGCTTTCATCTCTGCTTAACAGGAAGCTTTTCCATTGATACTGACCACCTCTGAGCAGCAAACATATGATTGCACAGTTGGCTGGCAGGATTATTAGTTGAATAATTTCTAGTTTTCAAAGGTGTCCTTATTGTGGTTTCAGATTTCTTAGAATTTTGGACCTTGCAAAATTATGTTCTATGTAGTAGTAGCCGTTGAGTCACACACTGTTGATGGATGATATTCAATGAGAAAACACACTTAGATCAAGAAAGTGGAAAACATCTGTTTTCTAGGTTTCATCCTGCCCTATTGCTAAAATCGTGTGTGTTGGACAAACCCTGCCTATGTCCCTGTGTTGTATAAGGAAAAATATTAATGACATTTAATGTTTGTAACTGTTCTGAGAACACTACCTGGTGTATATGAGATTGAGATATAGGGAGCTGAAAAATTTTGGATGTGTGAGGCAGAGAAGGGTCATGGGTAAATGTTTTTTTACTAGTTGCTGCAGCCTTTAGTAAGAATAAGTAAACAAACTGGGAGCAATCTAGCCATTGTTTTTCATGGTATTACAGCACCAGAGTACTTTTGCGATTGCAGGTACATGTATAACAACTAAGCTAGGCTGAGTGATGTGCAGATTCACTTGAGAATTCATTTGTTTTCATCACTCACCAAAATACTACAGTTATCTTGGTAGTTTAGGCATAAAAACAACTGTGAGTTGGAAGCTAATCGTTAATGAGCATAAATATTCTGGTGATAAATAATTCCTGTTTTTTGGTTGGAAAACTATCACTCATGTAAAAGTAATACCTTAACTCCACTCCCTGGAAAATAAGACAACAGTTTGTAATTGCCTTTCTGTATTATGTGTGTGTTATTATCATTGTCCTCTAGGACCATAATGAGAATATGGGAACTCTGTTTCTTTGACCTCATACTTAGCTATGTGTTCAAGGAAGGATGAGTTCACAGATGGTTATCAGAAGTATAGATAAACCTTTTTTTGTATTTCACAAATTTAATCTAGTGATCTACTGAGCAGTTGTTCAAGACTCTGTCTCTTTCACAGGCAGAAACTTTGCCTTGATGCTGGCAAGGGATGGCTGTGTACCTTGCCCCAGTTGGTTTCTGAGCCTGCTGTTCTCTCTTGCTGCTATGGACCCTCCTAGCACATACACTTTGCATGAAGCTGTTTGGGCTTAAATAGACTCCCAGAGAAATCATTAATCTTCTTGTATTGTTTAGCTTGGTGAAACCAGGGCAGTTGTGCTTTTCAGTCTTCATCTAAAACTTATTTTGTGAGTTTTATATGAAAGCTTTGAATAAATTGCAAATAGTTCTGGGACCAGGACCAAAATGCAAGTTTTCATTTTCCCCAGTGGAATTTCCAACCACCAGGCTGTAGTCTTGCTTCTATTCATACCTTTATCACCTAAAAATAAAATAAGTAACTTTTTTTAAGCTTTCCTTTAGTGTATTGCTGTGTTAGATGTGTTTAGACCACTCCTTCCAAATTGTTCACAGAGAATTTTAATACTGTTTTTCCTCTTCTATGTATCCCAGCTTGCCTGAGTCAAGAAACTGGGAACTCAGCTGCTAAAGGAGAATGGCTTCAGTGCTGAAGCAAAGGAGAAAAAGCAGTCATATTTCAGATAAAGCAGGGAGATGTTTAGTGACTTCAGTTTCCTCTGGGGGACTTCAGAGTTGGTTTGATGTGTCTTTTTGGATACCAGTTTTGAATTTATTGAGAAAATGGATAGGGACTGAGTGTTAGGTTCTTATTCCTAAAGGAGAATGACACCTAGACAGTGCAGTGAAACTTCAAGAAACCATGTTCAGAACAAGCAAAAGCAAGTAATTTCTTACATAGCTGACATTTGTGAGATTCTCTGAGGAAGGTTGTTATGGGTAAAAATAGTTTGTACAGGTTAAAGTAAGAGTGAAACAGCTTGAGAGATAGTTCCATTGAGAGATCCTGAACAGATAACTGGATTAGGCTCAGCATATCCTGTGAGCAGAAAATAGAAACCAGGAGAATATATAGGAGAAATATCACATATACTTGTCCTGTTCTTTCCATTCCCTGAACATCCATATGGAGCAGCCATTGTCAAAGAAAGTATTACAGGCCTGTGGGGATTCTGGGTCTGCACTAATGTGGTTATCATATATATAACTTCTCCTCCAGTTCACTTCCAGTCTGTTCTGTTTCTATCTAGTTGTGCTCTAAGACCCATTTATACAGCTTTATTGAGTAAAGGTTTCAAATACAGGCATCAGTTTTCGACCAGTGATTGATTTACTTTTCCACAGAGCGCCAGCTTTGTGTATCACCTATTCTTGTGCCTTCGTACAGTGCATTTGAGTCATGTAAGGTCAGTAGATTTGAGGCTTCCTGGTGTCTTCTAAACTGTGCTTTTGTTCATTCTGGAAAACTGGTAGAGTGATTAAATTTTCTTGTAGTTTGTTTTGGTTATCATATCTTTCAGTCAGTTGTAGATGATCAGTAAGTCTCCAAATAAAATATGACTTGGTAAATAATTGAATGCAAAACATGGACAGTAGCCTTGAAAAGGAAAATTGATGCTTTTATTCTGCCTTTGATTTATTAAATTAAAATACCCCAGAAAAGAAGTCCATGTCAATTTCAGTTTTAACATTATCACAATTTGCTGTTTTTTAAAATAAAATGTCTTGATAATGCAAGAAGAAAACAATTTGTTTGGAAAGCTAAAAACAGATATATTTATTTCAGAGACCAAAGCATTTTGAAAATACTTCTGTACTATGTTTATATTTTTAAAAAATGTGGATAGGTGTTACGATCACTTCATCTTTACAAAATCTGTTTTTAATTTATTTGAGGTAGAAGTTAAATACAAATGATAGATTTGAAATTTATTTGGAGTTCTGTATAGGAAGTGGTAATAAAACATAAAGTAGAAGGAAGACCTTAATGCCAAATGAAAACACAACCAACATTACCTGTGTAGTTTCTGAACACAGTGGGCCATGCCTCACCTGGAAGTACAAACATGAAAGATATGTAGTAAAAGATGAAACAAAGCCTTTATCATGCTGGTATTTTTATATATATATCTATATGTGTAGTGAATTTCTATAATAAGTAATTTTTTACCTCTTTTTTTGGGTAAGCTATACTGGCAAAGTATTTTGACTCATATTTTGCTGTAGGTTTTATGAGTATAAAAAGGACACAAGTACAAAAAGCTATAGCTTTTGTCCCCCGAAACAGACCTTTCAGGTGTGTGCATGTCTGTATAGATAAGCTGCTCATACACACGTGCAGACGTATGCCTACATATATAAACACACATGTTATAGGTGTGTGTTATATCTCTACTGATCAGTGCAAGCACAAAGGCCCGTGAGAGGTAGCTGCCCCTTGCCCATGCACAGCCTCTCCAAAGCTCACAAATCTCCTCTGTGGTCATATGTGCCAGCCTCGTGTAGTGTCTTGGGTGTCCTAGAGTGACCTCAAAGATGTGAAAAGGCTGTATTTAGGCTACTGAATTGAGTTCAAAAGTACTGTTTTTAAGTATTATGCATAACAGATTGGTAACGATATGAAGTCTATGGTATTTTTTTGTGTGTGTCTGAAGGAATTTCTGTGGTCCCAAAAGCAAGGACTGCTAACCTGACCTGCCTACAATTAGGAAGTTTTTCCAAGAATATGTAGAAGTAAATAAAACAAAATTTTTACAGATTGGCTTAACTGTTACTGTAAGACATGCTGGTGAATACATTTGTGCAGTCTGGCTCTCCTCGCTTATTTCTTCAGACTTCTTGTCAGTACAAGACACTGATGTAGCAAAGCCAAAAGATTCAGAAGTCTCTGTTTGACTATTTAAGCTGAATCAGAACTGAAGAAAATGTAAATTTTGTTTGTATATATTTAGATATGGAAAATTTAAGTCTATTGAACAATATTTTCCTATATTCAAAGTGCTCTAGATGTGTTACACATATATACACAATGTTGTTTTGTGACTCTGTTCACATCTGATAATTCTGACCTCTAGTGTTTCTTAAAATGCAGGTTATTCAACTGATTAATTTTTCTGTTGGCATAATATGTAATTACCTAGGGACAGGCTGTAAATGGAGCAAGATCTGAGCATGTAGCTAGAATTAGGAAAGGAATTAATGTGGAATTCAAAGATTCTGGAGAGCAAATGAGATGATGCAGTGACAGGCATTACCAGCCACTTAGCTGCAGATGTGCATCTTTCTGTTCGTTTGAAGAGATGATGACCTTGGCGGGATTATCAATCCTTCAGCTTCTGGGAGATGATCACGCCTCTGTTTTTATCAACACTGGGATTCCATTTCGGCCTGGAAGGAAGTAGCCTCTTCTTCAGGAGGGTGGTTTCTGTGATGTTACAGGCACTTCTATTTCTTTGAGATGGGTTTATAGGATCTACATTTTCATACTGGGATTGTTCACAGAGATCTCTTTTGATTGCTTCTTTACAAGTTACATTTTTAAGCAATGTGAGCCCATGAAACTTTACTTGTGACTATTCTTCAAATGTGTGATGTAGTTTCAGTCAGGAAGGATGTGTTAATGGAGCTCCTTTGGCTTAGGAGGCAGGAAGCTGATGATGTGAAGCTATTAAGTAACTTATCTGAAATGTGAAGTAAATGGCTCTACTGCTTGTGAACCATGTCCTGTGTTGGCCAGATATTTTCTCTTGCAAATGCTCTTGCAAGATCAGCGTATCTGAGGTTTTTTAGAAAATATCATTATATTTGAAGGCTTTGCTCAAAATCAATATTTTTATAGAGTGCTAACTGAGCTTCAGACCCTGGTTTATTTATTACAATATTTGCAGCTGTAAATTTTTTTTAAGCAATGAACTCCATGTTAATGGCTATTTTACATATTTAGGTAGAAATAAATGAAATACTATAGGATGAGGTAGTTCTCACCTCTAAATATTTTCTTGAAATTGGATGGCTTTTGATAGAAAGCCTGGTTATTGCCAAATATGATTGTGACGTTACTGTTTCTATTAAAGGAAGAGAGCATGAAGTGTGAGTGAATACATTTTGTTGCTGCTCTGTAAAATGAACAAATATATCTTGAATGTGTTTAAAATGGTAAGATTATTCTGTTTTCCATCATGGACTTCCACCCATGAGAGTGAAAGGTGTCATTGATAGAGGTGTTATGGCATCAGTGGTTACTGACAATGTCTGGGAGATTAAAATAAATGACAGTTTAACCCTTTAAAGCAGAAATGTTGTACCTAACAAGATAAAATCATTATTAAAATCAGTTTCTGGAGTTCAGACATTGCTGCTATGGTATCTTTTATGATGGTTTGTTTTTTTTCTCTTGAATTCATGGGATGTAAGTAATCAGTGAGAGATTCTTGTCAAAAATCAACTGCTAATCCTGCCAGTGAGGCTGTGTAAGAGCATTTGCTCCTGTATTTCCTCAGAATCAGCATTTCAAAGCAGAAATAGGGCAAATTAATACAACCTTGCAGTGGATTGCGGCCCCACCCCTGTTTTAATAGGAAGAGCCATATTATTTTTACATGGCTCTGTTGAAAATTTATTTGAGGATAGTCAATTTAATTTTATAGGGATTATTTATTCATTGATTTATGTGAGGATACAGTCATGCTCATCATGCAGGTTTGCCAGTTACCTTTTAAGTATTGACAAATCCTAATCAGTTTTATCAAGGGTGGTTTTACGCAGTCTGAACAACTCAGCTAAAATAAGTAGCCAACTGCATTCAGCATACATTTGTTTTGTCACAGAGCAGGTCTAGATTTTTCATGGTGCTTTTATTTTTTGCATAAAATATGTTTTATGTTATTTGATAATGAACTATGAACAGCAAGTTAAGAATACTTTATAGGGAGGAGTGGGTTGAAATGCCTGGGAAAATAAGCTGTGTCTGAAGTCATTAAACAAGAATTCCCACTGGTAAAATTCTGTGCTGGAAATTTTTGGAGCATGGGTTCCACACAGTGAAGTTGGAGATATTTTTAACAAGTTATCAGTGTTCAACATATATGTGGACTGATAAACAACCATTTTTATATGTTGCCGGAAATACTACCTGACAGCCAGTGCAGTCTTTAAACACACACACACAGCATCTACACTTGACTTGAAACTGTTGCAGTGTTGTTAAGCATAGTCAGATTACACAATGGGAATGAATTTAAGTCCTGTTTCAATTCTGAAACTGATAGAACTGATTTATGATATAAGCTTAAGAGAAACACCTGTCCAATATTTGCCCTCAGTTCCTTTTTCAGTAAATATATTTCACAACCCTACAAAGACATCCAGTGGATCAGTCTCTCAAAAATGGTTGAGTGAAATATTTGTAAGACACAAATTAAATTTTATCCCAGCTAGAACTGTGAATATTGAAAGATAAAATTTTGATTGGAGATAGTAACTTTTCCTTCTGCTTCAAAATGTTTTAGTGAGGTATACTGTGTGTCAGGATGCAGATTACATAAGAGAATACATCCTAGTGCTTTAAAATATCTGAAGACTGAAGTGTGGGGGTTTTTGTGAGTAGTCATGGGTACTAAGTATGTGCTTTCTGTGTGGTGCAGATTTTGCAGGCTGAAGGTCATCTTGCAGCTATGGAAGTCTTCTAATTAATGAGCAGTGACCAGATAATGGTGGAAAGCAAGGACAAGCATTTTTCTTCTTCAGTAGCAGATGCAGGCTTTCAATGATAGTATGAATAATAAGTATTCTTGTAATTTGATCTACTCATATTCAATCTTTCTCTGACAAAATGAAACAGGCATACAGGGACTGCTGCTATATTGGAGGAAAGTGCTGAATTGCTAACCCTAGTATTTTGTCTCCAGCAACTTTTTAAATCCTATGTTAAACTACATTTAACTGAAGAAAAATTCATAATATTAATATTATGGATGAACAGTTTTTGATCTGTCACAGGTATTGAAATTAATTTTATATTTATTTCACTTTAAAAAAGAATATTATATATTCTAGATAAATATTTCTCTTCCAGTAAAAGAAGTCAGGACTCAGTTGTTGTGAAATTGAGTCATAATTTTAGTGGTAGTTATTTATATTATTCTTTGTCAACACTGGCTAATTACAAATACGCAGCAGTTCCTTGTAAGTAGTTCATCTTGGACTTGTTTTTTTGCATAGAGATGTAGAAAAAAGTGAACTAAACTGTCTCATAAAAACTTGTGAAGAGCAAAATACTACTTGATATTAAGCAGGGACTGTTTTTTTCTTTTGCTAACAATGAATCTTTAGATAAAACAAAATTATTTATCAAGCGCAGCCTAGTATAATACAGATAATAGAAGATAAACAGTGTAAAAGGTATATTTGGTGTATTTGATTCAGTTTCATCATGACCAATTTGAATGTGTGGTGGACACACGTCCCTTTGAGAGTTTACATCCCTTCTGCTTTGGCTCATTGAGTGCACTGTTAAATTACTCTAAGGGCTTGCTGCTGCTGAGCAGGGTGGTCTCCCTCTTCACTCTGGCCATGTGGTCCAGCAGTTTCTCCTGATCTGGCTCAAGAGCTGCACCAGCATGATACTTACCTTTCAAAAAACAAGAACTTTTTGCTAATGTCAGTCTCCAGACTGGAAGCATGAATGATGCAGGAATGCAAAGGCAGGAGGAGGGATATGACCACTTTTGTCAACAGTTCACTGCTAAATCCCTCGAGCTATATTGCAAAACTATTCTTTTTAAAACCCTGAGAAGCATGAAAGATTGACTTTATAGGCTGGCTTTCAGGAAGGTGAATTCGCTGAACACTGAAGCAGGCATGTGTTTCCTCTGTGCCTTCCAAATGCTCCCTTGACCATTTCAGGTCAGAAGTGCCTGACAACTCACTGTGTATACTCCAGTCATGATGAAGGTGCTGGAAGTGAGGCATGCCCAGGCTTCAGCAGTCTGCATTGCTCTTGAACTTTGTCATCTAACAAGCAGATTGCAAACCAGTCTTTTGGATCAAACCTAAAAGCCAGGAGCTTTAGCTATAAACATAAATCAAATACACCCAAGATGATTCCTAGGCAGCTGGACCAGTTGTTCTGGAATAACTTGCATCTGTGCTAATAGTTTCCACAAAGCAGTGGATGAATGCAAACTAAATAGTAGTAATGGTTCTGTAATTTTTTAATGTTTCAAGCTCAGGAATAGTTTGGGGTAGTGCTATTTGGCACATGGCAAACTTACCTCATGAAATATTACAACAGTGTGTAGTAGAGTTGCAGAGAGTCTGCAGGTATATCCTGTTTTGACTGGGTTAAAAACAGCCCTGAGTTTTACTGACCTGTAGCTCACTAAGGGCAGTTACTTCCCTGAGGGAGATGCTTTCAGCATCTTCATTGTCACCTCTTCATTTCTCAGCCACCTCTGATGAAGGTGGGTGGCACTGGCTGCTCATGCTAACCTCCTTGTAGGGGCTCCAGCCTTCCTGGTGCCATCCACAATGTCACCGCATTGATTCTGTAGTGTGCCACCAGTCCGTACAGCTCTAACGATGCCAGGACTATTTGTACTCAAAGTAGAAGAATCAATAGAGTCTACACTATTGGGCATTTTTATTTCTTCTCAAGAGGCCTTTCTAAGCATACTTATGCTATTTTAAGGAGTGGGGTAGAAAGAATCTTGTGACATCACTGCCTGAATTAGTTATTGGTAATTAGTAACTTGGTGTAGAATGCAGTGTAATGGTACCAGCAATATGCTGCCTGTGAGACGGGTTAATCCTCCAGAGCATGGCACACTGCTAGCAGCAGTGCTTCTTCACCTCTCAGTGCTGAGCCAGGTAAAGGTGGCTTGGGAGTCTCTGTATCAGTTCTCTCGGCATAGTACAGATCTGCCCTTTCTCTTCGTTGTGTTGCATAAGTGATGCATTGCTGAGGTTCTGACTCTGGCAAGAGCTCATTGAGGAATTACTAGGGGTAATCCTATCTCTTACTTGCACAATAAGAATTAAATTTATTGGTAGTTCTCCAGGGGAAAAAAATCTCTTAAAAAATTAAATTAATTTACAACAGGTGTAAGAAGTCTCTGGACAGCAGTGTTTGCTGCTTTTGAAGGTTTTGTAACTTTAACCTCAATTCCCTGAGAAATGGAATTCTAATTCCCTAATTAATATTACTCTGGTTTTCCTGTAGTTTGACATCAAATCAAATACCAATATTCCTAGATTTTACATTTCTAATGCCAATGATTGCTGTTCATTCTTTCTGGTTTTGTAATTCATTAATAATAATTTCTGTGGCTTGTAGACCATTGTGCTAAATGAGTATGTGGAACTGTCTATTTTACTCACCCCTTATGGATAGGAAACTTGCTGGTCTGATGGACTTCTAAACTTAGAGAAGAGCCTGTATTGCAAAAGAGCAATTTCATTAAATTACTGGTGGCTGTGTTTCAGAAAGACCTCCATCTTGTTGCACAAAACAATGAAAATGGTGGAAGAACAAATAAAGATAGGGGAATGCTGAAATAATAAATAACTTTGACCTTTTTTTTTTCGTCTGTTGGCATCCAGTTACTTCCTTTGATCTTCCCTGCCTTAAACAAGCTAGTATCTGCCAAGAGAGTGCAACTGTTACTGAATTACTAAGGTCCTATTTGTTCCGCTTGACAGATGACAATGCATTTTTGTCTTTCTGCAGAAGCATAGACTTTGAAAGCTTTCTCCAACAAGAAGCCTAGGTCTTCTCCTAGACTAGATTTCTTTTTTCTTACTTTCTTTTCTTTTCTTTTTTTTGGTGTGTGGGTTTTATTTCCCGTCTCATTGTGACGGTGTACTGCTGATGATTGTGTCACCCTTTTCTGCGAGATGCTGGTTAGACAACACTGAAGTCGTGTGATTTTTCTGTTGCTCATTGTTCTGGCAAGAACAGAATGCTTCAACAGCTCTAGCATATATTGATGCTTCAGTTACATTATGGTTAGTTCGTGAGTGTCATTTGTGATTGCTCTCTTTGTAGCTCCCTGATTTTTTTTAACAATTACTCCTGGTGCTAATTCATTAGTTCTGTATCGGTTTCTTGTCTTTGCAAACGTTGAGTTGTTTGATAGCTTGAGTAAAAGACTTTATATTTAGCATTTAGAAAACAGACCTCAGTTTTATTAAACAATGCAGCTGCAAAACTGAAGCAGGAGATGCATTATCAGGTCTACTTGGTTGTTACGGAGAAGGGGAGACAATTGTTCTTTAAGGGTGCTGCATTCAGTCACTGATATATTTAAATCTGGGCTATTGAGTAAACATTCTTTGTTCTAAGTATACCTCGTACTTAGCACAACGAGAACCTAACTTCTGATGGTGATCTTAGGTGCTCCTGAGTACAAATAACAATCACTGTAGAACTGAATGTTTCGCATTGGTTTTTGGTGCAGATTCCATTGACCACGCTTGTAGGCTTGTTAAGTCCGTTAAAAAAATTCTTCTCTGGAGTAAGGAGGATATGTTATATGACAGAACCAGAATTATATAAAGCTTGCAAGTTATTCCCAAAGAATGGGATATAACCTCTGCTAATTTTGAACTTCTTTGATAGTTGGAGATGATGTGCGTGTGAGGATCAGAGTTAGGCCCTGATCCAGGAAAGCACTTAAACTCATAAATTAGCTCATCATGATCAGTTTCTCTGGAGTCAACAACTGATTCAAATGATCACGGAAGATATATAGCACAGCTTTATTTAGGACTATATATTTAATACAATCCCTATCAATTAGAAAAAAAAGTAAACAGATCAGAAAATGCCTTATAAGGATTCATTTCAAGATCTTTCTGGTCCTGCATGTCTTCACTATGTCTGTTATGAAAGAAGCCACTAATTAGCTCCAAAATGCATCTTTAATATATTTGATAAATTTCTGCTATTTAAATGGAATTGTATCTTCTTAGGGAAACTCTTACTGAGACTTCTTCTGTAGAAGGTCTGAATTTTTGTTAGCATTAAGAAATATTTTCTTAATTGATGATAGAAAATTTTGAGAAGTACACCAGGGCAGACAACACATCTCCAGGCCACAGAGGCTTGTTGAATTAACTCACAGCATTTTTCCCTACAACATCTGCCATACTTTTATCTCTAGAATATTGAATTTGCTGTTTTGCTTGGGGTCTGCATAGGACAATTGCAGCCAGTACCTTCCCTGGTAGACATGGTAATTCTTAATGAACACTCGCTGTCTGACTGTGTTTTTCTAAAGTGTGGTCCAGATGGATGACCAGTGACAGCAGTGAACCAGCTGTGTCTGGTCTGGTGGTGGCAATAACAAGCCCATTCTTGACATCAAGGAGAGAATACAGAAACATGTATAGCAACACCAGTTAAGTTCAACAACTGATACCCCTTATGGACTTTTCCTCCTGGACTTTACTTTTGTGAGAACAGGCCCACAGATAAACTGAGACGCTTTCCTTGTGTGGCACTGGCAACAGTCCAGTGCCTCTGTGATAATCTCTAAGTAGATAGGGAGAACCTAAGGCATGCAAAAGGACTTGATATGCTGACTGCAGATTATTCACAGGTACATGTAGGCATGCTTGCAATTGCAGAGAAGATTGATTGACAGTGATTAGGGGAGTAACTAAAGCAAATCCCTTTATCTGAAGAGGCACAGAAAGTGAGGAACTTTTGCTACTGGTATCTGGTAGTTAAAAATGGGATACTGAAAGCATTAAAATTTTCCCAAGTAATTTGGTTGAAGAGTTTTCTTGACCTCAAGGTCACAATAACTGCTTGAGGTGACAGGGTTAGCCTCATCACAAGGACCTTTCAATTCCAGGATCATCTTCTAGGGAGGAAATGTGAATGTGTGAAATATTAAAACTAAATTTAGTAGATTTGAATACCATAACTGAAGAGAAATAAGTGAAGAAGCTAGGTCGTGTCATAGATTGATTTTACACTTTTGTTTTGGGGTTAGGCTCTACTTTTTAAATACTTGGACACTCTGGTCGCCTTACTGTACAGGTATATGCATCATATGTATGTATGGAAAATTTCTGGTACAGGGAACTAATGACACTTCAGGATGAGTCTTTTGATGGAGATAGCTATCTCCATCAAAAAAGGCAGCTGGTTTTGTTTTGTGGAAGCCACAAAAGATGATTATTTATCCCCACAGCCTTAGTTTTCAAACATAAGCATGCCATTGACTACTGAGAACAAGTGGGCTCGTTGCTGAGACACTGGGCAGCAAAGATATTTTTGATAAGGACTGGAGTAGTTTACAGAAGTGCTGAGAAGGTACAGTGAGGCCAGTAGATTTTTCTTCCCTTCCTAACTCATCAAATATGTAAGATCTTGAAATCAGGCATCTGTAGAAAATGGGGAAATAGGCCATTGTCATCAAGGTAATTAATCTCTTCCGAGTATTTAGTTGCAGATCTGTGTATTAGATGCATAGAATCATAGAATAAACTGGAAGGGATACCAAGATACCATCTAGTCCAAACCCCTGCTCAAAGAAGGCTTAAATCAGGTTACTCAAGGACTTGTCCAACTGAGCCTTGAACTCAAAGTTGAGTCTCATCCTCAAAGGAGTTCCAGCATCTCCGTTCCAGTATTTAATTATTCCGAAAGTAAAAAATCATACTTAATATCAAATCAGAATTTCCCGTTGTCCATCTTGTGTCCCATTGCCCCTTGGACTGTTGTCGTGGACCTCCAAGAAGTGTTTGTATTTTCTGTATTCTCTGCTCAGATGGTTGTAGATAGCAGTAAGGTATTAGTGAGTCTTTTTTGCTTATGAGTTGAGAAGACCCTGCTACCTGAGCCTGTCCTTATGTATCCTGACCAGACTGGGGTCTCTGGAGCTCAGGATGATTACAAGGATGCCATGAGGTTATGCAGGGAGGAAATTGGAAGGACGAAAGCCCAAGAAGAGTTTAATTTGTCTGCTGCCATAAATGACAGTAAAAGATGTTTTTATAAGTACATCAGCCATGTCCAGCTGGTGACTGGTGACGTGCTGTTCCTCAGGGCTCAGTGTTGGTGCCCGTCCTGTTCTTCAGGGCTCAGTGTTGGTGCCAGTCCTGTTCAGTATCTTTGTTGGTGATCTGGACAAATTGAGTTCCCCCTCATTTAGTTTGCTGATGACACCCGATTAGGTGGGAATGCTGATCTCCTTAAGGATAGGAAGGCTCAGCAGGGGAATCTGGACTGGCTTTCACTCCTTGAATTTCATAAACAAAACTTAAGAGTTTTGTTTATGAGATTCACCACATAAATGGATTGAGCAGGTGTCTCATTTCTGACTATGTTTGGGAGCTCAGGCATGGGAATATTTGACCATTTTGAAGATGCCTCACCCTTAAGCCAATAGCAATACGTACAAAAAATAGTTTTCTTGCTAGACTTATTCTAGTGATCATGGCGATCCGTCACTCCATTCAATTTTTCTCAAAACGTGGGATACTAAGCTACCATTTTATACTTCAGAGCTCATTTTGGTTTTTACATAAAGCTAGATCTGTGAGAAATATTCTTTCAGGATGTTGTATATTATTGTATATGTGTTTGTTATTAAGCGTGGAATGTTGCTTAATCTTAAATCAAGGCATCATTGCTTTTCTACCAGTGAACATCCTTGCTCACAAGTAGTTAACATTTTGTGTAGGAAAGCAGAGAAATGTTCTTTTTTTATTCTGTCTTTCTGCATCCATGAAAACGTCTACTAACTCTTTGAAACATCAGTATTTGCTAGTATTTTTTGAGTTTGTCCAGAGTACTCAGGTATTTTGGCCCATTTTACATATGCAGTAAGTAATTTATTCTGCATGAGTCAGACAGAACTATTTAGTTTTATCCCCTCCCATCTTTGAGGCACAAAAACCTGAAAAAATGCACAAGCCAGTTACATTACAAGATGTCTTCTACTGCTTTAGAAAAGGGTATGTTTTAACATGTTGTTTTCTAATGCTGAATTGAAAAGGGAGATGGTGTCCCATTTTGGTTTCAGGAAATTCAGTCTGGACATCTGGGGACTGAAATTCAGTCTTATAATTGACACAATAATCTGCACTTAATCCCAGACTATTACTCTGCTCCAGAAGAGTAATGAAAGTGGAAAATGTTCTGTATTTATACTAGTTTGGAGTCTAGCATGTCACTCATTCTTTTGGGAAGTTTTGTGCCCAGTCGAGTCAGGACTAAGATCTGAAAGAGAGGAGAGCAGGCTCAGCCAGGAAAGATCTTTTAGAACTCTTAACTCTTAAAAACTTGCAGTTTTTCAAGGGTAGAAAAATTGGCCAGATGTGAATGGAGTTTTAGAGGAATAGCAAAAGACAATTCTGTGACACACAGCTTCAGCTCCCGCCAGAGTTCCTGCTCCAAACTCCTTATTTGCTGGAGCAAAAGGATATCTTGTTTCAAAAAAGGGTTTCTAGAAATCTCTAAGGAGGGAAAAGCAAATAATTTCTTTCCAATTTACTCAAATACTTCCAAATTGTTATCACTGGGCTTGTCACTGACACACAAAATTTCCAGCTGAATCGACACGCAAAATTTCCAGCTGAATCTTATAGTGTCATAAATAGATGTAAACAAAGCCTTAACTTGTAAAGCATCAGAATACTTTAACAAAAAGACATGGTGACTAATTTTTCTTGTCTTTACACAGTTAATGTCGAAGTATGTACTAGGTCTTTCATACAAATTACAGGTAAAATTTAAGGCATTTTTAAATGCTGTAAATTAATAAATATATGCGTGGAATCATTGTATTCAACAGTTCCCCATTTGCAATAAAAACTATTTTGACCAAATTTTTTCAAAGCCTCTACTTACATTTGACATGTGAAAGCAGAAGCTCCCCTTTCAACAGGAAAACCAACCTAAACCAAAAATTTAGGGTTAGAAATCTTAGGTGCCATGGCTAGTTCTAGTGAGTTATTTTGGAGTAGGGGAGAAAAAGAGTTATACATCTTCATATCAACTTATAAAACTTTAAATGTTCAAAACTTCCAATAACAGCATGAAGCACTTATCTCTCCTTGCAGCCTAAGGAATTTTTAAGCATGCCTCACTTGCCTAGTGGTATAAAAAGCTTTAGATTTTTGGGGTTTTTTTTTCCCCAGAGAAGATTTATAAAGCAGGGGGGTAGATGGTGCTGTTCTCTAGCTGTCTGTCTTGAGGAGTTTCCTCACTGGACTAAACACAACATAATTTCTCTGTAATGTTACTGTGGAATCTTGGAAAAACATAATGTTCCTCCTGTTATGTGCAATAGATTCTTTTTTAATTGCAGCAGCTAAAAAAAGCTTCTATCTTTATAGCCGTGGAACCAAAGCGACAAAGTTTATGGTCTTTCACTGTCAGCAGGTTTATGGAAAATTTATAGTATGTGCTCTGAGTTTACCACTTATTGTTGCAATACTTACTAAAACTAGCACTGAAAAATGCCTGTTATAGAATGGAGTTTTGCTGTCTTTAAATTTCCCTATAATTTTAATAGCCCTTGTGTATATTGGTATATTTATATATTTAATTTATACGTATACTTATATATGCATGTACATACTTTGAGTATATACTTTTGTACACAATACTTTGTATAATATTGTTTTGTTTATCTCCTTTTCCCTTAAACTTCTGTTTTATCTTGTCCAAAATGCAAAATGCAAAATATGTTCAGGCTGTCCCTTCCTCCTTTAATTTTTTTTTTTTTTAATCCTGTAAACTGAGATTATTTTGTTACCATTCCTTGACTGGCTTTCAGGACTTGTAATCAATAGAAAATTATTGATGTTAATGGCATTGAAAATCCCCAAACTTTCTTCCAGTTGTTTAGATAGGTTAAAGTAATATCTTCTATATTTTTTAATTATCTATTTTCTTTTTTCTGTTTCTGAGATCACTTCACTGGTTCCACAGTATTTGCCATCAGTGGAAGAAGGCTACTTTTGGGGTTTTTTAAGCTATGTTGTAGTTTTGAAGTGTTGGACTCATGGTCCAGTTGAGCCAAACTGCAGCATGCATGGTCTGCTAATTTAATTTGATCACAGTAGTCATTTGTCAACAATTAAAAAAAAAATTAGAAGCAAACTGTTCATCAGCATATCAAAATAATCAGAATTTGCCTTTAGAAACATACCTAAATATTTTTCAGCTGTAAATGATGCTAGTTTAACCATAGAGCAACAGAAATGTTATTTAGTCTTAATGTTGCAACATTTGGCATTTTATTAGTGTAATTTAGAGTAAATTCCCCACTCTGGAAAATCTGAGTTGAGCACTGGAACTCTGGCCTAGCTAGAAAAGGAAAACAGATTGGTTGAAATTTTTAAAAGGGGAACACAGGATTTAATCAGTCACTTTCAATTATCTAATCTATTAATTTCTTATTTCCATGAGAAATGTAGTGTGTTTCATCCCAACTAATTCTCATTAAAAATCCCTGTGTATGAAGATACAGTTTCTGCTTTGTCCTTTCTTGGTAACATGTCTTTAGTGCTCCTCAGTAACAGTGGACTAGTCCCTCCTACTTCTTCAGTATTCATTAAATGCTGTTTTCTTTCCTTCCCATGTATGCATAAATTTGGATGGCTCAAAGCCAAATTTTATTTGTATATTTCCAAACTTCAGAAATATAGCAAAACCCCCAATCTATGACTTGATAGCAAGTTAGCAAATCTTCAGATTTTGCTAGAACCAGTTCCTCTTATTTTTATGTATCTATGATAGACTACTCTCTCCTGTAGTATGTGCTCAGCAACTCTAAAACAATATTAGATCTTCATTAAGGTGAGAGAAATAAACAGAGCAGCTTGGCTGCAGCTGAACACACAATAGCTGAGAAATTACTAGATCTGAGAAGGTAGATTTTCCATTTTTGAACACATCTGTCTAGCACTGGAAATGAAGGTGCTGCAGCCAATTCACGTTTTTATTTACTCTATCTTGTTACTACATGTAATTTAAAACAAAAACCCCAGAGTGAATGAGGCAAGCCCTTCTGTATGAGATCTGCATAGTTTTAAAGGCATACATAATGTGGGATTTAGAAAAAACAAATCTTTGCACAAACTTTGTGCTAAACATCACTAAATATCATTGCTGTATCCTGTACCCTTTCCCATATTGTAATATTTCCATATTCTAGAGCATGTAAAATCTGACATGTAATAGATCGGATTAAACTGGGTGGTGAAGTAAGTCCTGGCCTTTAAGCACAAATACCAGGTTTTAGAAACTTAGATCTCATTTTTCTGAGAGGCGAGCCCACAGGCGTATGCACATAATGCCATCTCTAAAGCACAGTGAAGTAGCAGTGCTTGTTAATTTGGGGCAAGCAGCACAGTCTTTACCATGTAGGACAAGAAAGAAAACAACCCTCTGACAACTTGTTGCATTTCATAGTTTCTTTATATCTAAAAATCCCATATATAGTAAGCAAAATCAAAACCTGATGATTTTTTTTTTTTTTTTCAGTACACCAAAATCAGAAATTCAGCTTCTTCATGGGATTTGGCTTGACACACCCCCTGCCTCACCCTTGCCCTTTCTTGCTCTCTTGCTTTTCTTCCACAGGAAAAATAAGTCAGACATTACAGGATGCTGTCACAGAGGTTCTCAGGCAGTCCTCAAGATCTTGTTTGTGGCACTCATATTTTTTTCTTTCAAGATAAGTACCCAGCTGTGTGCACCATGGATACTGCAGCTATCTATTGCTGAGCCCTTTCAGTGGGAGGACTGTGGCTAGTGGAGAGCTCATGGGGTCCCTAGTTCAAATAGTACACAGCAGAAGTGATGGTGGTTCAAGTTAACCCTACAGTATGTTTAATGATGTTTGCATCTGATGGAAATTTAAAATATTTGACTCCCTGGAAGCACACCACCTCCTAAAAATAATTAGTGCAGCTTTTAAAAATTGCATGTATAAAGTATGGGCCACACTCAGAAGTGAACTCTCTGCTCACTTTTGTTTTCCATCTTCTGCATAGCTATTACACTGGAGCATTTTATTTCATGTCAATATAGTAGTTTTAACATAGCACACATGTTGGATAATGCTTTAGATAAAAATTCAAAGTCCATTTTGTAGCACACTGTAGAAGTAGGTACTTTATATAGCAGGCAGATTCACATTAATTCTCAGTTTGTGCAGCTTAATAAAAGATAATGCCTTTTCTATGTGTTTCAAGGCACAAAATGAAATACGTTTATTCTTACAAATGAAATGTGTAAGGGTGACTGGCTTAAACTTGTAACTGCCATTCATTTCAGCCCGTGCAGCCCTGCAGCCTGGCTGCTGAGAGCTGTGCTTACTTGCTGTTTTGTGAGTCTGCAGATGCACGGTCACCCACTCTAAGAGAACATGGACACACTCTCTTTTTTTTCTCTCACACTGTCTGGCATACTTTCAGAATAACTCTTCGAAGACTTTCTGAACTGCTGGGTATGGTCGTCTGATTATTATTTTTTTAACTGGAAACATGTTTAGTCCAGTGTTATTTAAACAAGCTTATCTCTTTGATCAAAGTCTACAATCTGAAATTTGAACAGGGTAGGGAGGGTGGCTGGGTGGGTGAGGAGATATATCAAGTACATAGTTGTGTGTGTGCTGATTTCTCAGCTCCACGCCTGTGAAGGTACAAACATATATTTCTTCAGAATATTCTTGCAAATGTAAAAAACTTTGGCTATTTTAGTAAAAGTTCTGAAAGCACAGCATTATTTCTAAAATAAAACCACTTTTAGTAAACTTTTCTTGACACTTCTAGTGACCTGCATATTCAGTTTTTCAGTTTCTTGGGTTTTTTGAAGGCTAAGCCAAATAACTATGGAGTTGTTTAAGTATAGTATAGGCTTTGCTAGTATTCAAAACACACTAACCGGAGCCCATATACTAATGCATTTAGGGTTGACATTAGCCTATTTCATTGACTGAACCACAGACCACAGCAATGAAGCTGGAGAGCTTGAAACAGTTTCTGGAGGTTTTCATTTAGCTCGTTCAGGAGTACTGGTTTGTGCGAAGCTAAAATTATATGGAATGAGATTGCAAGAAGAAGCATGCATGCCACACCTTTTCATTATGTTCTCTCTTTTCCTTTTTTTTTTTTGCTTTCTAAAAATAACTTTGAGAGGCATTTCAGATTTTTTTAAAGCCAATCCCATTTGATTATTTTAGATTACTTGATTTTCTAGTCTGAATTCAAGTTTGCTAATCTTCTGTTCACAAGATTAGGAAAAAGAATTTCCTATATTCAATTTATGTATCATGCAATCAAATAACCATCTCCTAACTGTGGCAAAATCTGAATGATGTTTATTTCATCATTTTACAGCATACAAAGAAGCAGGCATAATTTTCTAGGCTAGTCTGAAGTTTTCCTTGCTTTTTAATGTTATTACAGTACTCTAGTAACTGCAAGTTGCTGTTGCTGATGGAAGTATATTATAAACCTTCTCTGCTGCATAGGTATCATGCACACTTCGATTTTATTAGCTGGCTTTATTGACTGAGGCTTGCTCCCCACACACACAGACAGACACACACAGACACGCAGACACACAGACAGACACACAGGCACACACAGACACACAGACAGACATACACACAGGCACACAGACGTGTGCTTGCACACACACACACATTCTGCTTTGCCCTATCTCGGTTACAGCATAGTCCTGCCCAGGGTCAGTACAATGTACACATTACATATTTCTAGCAAACATGAAAATGAATCAAACAGGGGGAGAGATAAGCGCAGATAGATTGGAGCCTGCTGAGGAAATAAAAGGCAGTAATCTGACTGACCACTGGACTAGTCTTCCTGGTTGGATTTAAGTGTTCTTTCCCGTTAGTTGGTGCAAAGCACTGTACCCTGAAGTGAAAAATTAAACGATCAGTAAGAATGAAGTAACATTTAGACGGACAATTCCTTGGTGTAACTCCAAAACTAATTGTTTCTGAAGTGATGTTTAAACCAACGTCGGCACAAGGCAAGGGTTCCTGGCTCAAAGCCAGCACCTTGTAATGCATATTAGCACAGATGAGGAGTTCCTAAAAGTTAGAGAGAGGGAGAGGGAGGGAAGAAGAGAGAGAGAATGTGCGTTTTCAGTGCTCACTCTGCGTTTGTTTGTATCCTCCTCCTTGCCGAGATTAGAGGAATACCTGTGTAGTGCTGCTTTATTATGATTTCTGCTGAGCCTCAGAATAGGTTCTGGTATTTTTTTTAGGTGGACTGCCAGCTGCCGATCTCGCTGTTGACAATAAAAGCAGATATGTTCCTTGCTCACTGCCATTAGTACTGACCATGACCCTTCACACCAAAACCTCTGGAGTTACCCTGCTGCACCAGATTCAAGGCACTGAACTGGAGACACTGAGCAGACCTCAGCTGAAGATTCCCCTGGAAAGATCGCTCAGCGACATGTACGTGGAGACCAACAAGACAGGAGTTTTTAACTACCCAGAAGGAGCCACCTATGATTTTGGTACTA
Source organism: Platysteira castanea (assembly GCA_013397175.1). NCBI lineage: Eukaryota > Metazoa > Chordata > Aves > Passeriformes > Platysteira > Platysteira castanea. The sequence goes on from VYXC01007874.1 coordinate 659,318, forward strand.
CAGCTCCCGTCTACAGCTCTACTACTCTCAGTTATGCCCCTACTTCTGAATCTTTTGGGTCCAGCAGTCTGGCAGGATTTCACTCACTGAACAATGTCCCACCAAGCCCGGTGGTGTTCTTGCAAACAGCACCCCAGCTCTCACCCTTCATCCATCATCACAGCCAACAGGTACCCTATTACCTTGAAAACGATCAGGGCAGCTTTGGGATGAGGGAAGCTGCTCCACCAGCCTTCTACAGGTAAATGCTACAGAAATTTTTCTTTCTTATTTAAGCAGATGATCTGAGAAAATTAGAATGTGGAAATCTGTTATGCCCTAATATTTGCTTTTTGTTTAAAGGAGCATGTGATTTAATTGAATCATCAATGATATGTAGACCGTAAGAAATAACATGGAATAAAACAAAACTGTAATTCACAGCCCACTGTGACTGTAAGCTGTAAATTTTGAAAAGTGTACCTACATAAAAAGCGAATCAGATAATGAGTATAAATATTTCCTGGGAAAACACAAAATCATAATTGATTAAAGAATGGCAAATGACTTCAGTGTTGTAATGTATTATAATGCTGTCTGAAGTATACTAAAAAGACTTCCACCATTACACATTTTCGGTGTGAGTGGTTGTTTGTTCAGCTCTTACCTGGTAGTAAGTCTGTCTTCCTTTGCAGTGTGAGAAGTGGCTTATGTAGGAGGTCGTTCAGAAACACTATATCCTTCTTAATCAAAGTGTTAGAGTTGACTCAGTGACAGTATTTCAGTCAGTAACCATCTTCTTGAGCTATCCAAAGAGCTGCGTGCATATTAACATGCATTTTTCTTTGGAGGGCAATATGTATTAACTGTAAACCTGGCGTGCTGCTTTTCAAAAGATAGGATCGTTCAGTGGGGTTTTTTTGTATTTTTGTCCCTCAACATGAGGTTGGTTTTGGTTTTCTTTTTTTGGTCTGGAATAGAAAGATAAAAGTATCATTGAAAGGGGGAAATAATTTTCCTTGGTTTAAATATTTACTGTCAATTGTGAAAAAAATGACGTCTTTTCTTGAAGTAAGTGGCAGAAATTGATAGAATTACGGCTTCTAAAAAAAGTATCGTCGTACATACCTATACCCACACTGTTAACGTTTTGTGCAGTGTTTATAGCATAGTTTTGCATCAGCTTGTTATACTGGGCTTCAGTGAGTCAAGGTGAACAATTAGATGTAATTTTTTTTCCTGAACAACTCTGTTGTTCTCTGTTGATTTGAGATACAGGTGAGTTTGTTGGAAATGTAACAACTTGGAAGGAATAAAAGCAAGTAATTTTTCTCATGTGGAGGGCCAGACTGTGGTAGACTTATTTGCACAATATAACATGTTACTGTGAACAGCAACGTGTGTTCTTAAGTCTAACTCTGACTAGGAATCTGGTGGTAAAATCTGGTCCCAGAAAACAAAATGATTGCACTTTTTTGCAACAGATTAATCAGATTTGGGGAGCAGATAGACTAAATACTGGTGAAATGATAGATCATGGTTATGCTAAACTGTCCAATACAGTGATCTGTAAACTGGATTGATTCAAACAAAATTCATTTTAGTGCAACCAAATACAATACCTCCTGGAAGAATGAGTACGTATCAGAGCATAGTGATCTTGAATGATTACCAGTGACTTGAGAGTAAAACTGCACTTTGTGCTAGATTAAAAGTCTTTTTTTACATGAATGTCCTGTGCAAACCTATGGCGAAAAGTGTGTAAGCGGCCTTATGTGTGTAAACAGTAAAGTAGTGAGTTTGTGAAGTTGAAATACACAGGCAGAAAATGTTCTATAGTCAGATATTGTACTGCAGGAGGATTCAAACCTAAGAATCACCCGGACATAGAGGCTGCTATGGAAATAGTGTTCTTTTAATTTTTAAGTAGTGAATTGAGGTGAGACCCTTCAAAATAAAATTAAGGTACTTTTTTAGTTTAACTGCTGGACCAAATGTGTAAGACGAGTGCTGTATTCCCCTTTTCCTGACATTTCTGATCAAGGTTGTGTGTCACCCTTGGAGATGTGTATTAGCCATATGAAATTGCTGAGGCTTAATGCAGCAGTAATTAGGTGAATTTACAGTCTTGGATATGCCAGAAGTTTTATCTGCATACAGTGTTATACAAATGATTTAATGGCCCCTTCCAGCCATAACTCTGTGGAACGCATCCTATGTGGTAATAAGAAATGTGATTCAAAGTGCTTGCTATGATTATCTTTTGTTAACAGGCATGGTACTGTTGCAATTAAATTTATAAAAACTTGCTTTTTTTGCTTTTCATTTTTGTGGGGTTATATTTACAAAGTTACCACCCTCACAATATTAAACATTAGGTCTTTCTCCTTGTGTTTTGGCATGAGCCCAATCACCAGTAGTCTGTCAAAAATAATTTGAATAGGTGTTTGCTGCCTGGGAAATATTTAATTGTCTAGCCATTGGGTTTAGGAACAGGTTCTTTAAAAGCTTCCAATTTGCTTTATTTATTTGGCTAGTCTCGTTGGTTTCAACTGGGCTATGGGAGAAAAGAGAGCATAGGGCAGTGTAACCTGGCAGCGAATACACTGGAGAGTAAAAGATGTATAACTACAAAAATAGTGAGTTTCTGGAACAGCCTACCAGTAGGAGTGGTAAAGGCAAAAATTCTTAAATGAGAAGCCCTAAAAAAAAGTTCTAATGAATCGTGATTAGTTTGTGATATGACTGCCTGCTTCTATTAAAGTTATGTAACCTAAGACCCAGTAAGACTCCTCTGGAATTCTCATTTACCTTTCTGTGTAACTGAATTGTGCTGTTTGGCTTTTAGGGCAGAAATATTTGCATTGTATCACCCTGTTCTACTCTGAATTTGACATGCAAGTGCTGCATTCAGTGGTACAAGTATCTAGGACAATAAATAAACATTATAGGTTGGCACCAAGATGATATTCCATTTGATACTTGGATAAAGTGTTAAAACTCTTCAGTCACAAAACTAAAAAATTACTCTGTGTGATAAGAAAAACTTATTTTCTGTGGGATAAGAAAAACTTTTAATGTCTTTTGATTTTGTTAATAAGTATTCAAAATCATACTGCCTGTAGACATGTATGATATTAATATGTGTATAACTACATGTCTACTAATTCTGAAGTTTTATTTTGTCTTTCAAATAGTGACTCTTTTTCCAGAAGAGTTACTCTCTTATTGTGAGATAATGGGAGGCTTCTATATCTGGCTGAAGAACATAATGATATATGAAAAGAATGATTTTTAAAGAATGAAATAAGTATATTAATCTCCCTTCTGGAATCTCTAAATCATGAGGCATCAGAATTTGAGAAGTGGGAAAAAAGGGCCTGATTAACTAAAATTGTGCTGTCTATACCTAGACCCTTTTAATGTCTGATCTTGTGGCTGTTTTTATAGATAGTCAAACTAAAATACCTTTTTCTTACCTGACGGTGTCAAATCTCACTATTTTTTTTTATTTTATTGGTAATTGTTAGTACTAGGGCTTTTTATTATTAAATGCCGACTAGTTGTTGATAATCATTACAGGAAATCTTGCACTGATGACTATTACAGTAAATTAATGGAAATATTTCTTTTGTTCTTCACTACTAAATTTGAGTTCTGGTAATTTCTGGTTATTTCCTTTTGCTTTTCAGCGAGTTTTGATCCACTCAGGGAAAAATCAAGACTTACAGCAGCTAATTTACCTCAGTTGATTCCTACAAGCAACAGCAGAACATCCTTTTTGCTCTGTCAGTTTTTGACATTCTCGTGTCATCCCACTGAGTTTGCACTCCTCAGATCTGAAGTAAAATCATGCATATATTTAAAGCTCTTCAAAGCCTGTCTTTGGTGCTGGTTCCAAATTCGGCTAAAAAAAAAAAGTGGACTGCACCTTCCAGCTCCCTGATCAGAAAGTTGTCTGTCAGTCTGTAGTGAGGGACAGAGGCTGGGCAAATCAGTGTACCAACAGAATAACAGATGAATTGCTCCCTCACTTTTAGTGGCTAGTTCGTATCTTCTAATACGTCAGGCTCCTATGTTTAGATTAATATAATAAAGTATTTGTTCAGCATTAGCCACAGTTATCATACTGCAGTTGAGTCTGCTGTTCTAATCAGTATGATCACAGCTTTAATTTTAATGCTTGCTAAAACTGAGAAAGATTAAAAATGTAGATTGATCCCTCTTCTGTTGTAATTCATGAATCCATCAGTCCAAAAAATAGTTATGTAACCGAATACATAAACTTTGTTAACCTTGTCTGATTCATTATGAATTTTTCTAGCTGATCATGTTGAGTTCTAAACAAAAAAGATTGTTTCCAAATTTTAAAAATAAGTGTTAAAATGAATGCAAAGTTCAAAAATAATTTTTCTTTTCTTATTTTTTTTAATGTAGCATGAAGTATTTCATAACATGGAGTATGATGTAATGTAGTATTTTGCTTTGCTTTTTTGTTTATTTTTCTCTAAAACATCAATCTGCTCAGAGGTCCTCTCTTGAACAGTTCAAGTGTTCAGGCAATTTCTTGAACACTTGGAGTGTTTGTGTTTTCAGGGCTTGTGCTGGTATCTCTGACAATTTTACAGCAATAGATGACTGTAATAAAAGAGACAGGAAAACATGGAGTCGTCTCATGGATAGTTTCTTATCTCATGGAAATGTTGTAAAGATAAGCCCATTAAATGTTCTGAGATGTTCACACATGACAATTATGAGGGACTTGTACAAACCAACTTTGGTGTTTCTGCAGCCATGCTTGGAGCATGTGCTGATGTGGCTCCTGCTGCAAGTGTGCTTGCACCATGAAGTCACCAATCCACGTTGTTGAGGAGCACATGTGATCTGTGCCTCCCTGTGCCCCTGAATAAGGGCAGACAGTGGTGGAAAGGGGTGAAAGAGCTCCTATGCTTCCTCATTACCATCCTTTCTGCCAAGGCAGGGAGATGGATCTCACTTGCTCTCTCTTCTCATTGAAGAAAACTTTCTTCACTTCTGCAGCAGTTACGTTTTTTGCATAAACCACTGACATAGGAAGTGCTCCATATACCACCTCCCTCCCAACTGGACTTGAAATTTGTGTCTAGACCCATGGTTGTTCAGACAGACATAGGTGTGCATTCATTTTTTCATTCCTTAGGCATCTGGTGCCGTTTGAGAGGCCGGGAGGTCAGGTGGGTCTAGCAGATACAACACAAGACCTGCTGGGTACTTATACCTCTTTGGAGCAGGAGGTGTGTATCACTGAGGGTCACCACCTGAGGAGGTCACCATTTGAGGAACACCTCAAATGGCATTGATAACAGCATCAAACCTGCACATGGATCTCCCAGTTACTCTGAGACAGAGAGAAAGAGGCACTGTGAGCACACGTTGTCTCTTTCGAGACATAATTTATGAAATAAATCTATTAAAATCTATTAAAATAGACCAAGCTCATTAGGCTCAAAAAAAGCAAGTTTATCTTCTTATATTATAAAAGATGGCTACATTCTATTCCAGATAGCTACTGGATGAAGAGGGATACCCCATGATATCCAAAGTTAACGTGAAATTAATCCCACCCATACATCTCCTGTAAAGAACCAAAACAGACATGCTCTGTAATATCCCTTCACACAGACTCTGCAGTATGTCCCTTGAGAGGGAGACGGGGAATTGACTCTGTGTCACTGGCCTTGATCACTTCTGCTCTGAAGCTATTGAAACAACAAACACTGCTGGCCATATCTGCTCTGATATGGAAAGCATTAGTTGCTGGCATCAGTTCCTTCAGCAATTGCAAAGTGAACATCAGATGCCAGCATTTTTTATGAAACCAACAAGATAGGCTGACCAGATCGAAGGCATAGCTCCAAAAAAACACGAGAAGATTTCTGCAACCGAAGTGCATCCACATTTTCTAACAAATTGAGATTTTGGTAATTTTTGTAACTTGATATTGTTGACAATGAAACTCTGAAACTAATCATGAGCTCCCTGGTCTGTCTGCAGGGAGTTTTCTATTATCTATTCAGGTATCAGAACAGAGATTAGAGCAGAGATGCTGTCCTTCAACATTCTCATTTGAAGTGCTATTTTCATTGCATTCATTGCAGGGACTGTTTGTAGAATTTGCTGTACGGGGAGAAGTCACATCTGAGGCTGAGTGGCCTTTCCAGTGGTTGTAATTTACCACAGCTCATTAGGAGCCCTGATCAGTGGGACACTGGGCAAGGCAAGGCATTTCTGCTTTTCTGCCAAGCTCAGATTTCAGTTGCTGGGAGGCTTCTTACTTCATCTCACTCAACGTATTCTTGTGCAAGACTATGAATGTGTGAGTGATACCTGTTAGAGACAAGAAGATCATAAATCTGCAGGATAACCTTCTTCCTTGATAAGATATTGATAACAACATTGGATTCAGAAGTGATCTAGGTGTTTTATTTTAACCCTTTACTAGAAAAAGGGCATATGGTCCTCAGAAGACAGAAAGCTTAAATGTGACTGTCCTAAATGTAAGTCCTATTTGATACATGTACATAAAAATTGCAGTGGTCTTCCAACCATTGCAGTTTTAAATAATGACACAACAGCCAGCACCTATATAAATAAGAAATAAGAAAAGATGGCTCACTGCATGGAAACCATTGATAAAAGTGAAAAATAGCAGTAAAGGCTGAAAGTTGGAAATTACTAAGAGAACTTCTTAAAAAAGCAGCTGGTGAACAGTGAAGAGCCGTGCATCTGAACACCTCACATCCAATGGGTTGTCTACAACTCTTCAAGGGTGGAGTTCCCCTCGTGTCAGACAGTGTGGGTGGAATGTGTCACACTCTGGTTCCATGTGCTGCTGCCTCACAATGCTGCCGGCTGCCAGAACTGACCTCCTCAGGAGCCAGGCAGCAGAATCTGTGCAAGGTAACTGTGGAATGCTACAGGGGAGAGCCCTCTCTCCCTCTGAGGATGACAGACCAGTGAGCATCTGGGCAGCACCAGGCTGTATTTATCATCCATGCATTTCAGCTTTCATTCATAAATAATGTGAGTAAGCAGTGTGGGTTTTTTTCATCTTGATCACCCTATCTAATTAAGGAAACTACTTTTAACTGCTTACATAGGGAAGAGCTGTATTCTTCCATTGAAGATTTTTTCCAGTTTCTCAGCACTGCAGTGCAAATGTCCAGTGCAAATTTAATTGCTATTTCAAGTCTTTTCTCCCTCTTTTATTACTTGGTATCATGCAGAAACAGTGCTTTGATCACTGCAGCCTACTTCAGTACTGATTTGTGCTGCTACAAGATAGCTATACAAAACTTTCTAGGATACTACAAAGGGGAGCGTCAAATCTGGAAGAAGAGGGAAGGGGAATTTACTGCAACACAGGAAAATCTCAGCTCATGATAAATAAAAATAATTAGGAAGATGCTATGCAGAAAGCAGCAGCTGTAGAAGAAAATGTGACATAAAATTTAGGCCCCAAATCTTAAATCACAAGGCTGGGAAACTCATAATATACTTTCCAAATAGCCTTCACTGTGGTTTTTGTATATAGTTTTGCTAAAATTGGACTATGTAATACCTACTGCTTTCTTTCTATTTCCCTTTTACTTCTATTTTCTTTTTTCTTTTAAATGTAATTCAGGCTTGAGAGACAAGATCTATTAATTCAAAAATCAGTGAAAGATCATAGAACAGTTTGGGTTGAAAGGGAAGACTAGTTCCAAGTCACCTGGCATGGGCAGGGACACCTTTCACTAGACCAGGCTGCTCAGACCTCCATCCAGCCTTCCCTTGAACAATTCCAGGAATGAGGTATTCACAACTTCTCTGGGCAACCTCTTCCAGTGCCTCACCACTCTCATAGCAAAGAATTTCTTCCTAATATCTAGTCTCAACTGACCCTCTTTCAGTTTAAGGTAATTCTCCCTTGTCCTGCCACTACATACCCTTCTAAAAAGTCCCTCTCTGGTTTTCCTGTAGGCCCCCCTTTGGGTACTGGAATGTTGCTATAAGATTTGTTCTCCAGCCCGCGCTCTCTCAGCCTGTCTTCGTAGGAGGGGTGCTCCATTCCTCTGACCATCCTTGTGGTCCTCCTCTGGACCTTCTTGATAAAGTGGCCTTTAGCAGACCTCCACTATAATGTCACCTGTCCCTGCCCTCCCTTTAATCCTGACCTGTAACGTCTCAGTTGGCTCCACATCCATCCCCAGGTGGAGCTCCAAGCATCCCAGCTCTTCGTTGACATATTCTGGTGTTCAGAAACTTATTATTTTTCCTTCTTCCAGTTGATGTATAAACAGATGGAAGTTAGGAAGGTGCTAACTCTAAAAATTGTAATTTAATTTTACTGTTTAAGACAAGTACTATAAAATCTGATCTTTGGCAAAAATAAAATGTCGCATATTACCCTGTCATTTCTGTTTTCAGTTTATAAAGCCAGTAAATATTCTTAAAACGTTTAGTTTGCTGAGCCATCTTGATCAAGCAGTATCTAGTTATTACTGAATAACTTGTATCAGTTGGTGTTCTAAAAAAAGTTAATTTGATGCTTTCGTTATTAGTTACAACATGGACTTGACAGTGAGATCCCTGTTTCGAAACTGTAGCCATGGCAAAGAATACTCTGTCTGAGAGTGCACAGCAAATCTAGTCACCTTCGGGGAACTAATATGTCAAAGGACAGCTTTGTCTATTTGTTTCCATCCTGCAGTAAAATGATACTTCTCCAAAGCCGTATTGATAACCACAAGCAAGGAAAAATATGTATGTTGCCAACACGTGAGCCACTGTAGCAGATTTATTACCTTGCAATACCTTTTTGTGGTTTGGATTATTTAGAATTTATGGGTTGAAAAGTGTGTTAGCTTATTCTTGCCATGCTATGAGAAATATAATCCTAATTTTAATCTCCAGGACTATCAATTAGAAGTAAAGCATGCAAATCCTGGAAGTGATGAGAGTATTCTGATTATGTTCGTGCAGAAAGGTGGTGAGATAGAAACCCATATAAAATAATGTAGCTGAACGTTTAATGGTAACAATATCAGAACCAGTCAAGATGTAAGAATATCTGCCAGATGTATGGCATTTTAATGAATCAAATATTTTTAAAGCAAGTTGCACTTCAGTAGGTGGTTACCATTTTTTCCTTGATTCAAGAAATAAAAAAAGCCAAACAAAGTGGAAGTTAATCTGATTCTACAGAGAAATTTTTGAACATCCTGAAATAAAACTGAACTTTATTTACAGGCAGTTCTAATAACACTGCTTATTATTAAGTCTGACTAAATTCCTCTCTTTTTTGCTTATTTATATTGTTTAGCTTTGGCTTGTATTTTCCATGTTAGATGATTGTCTCAGGTAAATTTTTTTAAATACATTTTGACAAAAATGGCTCAACTTTCTAAGTATCATGAAGGGAAAGGAAAATTTTGCTATACTCATGGGAAAAAAACCCCAACTTTTTCACTGGACATCCTAGACACCATTGTATTATAGGTATACATACATCTGATACTTGGTAGTGGGGGAATGCTGTGAAATCAGGGTTATGTTTCTTTAATTTTCCCCCAGAAATTTTGTTCAAATTTAAGCTACAAACTCTTGAAACACCCCACCATTCACAGTGGGAATCTGTTTGAATTTGATAGCTAAATGATATGAAATTTTATCTACCATACATGCTCCATCCTTTCTCAGTGGTTCTATATTGACCTGATTGCAAGAGCGTCCTTCTCTGAGAAAATGTTGAAAGTTGCTTCATTGCACAGCTGCATGACATTTCAACAGGATTTTCTCTGCAAATATTACTGTGGGCAGGGACAATTTACTGAGAGATGAGAATCACAGAGTAATGTAAGTTTGAAGGGGTGAGTTAATTTGAAGATTATCTGGTCAGCATCTCAAAGCAAGGCTCACTTCAGAGTTAGGTGAGGTTTCTCAGGCCCTTATCCAATTGTGCTTTGTAGATACCCAGGAATGGAGACTCCACATCCACCCAGGGCAGTCTGTTACAGTGGTGAATGACTCTGACTTTGAAAAACTTTTTTCCTAATATATGATCAGAATATTCTTTGCCCAAAGATGTGTCAGATGTCTCTCATCCTTTCATGGTGTTCTCCAAGAAGAGTCTGTTTCCTTTAAAGCGTCCCATTATATTGTTGAAGACAGCAATAAATCCTGCCTTAGCCTTCTCTTTGGGAAATTGAACAGATTCAGCTCCCTCAGCATCTCCTCATATGCCATTTGTTCCAGCTCCCTCCTCATCTTAGTGGCTGTCCCTGGATTTGCTCCAGTTTGTCAAAGGCTGGCTTCAGCTTGGAAGCCCCAAATCGGAAGCAGTTTTGCAGCTGCCAAGGAGAGGGGAACCAGCTCTGCTCTCAGCCTGCTACAGATGTTCATAATAGTACAGCCCAGCCCTTGCTGTCTTTCTGCAGGGGGTTATCTTATTCCAGGTGTGTTGCTCTGTGTTTTCCGGTGCTGAACTTCATGAGCTTCCTGCTGGGCCATTTCTCCAGCCTGTTGAGATCCACCTTATAGGGAACTTTGCTCTGCAGCAAATCCACCACTCTGCATGCTCTCTGTCCCCCGGCTTGGTATCTGTCGTTAACTTGCTAGGGGTGTGGTTTCTCCCTTCATCTCTATTGTCAGTGAAATATTCACCTCAGTGTTGATTGCCCATGAATACTACTGCAAGCTTGCCAGATTTCAACTACTGATAAAAATCTGTTGAGACTAGCGGTCCAGTCATTTTCCATCCACTTTATAGTTCATCTGTGCAGCCTGTATCACACTTCACTGGAATTGAGAAAATTGGTCTCTCTTGTGCTTTTAGCGCCTTTCTTCTTCTGTGTTTGGCAAAAGTCACATCAGCAAAATGCAGTAAAAAACTGAGCTTGCAGTATAGGAAGATGGGCTGAGGAGAAAATAAAGGTGGTCTCAATGAAGAACAGAATGGGGCCTGTGAAGAAATCTGATGGGTCTGGTGAGGTAGAAGCTTTGAATCTCTGGTGAGGTGCTGTAGCAGGCTGTAGTGAGCTGTAAGACAGAACATGGAGGAAGAGGGAATGCTCTAGTAGTAGAAAATAGATGATATATAAATTCCTGGAAGAATTTGGGATTAACTGCAAAGGTAAGATGAAGGAGAACCTCCAGAACTGAAAAATCTGACGAAGAAACTCCTGAAGAAGTCTGAACTGGAGATAAATAGTGGAATTTAAAAGTTCTCAGGCAATGTGAGTTGGACTGGGGACGGGCTAAAACATGACTGAAACAGAGCAAGTGTGTGTTTGCAAAGCATGGGCAAGCAAAAGGCTCACAGGGAGAAATAGGGAGTATGGAGCTGGCCCCATGTAGAACAATCTTCCTCCCAACAGATATGTGCAACTCTTGCTTTATGTTGCTGTCTGTGACAGATTTACCCAGCAGGTAATGGCTTAGCCCAGCTGTTGGTTTGATCAAAGGCCCAATGTGGCCGATGTTGGTGTTGTACACATGAGCTTCCATCACTCCTGAAACAACTGCCACTCACGGAGACTGGATGGATTTTGATTATTTTAATTCCTTAAAGCCTTGGTATATCCCATGTGCATAGAGAAAATAAAGTTACTGCAGTGAGATAATAACAGCAGCCTTCCTAAAGCTGAAACATGCCAGAACTAAATTTGTGTGCATAGATCTCTCTCTCTCTCTGCCTAATGTCCTAACATGTGAAATGAAGACACCGCTGTTCTACCATACAGGACCCCTGTGAACAAGGATTTACTGGTGTCTGTAAAGTGCCCATCTGTAATAATGAACTGAAAATCACAAGTGAAAAATCAACAGTACTGTTTGCAGAGCAGGCTTGAATAAGAAAGAAGACATGAGGCTACATACGAGTAAGGGTGAAAAGAACTAAAATATTGAGTAGGTGCGCAGTCAGTGAGTATGGGTTTGGAAACTAGCAATGGTATTACTAAATACAGTATCTGAAATGGAACAAAAATTGTTTACAGGCTTGCTAAACACACATACCCAGCATATTTCTCAGAAAGAATGGAGCATTAATATATTTCCACTTCAGTCCTTATATGGAATTGTATGTTCAGCTACCTTGCATTTATTTATTCTATAGGTAGATAAGGGATGACTGGACAGAATCAAGGAGTTAATTTGCTTTTGACATGACCTCTTGGATGCAACCTTCAGTTCATTGCATTCTTTTTTTAAGATGAAGGATTTTGCTGGTTTTATTTCAGCAAAGCACTGAAGGTCTTACTCTTTAGATAGAGATGTGCATTTTGGTGAAAAAATCAGTACACAAGCAAATATTAAATGCTGTCTGTACCCTCCTCCCCACTCTTTTTTTTTTCTCAAAAGCATTTAAGAATATTACTTAGGCCAAAGACAGCCTTTTCAAGAAGATCTAAAATGTTGTTGTATGGATAGCATCAGCTTTTTTATCATTTTTTAAATGGCAGCTTTAGGTATTAATAGCTTTAAGCTGTTTTCATGTATTACCCATTTTCTGACTCATAAATGCCTTGTTTCCTCTCTCTCTAATTCACTTTACTGTCAACAAATGTGGATCTGTCTGGAAATGACAAGCAACCTGAAAGCTGCATTGCCTAAGAGACTGGCCCCACTTCTGCATGGTCCTTCCAGGTTGTTCCAGAACTGAAAACCAGAGAACAGCAAAATTATTTGTCTTGTTTATTACAAGGGAGATGTGGTAAGAAATAAATGACAACATGTCCCCAAGGCCTCAATTTCATTAATTCTAATGAGAGCCATGTTTATGTCATGTAGCAGCCTAAAATGGATGAAGTCTGGAGGTGTTCTTTGTTAGGGTCAATTTGCTACCAGGTTACTTGGGGAAGTTCTCCTTGTCCCAGAGAAATTCCTCAGGTATGTGCCTGCCAACTGCTTGATCTGTTTCTGATGACATTGGGGGACAAATTTTAAAAAATAAGAACAATATTTCTGTCTTGTGGCCAATCCTGAATCCTAGATTCAAAACCAGAGTTTTCATTGCAACATCCCCTCTGTAAGTGTGAGAAATATTAAAGACCGTTCTTGTGACAACTGAGACTCCTTGAAAAGTGTAATGCCAGACATAAGTTAGTCCAAATAGGCTAAGTAGGAATAAAAAAAGAAATGTGTATCTAATGGAAATGTGGTAAAGTATTTCGGTGCTTAATAAATCTGAAATCACTAACTTTATAATAAACCTCAGTCATGCCAGCATAGTCAAGGAATGGAAGTTTCATTTACAGTGTACTATGAATCATTACTTCAGAACCACTGCAGAAATGTTTAGAACTGGTATTTATGCAACTGGGAAGTGATTGGTGCATGCTGTCCAGTTGTGTGGTTGGTTTTGTGGTTTTTTTTTTTTTTTNTCTGTGTTAGGCTCTGCACTAAAATGGTCATGGGAAAAAATTAATTGAAGAGCTGCTGTTACTCTTTAGATTTCCATTTTGTCACTCTCAGCACTTTCAAGCTATTTTCTTTGTCTGTTTAATCCTTGGATGTTCTGCTGTGAGGTGCTGTTTCTACCATTAGATTTGTGCACTGCTGCTCTGTAGAAGGAACAAGATGTACAAGATATAGTAAAAAAATAATTTTTCCTTGCAATCAGGGGTCCTAAGATAGGTTTGAAATTCAGTACCGATTCAGATACTCAGAAGATATTAATCCTCATCCTGTTAGCTGAAGTCTAATACTGACTGGAATTGTCACTCCACTGGAGTAATTACTATTAAATATGATTTTGCATAGATATAATCTATAAGCCCATTTCAACTGTATTTTTGACCAAATGAATTTGTGATGATGAGAGCATCCATAACAAAAGGTTGAACTATTGTGATTCATTAATTCAGCAAGGCTACCTTGTAGTTAAAAAGTATTTTTGAGGAGAATTGATGCATTTTAAAGCAGGAACTAAATACTGCATTAGGAATCTTGCTGCTGAGCTTGAAATTGCCATTTTTAATTTTCTTACTTTTTGTTACAAAATATTTATAACAATTGCTTAAGGTCTTAGGAAAAAGCTTGAGCCAGTTCAATTTCTTGTCTGAGGATATGATCTTTTGTGTTTTGCATTTGCACACATATATCAGAGGGTTTAAGTGAACTCTATCTGATAGGTTCAGAAAAATATCTTCTGTCTCTCTGAACAAATAATTTATTAGAAGGTGCTTTGAATATGAATCAAATTTAATGAACCAAAACATACTTGCTGGTACCTATTCATACATTAAAAGCTCAACTAAGAGTTGGTATCTGTTGTGTTTGGTGGATTTTTGTGCATTTGCAGAGCTGCACCTTATCAGGGAGAAATACTCTTTCTCTCTCCTTCCCTACACCTTTTTCTCATCTTCTGACTCACTAGCAGGTGCAGCACAAGCCTTCTCTTTGCCCTTGATGCAGAGCTATGTGTATTTACCTTTCCAAGCCTGCTATTGTGGACACACTTGCAGCGCTGTTCCATTCTTGTGGGATGTGTGCTCCAAAGTGTGCAGCTGGAAGGGAGCTGAGCTCTTGGATAGGAATACAAAGGGTTCTCTGGCAAGGTTACCAGGGTTATCAGCAAGTGAAAACAAGAACCAAGAATATGTCTCATACAGCAGTTCCCACTGGGGTTTGTGCAGCAATGCTGAGGCTGGAGAATGAAGAAGCAGTTAAGACATCTTCATTCAGAATCTCTGCACTGTTGGCTTATCTTTCCATGTTATGTGTTATACTTTTCAACATGACCTGATTGAAGCTGGTTTTCGGTTCTGTATTTGGCAATAGAAAGGTGTTGGTTAGAATTTAACTTTGTGATCTGTAAATCCACATAAATATATATGTGAAATTAAGTGACTATGGTGCTAGAGTACAACTTAAACTTAGTGATGTTTCAAAATATTTTTATTAAGATTAGAACAAAATTAAAACCAAACCAGAAGTAAATGAAAGAGCAGAGGCTTATGGGCAATAATTGAAATATCTTCCTGTTTGTCTTATAGAGCACTTTTGATATCACAGAATCACAGAATTATCAAGGTTGGAAGAGACCTTCAAGATCATCTAGTCCAACTATCAACCCAGCATCACCATAATCACCCCAACACTATATCCCCAAGTGACACATCCAGATGCCTCTTGAGCACTTGAGACAGTGACTCCACCACCTCCTTGAGCAACTTATTCCAATGCCTAACCACTTTTTCAGTGAATTTTTTTTTTTAATATCTTTTTGGAACCTCCCCTGACATAACTTCAGGTCACTTCCTCTTGTCCTTTTACTTGAGACAGGGCAGAAGAGACTGACCCCCACTTCACTTCAACCTCCTTTCAGGTAGTTGTTGAAAGTCTTCTCAGACTAAACAACCCCATTTCCCTCAGCTGCTTCTTATGAGACGTATGGCCTTCCTTGGAGTTGCTCTAGCACCTCAGTGTCCTTTTTGAAGTGAGTGGCCCAGAACCGGACACAGGATTAGAGGTGTGGTCTCACTAGAGCTGAGGACAGGGGAAAGATCATTGCCCTGTTCCTGCTGGTCACACTATTCCTAATACAGGCCAGGATGCAGTTGGCCTTCTTGGCTACCTGGGCACA
The DNA here is from genome assembly GCA_013397175.1 of Platysteira castanea. Classification (NCBI taxonomy): domain Eukaryota; kingdom Metazoa; phylum Chordata; class Aves; order Passeriformes; genus Platysteira; species Platysteira castanea. The sequence goes on from VYXC01007874.1 coordinate 674,904, forward strand.
TGCTGGCTCATGTTCAGCAGCTGTCAACCAGCACCCCCAAGTCCCTGTCTGCTGAGCAGCTCTCAAGCCACTCTGCCCCAAGCCTGTAGCGATGCACAGGATTATTGTGACCCAAGCGCAGGACCTGGCACTTCACCTTATGCAGATGTATGTTTGAATACACGGACTATTTGCAAATCAAGCATTCATTTTGGTCATATTTATACCACATTAAGCTTAGATGAGAGCCTGGTGTTTTCTCCGAACTTGCAGCTCATTCTGGAAGACTAGTGTCTGAAACAGAGTATTGGAAGCTCTTGGGACCATTTAGGTGTGACAAAAATTTTCAAGGGGTTTTGGTGAAAGTTGTGATAGCTGCTGGCTCCTGTGGGTCTAGTGCTAAGAGAGGCCATGGGGCTGTGATCTGATCCTGCCGGTCTTCCCAGAACAGAGGTGAGGAGGGATGCACTGCCATCAGCTGCCAGCTTCAGCTCCACTGAGCTGCTGCTTTCCTGTCGAGGCTTGGATGGGACCATGGTGGGTTAATAGGTTTGCTGTGCTAAGCTTAGTGCAACATCCACTTCCAACATTCATCTGTATGCAACAAAGAATATTTTGGCTAGAAATGAGTAAACAGATGGATTTCTGCAATAGTTAGCCATTAAAGAGTATTAGCAACAAACAGAAGTTCAAACCTGGGTGGATTATTTTCCCCTTCATTTATAAGAGGCATGCGTATCTGGAAAATGAATATTCAGCAGGACTCCCTGGTGTCTAGTAGACTGGTGTTAGGTGTCTCCCATATAAAGGGGTAATGTATTTTTAAACATCATGACGGAAGTGTGGCTGTTGTGTCCATAATACTGTACATTTAATTCTGCACTAATTTGTCTAATAGACTTTTTCCTCCCTTTGTAGTTTAAAGGGCAGGGAGCAATTACTGTCCACCAACAATAAAAAGTGAGAAGATTAATGAGGTGTTATATCGTGGCACCTGTGAAGCACTTGAACTTATTCCATGTTGCTGTGAGGAATAAGAAATGCCACAAATAGATGATATGGATTTGCCAAAGTGAAATACAACTCTTTAATGTATTGAAGCAAAATTATCACCAACACAAGAGGCAAGTGTATGTATTTCTCACAGACCCAATTTCTCATACACTGTTGCATAAGTTATCCCAAAAATATGTCAACAAGCAGTATTGCAAACATGTATTATGTGCAGTTGGCTACGTGAATGTATTTCCTACCTTTCATGAGCCATGTTCTCTCTGCTTTCTCTTGACTGCATAGTAAGCGTATGCAAATTAATCTGTGGACGTTATCTGAATAAATAATTTAACTACTTCGGGATAATTTAGAGAATTTGTGTGTGTAAAACTTACTATTTACTACTCAGTTAGTACTAATGACTTGGAAACCAGCACATGAGGAAAGATCTGCAGGAAAGAGAAGATATAGAGGAATGAGGAAAAGAACACAGTCAAATGATTTGTTGTTTTGGGGTTTTTTGGGGTTTGTTTTTTTTTTTTTTTTTTTTTTTTTTTTTTTTTTTTTTTTTTTTTTTTTTTTTTTTTTTTTTTTTTTTTTTTTTTTTTTTTTTTTTTTTTGTTTTTTTTTTTTTTTTTTTTTTTTTTTTTTTTTTTTTGTTTGTTTGTTTTTTTTTTTTTTCCTTTTGCTGTTGTTGTTTTGGTTTGGTTTTTTTTTCCTCTTTTAGTACTTTATTCTGTTGTAATGTAACCATTAGTCTGATCAGCTGAAATCTGCCACTGAAGGAGTATTTTTTCCCCTGTCATATTTCTGGTCACAATTCCAGTGGCTGGATTAGTAAACCCGTGTGACCACACAGCTGGGATCCTTCCTTCTTCAGTCTGCATTTTCTGGCCTACTCCTGTCTCAAGTCTTGTGACTGTGTGTTGAACAGCATTAATTTTCTACTGTGGGCCTCAACATCTATGTCCAGAAATGAAAGGAGAGGTAAACTGCCTGTCTGGCAGCAGTTTACAGTTTCTATGCTTTGGATATAAAGAAAAATTACAGCCTCTGTAGCCTTTAACACTAGATTTTCGGAGGTGATGTCCGAGAGTTACTTAGAGAGATGCTGAGAGTTTGTGGCTGTCCTTGTTTGAAAGAAGAGCCGTAGAATCCAAGAAATCAAATAATTTTGAAAAATCAGTTTGGTGGGGGTGTCGCAAATTGTAGCCTTTATATAAGGCTACAATTATATAGCCTTTACTATTTCTTACATAGTTCTGAACTTGCCATCCCTGGAGGTGTTCAAGACCTGGCTGCAAAGGGCTCTGAGTAGCCTGGCTAGTGGAAGGTATCCCTGTCCATGGATGGAGGGTTGGAAATAGATGATCTTTAAGGTCCCTTCCAACTCACATTCTGTGATTCTATGATATTTCTAGCATATGTGATTTTCAGTTTCAATTTCTCCATGACATACGTAATCAATAATTATATTTTATATCACTGTGTTAAAAAGGTCTGGCCTTAAAAAGCTGGGACACACCTAAGAACTAGACTACGTGGTATTGACAGACTCCACTACTGTGTGTCAAACTCTAGCATGTTTATCTCATGGTTTTTTGTTCATTATTATTCACAGAATTACTTGGCATGCGAAGTTGAATTCAGCATTTTCAGGACAAGTATAAGTCGAATACCTCAGCTGGATCAATGTTGCCTCACAAACTACTGTGATTTTGTGAGGCATCTTATTTCTGTGCATCCATCTTGCCTCCATTTCAACTCTAAGACAAACTAAAGCATGCTACTTTAAGGTCTGCATTTCCCCTGCTAGTCCAAGTAGTAGTCCAAGTCCTTGAGATGTCCGAGGATCCAACTTGGTATAACTTGTAATTTTTATTAACAGAGGAAGTGAAGTGTGTGTGTGTGTATAT
>VYXC01007875.1:1045-161682 GCA_013397175.1 Platysteira castanea
CCCGGGCCCCCCCGCCCCACGTAGGACTCCCGCCCGCGGCGTCCCTATAGAATCAGCGGGCCTAGATCGCCGTGGGCGGGATGAGTCCCTCCGGGGCTCCACCAGGACCTTCCCCTCCATGGTCTCCATCTGCTCCACTTTTCCCATGTCCATTGCCTACTTCCTAAAGGAGGTGAGACCTGTCAGACCACTGGGCTCTTCTACATCCTTGATCCCCAGGGAGATGGATGAGGACTCTGCCCATGGTACCTGCTCCAAAGCTTCCAGAAGCACCTGAGCTGAGCATCGAGGAGCCAAGTGGCAAGGAGGTGGCTCTCCATGCCACCAGGTGAGTAGTAATGCCCGTGTCCAGGTTATAATCCCAAACCAGAACCATTTAGATTGGAAAAACGCCTAAGACTGATCATGGTCAGTTCCTGACCCTTCCTTCTCCCCTTGGTTACATGGTTTGGTTATTAAGGGCATGATCTTTAGTTCCCTCAGGGGTACAGCTCCCAGCAGCTGCGCAAAGATGCCAAATGCAGCCTGCAGCCCAGTGCTCCCCTGAGTTGCCTTCACTTCCAAGTGCTGCCCTTTGGACAGGCCCCCCTTTTCCAGGTGAACTCAGAGCTGGGGGAGGTGTGCAGGTAGGGGTCCCACCTGCACAGACAGGGGCCCAGAGGGGAGTGGCTGCTGGGGGTCCAGAGGACACGTAGGTATTTGCACTCGTAACACTGGTGTAGCCATAGAGCCAGAGAGGCTCCAGATGGTTGCTCTTCCCCTAAGTCCTCCAGTGGTTTTTCCTGGCCAAGGAACAAGGTCAGAAAGCAAATTTCAGCCCAGGAACCAGAGGGTTTATGGAGAAGCCCAGGCACACTGGCCTCACCCTCGCTGTGCGCAGGCAATGGGAGTTGGACAGAGATGCTGTGGCAGCCCTGAGCTTTGGGGCCACGCTCCAGATCCAACTGCTCCCGCAGGTATCCCAAAACATGCTTCAGTGGGTCCAACATGAGGGTGTCGGGGAGCACCTTGTATGACCACACTGATTCTGGGATCTCAATTCAATCAGACAAGACTTGGCACATAATGAGGGAAAACAGACATGAACTCTCCCATAAATGCATAAAGTTACTTTATTTTCAGTATACATTTAATTTTGAAAAATATAAATGCTAAAATATCTCATCATCTTCATCTTTTGATTCCATAAAAGTCACAATAGAAAGCTTCATAAAACTGTAAAATACTATAATGTTATAAGGAATTTCATGTTTTATATTACTGGAAAAAAAATCACTTTAATATATTTGAAATGTTTACTGCTTTTTTCCTTTTAGTTCCACCATCTGATCCACTTCATTTCATCCTAAGTTCTCATTCTCTCCTCCAAAGCAAACACAGACTTAGGAGAATTAAAAACAATCATAAAAGTATCTGAAAGTGCGGCTTGATTCAAATACAGATACAAAGGTCTATCAGCCCAGGGGAGGGGGCAGTGCAGGCCGGGCTGGGACAGAGCTGGCTGTGGACAGTGGCCATCACACGTTCCACCATGAGCTGGGACCTTGGATTTGCTGGGGGAAGGTCGTTTCTGACGGCTGCCTCTGATCTTGGAGGGCTTTGGGTCAGTCTCCACACCTATTCCCTGAAGCGCCCACCCAGGCTTTTCTGACAAAATACGTGATTGGGATTGAAAGAATGTTTTAGTTATTTTCAAAGGCATATGGTGTGCAGACAACCTTTCCTTGCCATGCTGCAGGCTCTTCCCTGCTGCCGGAGGTGGGCGTTTCTCGTGGAAAGCCAGAGAACCCTTTGTCCTGTCGGCAGCACTGCCCTCGGCACAACACAAAAAACACAATACAAAGAGACAGAGATCTAGATCAGCAGTCAGGACACTTCAAGTGCATTAAACGTGGTTCGGAAGCAAAGACGTCATTTTTGGTGATAGAGGTCACCAGGCACCAGCAGACGGAAGCTGTGCCCGTCCAACTGACCAGGAGAGCCCCTATGACCCACCCGAGGGCACCTTTCCTGTGGGACTGCTACACATCCAGAGTCTGGGAAGGACCTAAGCAGCTCCTGTGTACTCCGCAGGCAACGCCTGAGCCTGCATCCCCACTGTGAGCCAGGACTGGTGTTCACCAAGGGATGGACAGCACTGGCTAAAGCTGGCATCACACTTCCTAAGTTACCTGTCCTCCAGCAGCAGAAGGGATCCCAGAGCTGCTCCTCTTCAGGCCTTTTCCAAGTCTCCCCAGCATTTTCGGAGCAGGTTGCAGCCGGGTTCCTGGGATACCCAACAGATTTTATAGAAACAGAAGGGGAGATCCCTCAAGAGCAAGCAGGGGCTGTACGGAGGTGATGGCTCCTATGTGGGAGCAGATGCTAAAATTTGGCATTTAAGGTCTCAGCACCATCAGAAAATCCTCCTGACTTCACCAGCCCAGACTTTGGTTTCGCAAGGACCGAGTGGCAGCACGTGCCCATCCTCTGTTATGGGATTGTCTCCATTGGGGAATTTGCCTGGAGAGCTGGAGTACACATTTTCTTCTTGTTTTGTTTTTCATTTTTGGATGAAGCTTTTAGCGTGTTCCTCCATGTCCTGGTGAAGCCTGGTTTCCCAAACACACATTTAGATGCACACACCAGTATAAACAAATCAGGGAGAGAAAAACCTCCCTCCCGAGGTGATGCTCACTCACTTGGTTCCACCCCAAAATCCTGAGATGCCCATGCCTGGCTTGCTTAGTCTTGCTGCATCACCAGGTCTGGGGCTCAGTAGCCAAGGTTTAGGGTAAATTCTGTAGATGATGGTAGACAGGTGTGGGATGCAGGAGGATGCAGATGTTTGCGAATCCGAGTGTCAGGATGAACATCCCAGCAGGCCACCTTCATCTTCTTCCTCATCCGCTGTGCTTGAGCGACACCTTGGATCTTCTCACTGCACACACACACCCTCGGTGTTCCAAGGAAATCATGGAGCAATCCCATGTCAGAAATCAACAACAGGGATACAACCAGCATCTGTCTGCAGCGGTGGACCAACAACCCGTTTAAGACTCTTCTAAGATCACGAGAGATTTTAAGCCTCCTTCACAGCAGGGATTGCTCATAAAAAAACTCCAAAAAACCAACATAACCCTAAGGAAAACAGATGCTTTGGAGCAGAAGGTGTTAATTGAACTGATCCAGCCCTATGCATGTCCTGGAGATTGTGGTGTGATGTTGTGGGGTTTTTTTTTGTAAAAATCACATTATATATGGTACAATACATTTTTACAGAAAGCCTGGCATCTAGAAATAAGAGGTAGAACTACTCATAACTATATGTTTCCTGCTGCAGGAAAAAAATTCATTTTTCTTTACAGTAATTAAAAAAAGGTTAAAAAAATTGTCAAAAAAAAAGAAGTCGTAGGTTAGGCCCCCATAATTTAAACAAAATAATCTAGGAAAATAACACTCTTCCACGTACCTGACAGATTAAGTCCATTAAAGTGTTTCTTTAAAAAAAAATTGCATAGGAAAGGGACATTTCCAAACATGCTACAGCAATGGCAATGGTCTGTCTGTGCTGGGAGTGAAGTACCTTCTCTTTTATCTACAGGTGAGAGCACATGAGGATTAGCAGCATGTTCCAGCATCTCTGAGCAGTGGGAGCAGACATGGAATTAGCCTGGAGGTCAGCTCTGTTCTGCCAGACAAACACCGGTTCACAACAGCCAGTGCCTCTGGCATTCCCACAGGTCCGACGTGACATCCGTAACACTCCCGCCCTCGCTGCGCTTCGGAGCCGAGGAGAAGGCAATCCGAGTCCTGGGCAGCGCGGGGCCCGGGGACGCCTGGGGCCGTGGGCAGGGAGGGGCAGCGGGGTGGCTCAGTTACCTTCGCCGGCGGGAGCAGGGAGCTTCTTAACATTTGGCTAGTGACAAAATGAATTTGTAAAAGATTGGACAGACAGACAAATTACAAAGTAGTTTCTGTTCCCTTGCTCCTCCAGAAATAACCATTGTCTTCAGGCTCAAGTTCTATTCTAATTTGAGGCACAACTTTTACTGGAGTTCGTGGAGGGCTGCGAAGAAGAAGACGGACAAGGTCAGTGCAGGACAAACCCCAGGCGTTGGGAATACATGGCTGGATTTAAGGTAAGGCCCACACAGAGATAATCTGAACGAGCTGGTCTGATCACTGCTCACAGCAGCAGGCAAAACCACCCATTTCACTGACTGAGGAGCTCCAAGTGCCCAGCACTTGTGCCTCACAGAATCCAAAAATGTTTGACTTAGAAGGGACCTTAAAGCTCATCCAGTTCCATGCTCTGCCATGGGCAGGGACACCTTCCACTATTCCAGGTTGTTCCAAGCCCCATCCAACCTCGATAGGAACACTTCCAGGGAAGGGGCAGCCACAGCTTCTCTGGGCAACCTGTGCCTGGGCCTCAGCACCCCCACAGGGCAGTTGTGCCAGCTGCTGTATGGAAAGAGAGCACAAAGGTACTGCCTGAGGCTTCTGAGTTTGGCTTTTGTAGGAGCAAAGCCCAGTTCAGTTTTACTGAAGCACCAAGTTGCACCAAGACCCATCCGACCCAGCCTTGGACACTTCCAGGGACAGGGCATCCTGGTGCTTCACCCCAGGCAGTGACAGTACCCAGCAACTGCCGTTGAAATAATCTGGGCATTGCCACTGGGATGAATTTCAGCCCCTGTCTGACACCTGTAAGCACAGACACATCTTTGATGTTTCAGACTAATAAACTTGCCTTGGTCCAGATCCTACTCCTGGTGCTGGGAGGCCCCAAGGGACTGGACTCTGAGCAATTATTACTTGCTGCAATTTAAGATTATTATTTACTCTATTTCCCACCACAGATATGGAAAAATGGGTTATTTTCCCTGGGTAACACCCCTTCAGACTTCTCCCAGTAGCCGCATGTCTTTCTCCTGGTCTGGTTTCCCAAACCAGTCCTCAGTGCTGCAGCCCGGGTCTAGCCAAGGCCAGTGGAGCTTTCAGGTCTCTCACAGCACTGGCAGGGGCTGGAATACCTATGGAATCAACTTGTTCATAATCACCTTGGGAAGTAGCAACCCAGTGTAGGGAATGTTCTCTAAGTGCTTTTAAAGAACTCCCTATAGGAACCTTGCTGTGTTCTGAGGGGGAGCAGAGGTGCATTTTTCTGAATCATTCCAAAGTGCACTTCCTGGGTGCTTACCTTGGCATGGCGTGTGATTGAAGGAAGGGAATTGTATCAGCACGAGGTGTGGCGTTCAAGGAATGTTGGTGATTTTTCTCCTGGGGGAAGAAAACCTCGGCTGTCATTGCTGCAGCACTGACCGCACTTCAAGCCCTGCCTCAGCTCCTCCAACCCACATCTATGGGCCAAGCTCTTTTCCTGTTAGCTGCCAGATGGATTCACAGCTTGTTGAGGAAACAGTCCATTCCCGTCTCTCCTCCAAAGTACAACCCCTTGGGGTGCCAACAGGACCCGTTTCCCAGGAGGTCCCCCACTTTTTGGGCTTGACACTTACCTTGGATCTACACCCCTCAGTTACCCTGTGCTCCCACTGTCGCACCCAAAGTACTTGGGAGGAACAGGGTGGCTTGTGACCTGGACTAGCTTCTCTCTCCTGACCCTATGGGAAGCGTGTTCTCTGGGAATAAGAGTGCTATTCCTGCTCTCGCTGCCGGAAAGCTGATGGTAGTGGTACTATCAGGAGTATACTCTGGGTCGCAGAGTTATATTCAAGCACAATCCCACGGTGGTGCTGGATTCCAGTTTTTTTTTAATTCCCGTGGCCTGGTAAGTTTTAATTTTTATTTTGCATTGTTTCTAATTAAAAACCAGCAAATAAAATACTGGACTATAAAAATGTATAAATGCACAAACCAACTACAGCTCAGCTCATGGATGATTTACCCCGTTCCATCTCCAAGGGCATTCCAACAAACAGGCTGGTGGCAGAATTACCTTTTCCATAACTATTTTAGCCCTTAAGATGTTGGAAAGAAGGCATCTGATCCCAAGATCCTGAGTAACAGTATATAGGATGCAATTTGTTTTGTAGTACATCAGGAATGTACTAAAAACAATGAGGAGTGAGGAGGATGTGTGGTTGCCTGAGACTGATTTTGAATGATGTGCTGACATCAGCAAAACAATGAGGATATCCAAATAGCCAAGAAAATGTCTCCTTTCCAGTAGTTTTCTTTTATAATCTCAATCTCTTAAATGTTCCTGTATCTAAAACCCACAGGGTAATGCTTAGCATTCCCTGAGGCCTCTGAATGCTACCAAAAGGAAAGGGACCTGGCTCCCAGGTCTTAAACTCCATGGATAATTAAAGGATCTAAAGATCTGAGGGTTTAGGTCCTGTTCCTCGGAAGCACTAGCCTGCAGCAGCACTAATTTATTACTTCAGTTTGTATTTCTCTCCTCCCACCTCAGAAGAAAAGAGCATATGACACCCTTAGTACGTTAAAAACTCATGCCAAAGGCAAAAACACCAAGGTCAGCTGTGATTCCTCACTTAAAACAGGAAAATGTAGAGTGGGAATGACTGAAAATAAAGATTAAATTCATCAATTACGGCTATTAACATGAGAAATTAAAACCAAAAAGAAGAGCTCAAATCACCTAAGAAGGGAAATATGTTAATGGCCAACTGATCTCTGCCTGTGCAGCTTAATGACACAAATAATTCATTACTCTGTTAAATGCTGATTTTTGCAACTGCTTGGCACCTCAGGGAACAAACAGTGACAGGACAGCGCTGCAAATCCAGAACAGAGGAAAAAAATAAATCCCACCATCAGCAGGTTAACACCAAGGGGGAGAGGGAGAGGAGAGGAAGAGAGAGTGGGTGGCCAGAAGACCTGTCAGGAGCTGGAGAAAAGCACTTAAACTGGAGGCACCAGAAGGAACAACATTGATTTTGTAACCAGCAAGAAAAAAAAAAGCTCACAAAAGCAAAATCTGTCATAAAGCAGGGGCCTGGAAATTAAAAAGGAGAGCGGAAAAAAAAGGAACAGGAGAAAGTACTTCTCAATTAAAAGGAAAGATTAAAAAATAAAATCACTCTAAATATACATAGATATATTTTTGTAGTGCAAGTCAGAGTCAAGCAGGCATGCAAGAGCTTAGTTCTACTCACTGTCGGCAGGTTTGCTATCACTTAGGAAAGGTTCCTGCTCCATGATGTCCATTGGTATTTTAATACTTGGGACTTTTTCTGAGTAGGGGCAGTCAGACTGTGAAAGAAACGTGTAAAAGGTCTTAGAATATTCCCACTGCTCTCTCTCTTATCGTCTCCCACACATTAAAATTATCCTTCACATAGTTCTGTAGGAACGGGGAAAAGAAGGAAAAAGAGAAAAAGAGAAAAGCATTCTCCAGCTTAGTTGCCTGATGGATTCCACTGGTTCCCACTGCACCCCACTTCCCTTCATCCCTCATACTCTGAAAATTAAACAGACTGAAAGAATAATCTGGTGGAATTGTAATAAATCTCCCCCTTTCCCACCCCATCGTCTTATAACACACCATCCCATTCTGCCTGCAGTCAGCTGCAGGAAATAGAGATTGAAAATGCATTTGTGGGCAGACACAGCAGGGCACTGGCTGCTCGAAAAGCTCATCCAAACCCTTTATCCTGCTGGGATTTTTGTAGAAGCCCTTAGTTGTTCCCAATTGCTTTACAGGGACCAGATATGACACGGCAGAGGTTCCTTACATCAGACTGGCTCAGCTCCCTCTTTAATGCAAGTGGAGTCAAACCCAATCTCAGTTACACCTCTGCTTCATCAATTCCAGAGCCTTTGGAAGACTTCTGTAACCCTGGCCCAGCCAGAGAAAAAGCAACCAGGTCAGGATGAGGCACAGGGAAAAGCCGGGGTCCCCCAGAGCTGGGGTACCAGCAGGATTTTACACCCCACTGCCTTCCATCACCCACCTGCTTCTGCTTAATAGAAGGTGCTTGGAATTGTTTTGCTTTTTTAAGAATAAAGGGAACTCCTCATAGCCAAGGAAAGGCTGATACTGCCTAACTTGGCCAAGGCAGGAAGGTGGGATTTGCCAGACATGTTGGGACGTCTCCGTTCCTGAAGAGAACCAGACCCACAACACTGGGGTGGAGGGAGGAGACCTTTCAGTCAGGGCAGGAAAACACTAAGGAGGCCAGAGAATGGCTCTCCCTGGATTATTATTCTTAGTTTTAATTTATTTTTTAACATAACTGATGTCCAGTGCCTTATTTCATACTCCAACAGCAAGGTGTTTCCTCGGGACTATTTTTATGAGGCTGAGGGACAAGCATAATGCAAATAAAGCAAAATCAACACCCAGCAGTTCCCCTGGCCGAACTCGGATCCATATATTGCCCCCCAAATCCCACAGGATTGACTCTGGGGTGGATATTTCTGGAAGGCAAAGTGTGAAAATAATCCAACCAGTAATGCCCAGTGCTGTATGTTCAGGAAGCTGGTAAAAGCAAGTGCTGAAAAAAAACCCGACAAGAGTTAAGAACCAGTATTTTGCATAAAATCTCTTACCCATTAGATTAATTACTGTACCTGGAATTCAGGAGAAGCCTGGGAAGAGAGGAAATATCTTAAAACATACTGGAGAGAGGGGAGCCATGGCTCGGGATATGACACTGCTGGATTCACACCAGTCAAGAGCAGGGGACGGAGTCAAACCTTTGCTGATTACTCCAGAGGGCCTCTTTTAATCTCATTTTGGTTTGCTCAAAGGTGCTAAAGAAAACCCTCACCCCGGGAACTGGAGGAAAGACGGGACAGGGCTGCTTGCTGTCTGAACTAAAAGCCAATCCTCTGAGCTGTTTTCCCTGCTGTGCTAAAATGGGATTCTTTTCCAGCTTCAGGTGACCTTAGCTCTCCCTATATCCCAGGAAAGGCCCTTCTTCATGGACATGAGCAGAAGAAGTGACGCCATGCTTAGAACTCACCACGGAGTGTGTTTAGCACTTCAATATAAATTTAAAGGATTTGAGTTAGACCTGAGCAGGAGAGTATTTAAAGGCACCAGGACTGCATTTCTTCTTTTTATATATACAGGAGGAAAGAGAACAGTCAAAGGCACATGGGTCTGGTCTAGCCAGGTCACTTTTCACTATTTAGGGCATGCTGCCACCTGAGGTAGGACCAGAGTGTACTGCAGAGGGCACGGATGCTCAGGAAACTTTTAGGTGATGAGTTTTACCAGCACAAAGCAGTTTTTCCTGCAATATGACAAATCACATCTGTTCTGTGCTTTCCAAAAGAGCCATTACAAAAATATTTAAAAAAAAGAACCAGAAGGACCAGAGCTGCTGGTGAAAAGCATTCTCATCCTAAAATGTAAGAGACAATGAAGGGGAGAAAGGCATAGGAGGGAAGCTGGAGGAGGCAGGGTGATGAGAGGCATTCTAGCAAGGGCCATGACATCTCAGCAGGTACCTGGTGCTCTTGGAAAGTGTGATTTCATTCCTAGCAATGCACAAACCACCCACCACAGGCTGGAAAAGGGAAGGCAGTGTAGGCAGTAAGTGTTCTTTGGGACCCATTTGCTGCAGCAGCAAAAGACTGAGCTGTCAGCTCCACAAGTGGCTGGAAAATGTCCAGCCTCAGCACTGGGCACGGCACGGAACGTGCTGGGGGTTAGCTACCGAGGAAGGAGGAATGTGACAAGAGCAGGAAGCTCCTTACATCGTCATTGTCACTGTCCATACTGCCCTTCTTCTTTTTCTTCTTCTTCTCGTCCTCTTTCTTCTTCTTGTCCTTTTCTGGAATGACGTCGTCAAGAAAGCTTAAGTCATGCTGGGAAAAGAGGTAGTCCATGGCTTTTCTGACTGCCACCAGGGCCAAGATCTGCAAAGGCAGAGAGGGATTCCCAGTCACATTTTACCTTTCATTTGGAACACTGCATTCCTCTCAGCTCTGCTTCTAAGCCCACACTCTTGAATTCTGGCTGTAAATGAACATACAAAGAAGGTGGTGAACACCTGGGACATCTCTGCCATCTTGAAAGGTTGTGCTGTGACTGCCTCATGTCAGAAAAAAACAGAAGCAGTGGACACAAAACAGTACCATAATCACTCAGTACTCTTGTATTACTCAATAATAAATAGGAAAAAAAAAGCACTTTCATTTACTTTTGAAGGCAGGTTCACGGGACAGCCTGAATAATAAAACCTTGACTTCTCACCACTTGCCCAGTTGAGCTCTTAAGAAATCAGACAAGTGCCAATCCATGCCCCCAGAGTCTGGAGAATAAAGTTTACTGGGATTGTGGCAGCAGGAAACTGGTGGAAAAGCTTTTTCTGTGCAAGACTGCAATAAAAGCACTGAGAAAAAGGAAGGGACATGTCTGAAATGGGTGTTTACATGGACGCTGGCTCCGACAGCCCCAGCAGAGGCCACTGAGATCCCACATAGGCTTTGCCAATGGGCACATCAACAGGCTGGAAGCTCCAACCCATTCCCAACAGGCTGCCTGCAAGGAAAACTTTGTCCCAAGCCATGATGATCCACAGCACAAACAATTCCCAGGAACAGTTCTCAAGCTCTAACTTGTGTAACTTAAGACGCAGTTATAGACGTGAGGAATTCCTCACGGGTGAGGAAAGATGCCATGCAGACACCCGTGATCATCCCACTATGAATTACTGTGCTGAAAATGCCTTTCCTCCAAATAAACAGGGAGTTGGCTATTGGCCAAATCCTCACAAACTGGAAGTCTGTAGTTTTTTTGCTCATGAGTGCAGAAAATTGAGCTTTTGCCATCATATCCAGCTCCACCACAGCTGTGGCTGTGCCTTCCCTGAGTCTGCACCGTTCTAACAAACTTTGGCAGCCTTGGGTTTCACTCAGGTTCTAATATGGGCAAAGAGATTTAGATTCAACTTCCAACATCAGTGCAATACAGCCATGGAATTGCGATGGAATGCCACATCAGTGGGAATTACTGATTTTTAACATCTTTCACAGGAGCATGTGTCCCAGCAGAAACATTTCGAAGATTTTTTTACTTGCATCATCTTTTCTCATTTCACCATCTTGTTCTTTATCTGGGTTCTGCCCTCCCTCCTTCTCTCCCTTAAACAAGCACTATAGCTCCTACCTGGCCCCACAACTGAGATTTTACTTGTCCATAAATCTGAAATTAGGTGACCTGGGGCCAAGATTTATTCAGAAGTTTCATAAAGCTTTGCCTTTGCAGAAGTCTGACCCATCTCCAAGCCAGAGAGTGCCTAACTGTGTCTATAGCTTTACTAATAATATGAATAATCACTCACTGATGGTAAACAACATTAGTAGCTTTTTACTTGAGTTCAAGGACAAGAGACATTCTCTTTCCCTCCCTTTGACACCCCTCTTAGCACTGAGCCTCCCGCCTGGTTTTGTCAATTTGTGCTATCTAAAAGCTGGGGAGACATTCTGTATCTGGTAGTGAGTGTGGACTAAACCAGGAAAACTGTGCCACTCTCCTTGGTTCACGCAGCTCAAGGAGAAACCACGGCAAACCTAACCTTGGCAGCCAGGAACGGTCACCACTAACTGCACCTTCCTGAGAAAAAATTAACTTTCCAGGCTCGTTTTCCTCCAAAAGATTTATGTAAAGGCAGCCACGGCCACACTGACCCCGTGCAGTCCTACATGGGTGCCGTGAGTGGAGCTCTGAGCCAGAGACTCGCCAGGGAGAGGCTGGATTTACACGTTCACAGGAGTGTACAAGCAGGGAAGGAGCAGCCTGGGGTGAAAGTGAGGGATGTGAGGGAGAGCATCACCTACCATGACAGGGAATATGATAGCAGCCACAGTGGATTTGAGGATCCAGAGGAGGGCCAGGCACACCACCTGCAGAAAGGTGAAGAGGTGGACCCTGCGCAGCGGGACGTGGCGCAGGTAGATAAAGTCAGGCTGGTGTTTTAGAGGCATCAAAAGCAGCTTCAGACGATCCATGAACTGGAAAGGAAAAAAAAGGGATGTTGAAATGAAACCCAGGATGCACAAAAAAGAGAGAAAACAAGATGAATGCCCAAACCAGGGCCACACTCTGGGGTATTTTTACTGTCCTCCCCTTTCCTGCTCCTGCCAAGGAAAGGCATTCAGCCTTCAGGAACAATGCTTTTGTTTTCCCCAAATAAATCAGGAGCAGAGGTCAACAGAGGCGAGGGCAGACATTGCCTTGCCAGCACGCAGAACAGCACCTCACCCAAGAGCGAGGAAGACGGGCAGCTTTCCCAGCAGTGTCCCTTTGCCCTGTGCTGGACCGGATGGACTTGGAATTAAACCAAAATGGGGATTTCTCATTGCATAAAAAACACTCTTGGTCCCAGTCCCCCCACCACCTGGGATGGGAGCAGGGGAAATCCCCTACAGGAGAGCCAGCCCTGGGGCCAGCAGGACAATCCCCTCGTTGTCCCCCGCCAGAGCACGGGCTCACTGCCCACTGCCAGGACCAGATGGATCCCGCACCAATGAATGGAAGCTGGAGCTGTTTTACAGAACACCCAAGGGAATTCTGGGGCTCACAGAACAGGCAGTCCCTTCCCCTTAGGGCACAACCCAGCACAAAAAAGAAAGGCCACAATTAACAGGGTGCCAGAAAGCAACAAAACCACTTCCAGCCTCCTTGGGCCAGCTACAGGCGCTGGGCATGAGAATGGCTCCTTACATAAGATTTCCTCAATCACAAAGAGAGGGGCTTGGCTTCCCCTCCCTGGAGAACAATGTCTCTGCTCGTTAGCACTGAGGAATGACCCCACTGCCATAAATCATCCCCCTTGTTTGCCTTCAGTCTGTGGCAGAGGACCCAAACCACCCTGGGAGTGAGCCTGAGCTGGGGCAGAAGCTTGTAGAATCCTGGAATGGTTTGGGTTGGAGGAGATCCTACGGGGATCCTCTTGTTCCACCCCCCTGCCATGGGCAGGGACACCTTCCACTAGACCAGGTTGCTCCAAGCCCCATCCTGTTTGCCAAAGACGGACCCAGGCCTTCACAAAGCACCCCCTGGCACTGACAAGTGCCCACTTGGCCACTCTTCCCCTTGGTCTCCCACCTCAGGACACTCAGGCTGTGGCAAAGTTTGTCAGCAGCTGCCACCCTCCTTGGGAAGGAAGAGGAGGCAGCGAAGGGGAAGGGGAAAGCTGGAGGGCTGTGGAAGAAGCCCCGTGCTGGTTAATGACTGACCTGCACGCCGTTAAGAGATGCAACTCCCATGTAGAGGAAGACACCGTAGAGCACGGGCATGGGAATGAACTGTGGGAGCAAGAGCAGCAGAGACCAGGTGAACAACCTCCCCGTACGCCACGCACCGTTAACACGTGGTAGGACATTCCCAGCCTGTCATCAATCCAAACCGCACCCGTGAGTGGACAACACGGAGGAATGAAGCCATATAAATAACAAAGCAAAATAAAGCTGAATAAACAATAAATCCTTCTGCTGTGTTTTGAGAAACACAAGGATATTTGTGCAATCACACTCTCCCACTTCACCAGGACTTGGACATCTTGTCAAGAACCAGAGGGAATGATGCCAGTCACTCAGCAAGTCGAGGAGTAGGTGGGCAAGTGTGTTTCGGTGAGCTTCAAACTGCCTTTCACCTCTGATTTGTGGTGTGACTGGAAGCAGAAGGCAGAGAAGAAGAAAAGGCAGCATGGTCCTGGAGTTTGTGGTATACCCTGTTTTCCCAGATAACAAGTGACAGAACAATAGGAAACGGACTCAAGTTGTGCCAGGGGAGGTTTAGGTGGGATGTTAGGAAAAACACCTTCATAGAAAGGAACAGGCTTTCCAGGGCAGTGCTGGAGTCACCATCTCTGGAGGAATTTAAAAGCAGGGGACATCGTTTAGTGGTGACTTTGGCAGTGCTGGTGGGACTGGGTGATCTTAGAGAGCTTTTCCACTTGAAACAATCCTGTGATTCCATGTCCAGTCCAGCTCAGCAAGCCATGCAAATCCATGCAGAAAGGCTGTTCTCTGGAGTCCCGCCTCAGTGACAACAGTCACGCCAAGCCAATCTCTGCCTGCTCTGTCTCTCGCACACATTAATCCATAACTACTCCCAAATACAGGACTGTGACTTCCCTTCTTCGTTGCCAGGATGTGTCCTTTCAAACATCACTTTCTGCTCCCTCAAAGTGCTAAATGCTGCCCATTCCTCCACATCGGGCACATCTCCTCTCAGGAGTGAGGAAGCTGCAGGGGAGCACCAGACAGGCTCCCCAGAATGAGTCTCTGTCCCTCAATACGGACGTGGGCAGCCAGCCTGGCAGGACAGGAACAGGGATGCTTGGAACAAACCACAGGCAGGAGCTGAATAACGGCTTTGTGGGATTTACTGGAGCCCAGGGAGGATGGAATGAGCTCCAAAGGATAGCCCCTCATGCAGTGCCAGGTGGCTGCCACTGAATGGCAGCCACAGCCAGGCCACGGCGCCCACGGTTCCCAGCACTTCTGCGCTGGGAACCCTCCCCTTCCAACCTCTGCACAGAGTTCATTAAAGAGGCAAGTAACACAGCAGCTAGCCAGTGTTTTAGCATATTCCCCACCACCTTATTCATCATTTCCGGCAGGCACTTCCCTGGGGGCACATGAGCACCAGAGTCACCCGGCTACATGCTATCCAAAGCCTCCCTGCCTGCATTTTTCCTTCCTGCCTGAGTCTCACTGCCCATCACCTCCTCCGAGCTTCTTAACTGCTAACTCATCCTTCTCTTGGATTTATTTCCTCCTTCGAGTGAGCCGCATTGATATTTCCCATTCGAAGGTAAATGCAGCGTGGGGTCTGCCAACACCATTGTGGGAGGCTCGGGGACCCAGCGTGTGCTTCACAAAGCTGCGGGTGACCACAGGATTCAAAGCCCTCACTGGATCTGAGGGATGAGACAAGACAGGAGAGTAGCTCCAGTAAGCAAGAGTTGAGCCTTCTAGCTCATTTTCACTGCTCTCTTCTCCTCCCCTTTTATTTATTTCCATGGGGTTTTTTAAAAGTAAGAAAAATGTCTGAATATTATTTCCCATTCCATGATGATTAATCCTGTACATCATCCTGAGGTTTCACCTCAGGACATTATCCTGCAGAGCAGCAAACGGTGCTGTCATTTCGGAAGACTTTCTCTTGGCGAAGTATTCTCTAATGATGGGGCTATTGGCTTCAGCGCTCCAAGCAAAGCTGCTGCAGGCCAACAGGATTAGAACTGTATTTATAGGAAAGTGCTGTCACCCTCCTAGCAGGGCCAAGGATGTTTCTGTGGAGATCTGCCTTGGCTGAGCAGAAACACCAGCAGCAACATCCAAAACCAGCACAACCACCGCAAAGCTCTCAGAAAACAAAGCTGGGATTATTCTGTGGATTGCCTGGTTTATTGAATTTGGGATTGTCAGCGTTCAATTCGCCGCTGGCAGGAGAAGACTGAAATGCTCTGCAATGCGTTAGGCAGTGCAGCTCACTCCAGCAGGACCCTGCCACTGGAATTTGCTAAAGGTCCTGAAATCCTGCCAGGTCCTTCTCGCTGGCACGTGGGCCAGGAGCGTGCTGACTTATCCTCAGGCGTCCTCCAGCAAGGATCTTCCCCACACATTGTCTTAGGGGAAGCACACACAAGTAATTAATGACTGAAGCAATAATAGGGCAAGTAACAGACCCCAGTGGAATAGAGGAAGAGGGATCCTGCAGGGAAAGGTCACATCAACTAAAAAACAGGATTATCACAATCAGGCATTAAATTAAAGGCATGGAAATGCCTCTTTGTGTGGAGGTGGAAACTGTTACCCAAGACACCAAAATTCGAGCTGTACAAACAGCCTTAGAAATGAAGAACAGGAACACACTGGCTTGGAAATCCACTGTCTCCACTCTCTTCACAGGCATCACCGCTGCTCCCTGCCTGCCTCCTACCCTCAGGTTCACATCGCACTGTGCCTCACAGCCCCTGCGGTTTCCAAAAACTCATCTGCAGCCTCCAGAAATGCTCCTCCAGACACCCATCTGCTCCATCCCACCGATAGGACACATGGTGCCACTGGTCTGACATCTTCTGCTCATGCCATCGGCCTACGGATCCACGGATAAGGGCTCCTGCAGCTGCCATCTCCTGCTGGACAGTATGTCCACGCTTGGCACCACGTCCACCACTATCCCCGGAGGAGGCAACATCCTCCACAAGAGAGGGATAAGCAGGTTTTCCAGTTTCCTTCTACAATCTGACGATCCACTAAGGATGCATTTCTTTGCGGCTACATGCCAACAAATTTCTGGTCTTGGAAAACAGCAACCTACCTAGATCCACTGGTCCATCAGCAGCACATCTGTCCAGAGCCTTGGCTAAACTCACAGGAAAAAAACGGTTCAGGAGATGAAGAAATGCCATTTAATTGCACTGCTTCCTCCAGAAACATGTTTTCCATACTCTGAGCTTTATCCACAATATGTTTTCCATAAAACACAGGCCCAGTAGAGGTATAAAAGAAATCATAAAAGAAAAGGGAACTTAACTTTATGCAAACATGGAAAAATAATCTTAAAATGAAAAAAACCCATGGTGCCCAAGAACCCCAGCCCTGAACTTGGTCACTATTCTAGCACACTACAACCATGCTGGTTTTTCCTTCCAAAAGGTTTGGATTTAAGCTTTCAAAGAACTGTAAACAGTCTTTACCTTCAGGATGGGAGCCATGAAGACAGACACCCCAGTCAGGATGAAAACAATGACTCCGGTGACTCTCTGCTCCCTGGAACAACATCACTGAGTCAGGACCACAAGTACTTAATGCCAGCTGAAATCCCCAAAACTCATTTTTGCAGCCACATTTTTCAGCCAACAGCATCAGGCAGATGCCTGGATCCTGACCAAGCCCAGCAGACCTCTGTTTTAAACTCCCAGATCGTTTTGTTACACTGTTTGGGGATCAACACAGCACTGCCACTGAGCAGGGGGAGTGTGTTTACATGTTAAACGTTACAAATCATCCGCCAGCACTCCCAGTTCCCCGCCCAGCCGTACTCAGAGCATGCAGAGAGGCAATAAATCATCAGCCCTCCATGCTGAGATCAGGAACAGGTTGTGAGCCCTGCCCAGAGCACTCCAACAGCCGGATAAATCATTCAGACCTTCACGGGGTGCTGAACATGTGCCTTCAGCAGCACCCACAGGGCTTCCCACATCCAAATATACCTCGGCCGGTAATATTTCAGAACACTGACAGTCAGGCCATAAAATTTCTATTTAGTTGCCTAAGCAAGCAGCCTGATTTCCAGGAGTAACCCCATCGGAAGCACTTCAGACCACTTAATTAAGGCAACCAAACACAGGAAAAAATGCTTCATTAAGTAGAGCTGGTTGTACTAGGTATGACAGGTTTGTATGTTTGACCATTACATTTGCTAAAGAATGCTTTATTTCCCTGGTTAGCAAAATCTGCAGGAAATTTATTTCCTTTCACACAGGAACACTGTGTCTGATGTGGCCAAATAAGCTTTGGAGGAGTCATGTGGGGGCTTGCCCAAGGAACTGGCTTTGGAAATAGGGAGAAAGCAGCAAAATCCTTCTTTGTACAAAAGGATTTTGCAGGCAAACAAGGTAACTCAGTCTTCCTGGTTGGACATACCTCACTCCCAAAAACTTGGGCTGTTCTCCAGGGGCTGAAGTCTCTGTCTCCATCTTCAAGCTGTCGATGTGAGCGATGGAGATGACGGTAGCAGCCACGTACCAGGGCAGCCCCATAAAGGAGCAGACAATCATCAGAATGGCCACCCAGAACAAATCCAGATGATAGCCAGCACCTTTCTGCGGAGAGAGACAAACAACCTTCAGCTTAATTATTCCAAATGCCTACAGAGCAGGGCAGAGGCACACCGGACAGGCAGCACTTCTTTCTGCAACATCCAGGCCAGCAGAGCTGAACACCAGATACACATCGGATCTTGTGAACTGCATAAGGAAGCATCTCCCTCAGGACTCAAGCCCAGGCTCCTTCGGGAGTGCAACAAGAACAGCTGAAGCCTCATTCCCCACCCAAAGGAGAAAGCTGCCCTCATTCTTGATTCCTTTTCAAACACCTCTGATCCTCTATTTTTAAAATCCTTTAACGAAATAAAACACGAAATCCAGTGGTTACAAGTGCCAAGAGAAGAAGTGAAGAAACAAAAGAGCCACCAAGAAAAGGGATCTTCAGAAAAACAGCGGACAAACGTCTAAGGTTTGCTATTTTAGAACACATTAACCTTTTTTTAATCCCATTCAATTTGATTTTATTGGAAAAAACAAATGACCCAGGCCTAGGATGACCCAGGAGGGAGAGCAATCCAGCTTCTCTTGAATAGTCCTCACTGTTTTCCTCACACATGTGCTGCTTACCTTGGCTGGCTGGTGGCACCGGGATGGGCACCCAGCAACACCCTGCCAACACTTTAGCAAGGGATGAGCAGAAAAAAACACCTTTTTCCTGCAGCAGATCTTGTGTATGGAAGTGGTTTTTGGTGTGGAACAACAGAAATTGTGAACCCTCAATTCCACAAAATATCATGCTCACACCATAACAAAGGAAGCAAGGAATACACTTTTTCTATCAAACAGTACTTTGCTGAAGTGTTTATAACTTTGTTACTAAACAAGTACAGCCAGTGCTGACAGCAAAACCACATTCAGTGGTTCATAAGCTGCAGAGACAAGGGGCCTCTTCTTCATGAGGGAAGAACAGTGAATATTTTCTTACAGTGTTTAAGAAAATGCTGTGTCTGCTTAATTAGGTGCAGGAGATAGACCTAAAACTGATCATCCATCTCTGAGGAACATGAGGGCCCAGATACCAAATTTACCTGCCCAGATCCAGGTGGCAAACAGGGATGTTCTGAGGGGTTTTTTTAAACCCTCAGCCAGTAGCCATCACTGTACACAAGAAACCTTTCCCATTCTTTGATACTTCAACTCTCTCCTCCAGGTTGGGCTCAGGATGGTCTTAAATTATACATTACTTGTCTAATGTTTACAGTGACCACATGAATTGAAACATCCTCCTCTTTTCCAAGCAGAAGCTCCCTTCCCATTTCCAACAGCTCTCTGGATAACTGATGAAGCAGGTATCTAAATAACGACCCACTATTACCTGTGTTTTGAGGAGTCATCACCCCCACAGGTCAGACCACTTGAAACGTGCCCTGTTAGCAGGAAGGGAGAGTCTTTTACAGGAATTTAATATTTTTCAATAGAAATGACCGTGCAGGGAAAGGAAAAAAACCCTACAGGCATGACAAACTGCATAGCACTGGCCTGGAAAGTTTACTTTAAAAACATGACTACATCTTAGGCTGTTACGTGTCAGCTCTTCTTTAAATAACACCCAACTGGGGCTATGCCCTTGGTATGTCCCAAATCTCTCCAGCTTATTGCTCGTATGACAGCACTGTGCAGCTTTGGCCACAAAGCCACTTTCCTGCTTAGACACAGCTGCCAGTGACAGGGAGTAGGCTTGTGTCCACAAGGGAGTAGGGTGGCAGGAGGAAAAGCCCCTGCACGTGCTCTAGGCACACAGCACACCCACCTTGAGCTTGTGCTCCTTCCTGTTGACGATGACGGCCGTGATCTGCTGGTCCATGAAGATGAGGATGGTCACCAGCAGGGCAGGGATGGCTGCTGCCAGGTACACCCACCACGGGTTCCCTCCAAAAGGTGGGATAAACCAACCCCTCTCGGGACTGGTTGGCTTTGAAGGACAAGGAAAAGGAAGCTTGCGTTAGAGGCGCGATACAGGAGTGATGATGTCCCAAAGCCAGCTTTGCTTCCAGCAGTGGAGCTCCTGGGAGACACTTCAGATTTGTCACAATTTCATCCTTCCCATTAACACCAATCAAAGGTTCCAAGTATGGAGACAGAATTTAGGAGATAAATCAGCCAACCAAAATGATGCTAACAAAAAGCATCCTAACCCTCTGAGTAAACCAGCCCTTTCCAGACCACAGACTACATTCCCATTCTGAGGGCAAGTCATTCCATACAGGGCAGGTGTGAGGGAAAAGGAACCTCTTCCAAAGGCCAGCAAACAAGCTCACAACAACATACCTTGAATTCACTTGGCACAATTAGTTTTGGTGTGTCCACACCAACCAGGGCATCTATTCCACAGAAAATCAAAATGGACAGGATAATAGCAAAGTCACTGATGAGCTTCCGGGCCTGAAAGAGAAGGTGATATAGTAAGCACAGGAGTTAGCACCCCAAAACACCATTTCACCCACGCTTGAGCGTCTACATGAGAAACCCCCTGGCAAGACAAGCTCATCCTTTCTTCTCCCACAAATATGCCCACCGTCATGTCCAGTGTCATTTTCCACACATGCCTCGGTACTTTTTACTGTGTTCTCTGAAAGCCTAAATGGAAGCACAAAACCAACACAAACTTCCACAAATGAGATACTCTGAATGACTGGCAGAGATTACGCTGTTTGCTCTTCAAGTAATAAATCAAACTAAGCAGACAGGAAAACAAACCAGGCTTCTCAGCTAAATCCCTAAGACTGCAGCTCTCCTGAAGTCGTTGGAATACAACATCTTAAAGCTGCCACTGATCAGACCCCAGAATTTAACCAGACAGGAGCCACTGTGCTAGCCTGGAACTGCCTGAGCTTTCCAGAGCTGTTGTTCCTTCCAGCTTTCCTGGGTTCACATGGTTACAGATAAATTGAGCTGCATTCCAGCCCGGATGGAATTTGTTTCTTTTTTATTAAAAATAAGAGAGGTTCAATTGTAACACAGGGGAAGAGTAAACATCCATGCAGGATAAATCCCTGTGTGTCGGAATGCCAGAAACACGGCAGTCTCAGAGAGAAATGGCTTTGGCACACACAGGAAGCGCTGGCTCGCACGCCTGGCCTGGGAGCCTCACCAGGGGACAAAACAAGCAGATGCACCTGAGATATGCCTGCAAGCTTGGAAAGGGTCACTGTCAGCACCTTTAGGATCCCTGCCACATTACCCGAACAGGTTATGGCTCCTCTTGGCTCCTCTGCTGCCTTACCTGTGGCCCCCAGAACCACTGGGAGCAACCCCAGGCATACCTTTGTTAAACCAGATCCAACAACCAGTTGCACTTTTATCCCAACCAGTGCAACCTGGCTTCCCTGCAGAGCATCCCTCTCTGTGTGTAGGACAGCTACTCTGAAGGAAGGCTGACCTGTGCCCCTGGAAAGACTGATGGGGTGACAGGAGATACTTACAGTGGTGGGAAAGTAGCGACTGGTCTTGAATTTCTTCAAGGCCATGGAGCAGGTGTAAGTGCCAAAGAAGAGGATGAAAGACATGAGGGTGATGTCAGGGACAAAGTCACAGTTGTTGCCCACAAGTTGTCCCCCATACTTCAAGCATTCCTTGGCTGTCAGAGCTGCCCAGTCAATGGTGGTGTTGTCCTGCAGAAAACCAGGAAATGTTTCCATAAGGCTGTGTATCCTCTGCCCCTGTTGGGACAGGACTGGTGACAGAGTATCTGAGAGGAACAGGGGGGCATTGTGCAGAGGCTAAAAATCATGGAAATCATAGAACGGTTTGGGTGAGACCATTTTCCTGCTGGTGTCTGACTAAAAGGGGTTGTTACTCTGTGTCTTAACTTCCTTCCCCCCCACACGAATGTGATCCATCAAGCTCCACTTCTATCTCCTCATTATCCAGAGCTCGCCAGCAGAGTGGCACCGCGAGACACTGCAGTCCCTGTGATCCCTGCCTTCCCAAGGGGAACTCACCAGCTCGGAAGAGGGAGAGACCAGCTCATAGTCTGACAGCACCATTGTCCTGTTAAGTAATGAGCTATTAACTGCAAGAGAAGAGAAAAAAAGGGAATATGGTGAGCAGGATGCAGGAAACAGCTACAAAGGAGAGCAAATTCCAATTATTAAATAATTTCTTGACTCTGTCAAGCTGTTTGCCACCTCTTTGCTCCAGTAAAGTGAGTCACAAGTGATTCAGAGAGACTCAAAAGCCTCAATCATCAATCGCTCACAAAACAGAAAAAGGTTAAGTGAAACATAACCCAAACCCAACTGGGATTATCTTTTGAGTTCATGGGGGAAAAAAAAAACCCACAAAAAACCAGACAGACAATGTAATATTTCATAGCTTTCCAATATTTTTCTAATGATTTCTGGATTACATTAAATACCCACAGAACACTCTTAATGATTAATTTCAAATGCAAGCACAATGCCAAAGATATCCAGAAAAGCAAAATGCATTTCAGTGTCCAGCATAAACACAGCTCTGAATTAAAAGAAAGAAAAAGGACAGCAAGCAATTGAAATCAACAGGATGGGGATAATTTCTTTGAAAGAAGAGGCAGCATTCCCCGTGGCTTCTGCAGCATTAGGAACCATGGATTTGAAATTTCATTTAGAAATGCAATCCTTCCTGCAAACGGGCTCATGGCCCCTGTCCTCACGGCTTACTGAGGTTTTGCATAAATAAACTTTTTTCACTTGGATGTCTGGAGAGCCACAAGTGTTTAAATGGGAAGTGGAGACTTCCAATTTGGCACTGACCATTCCCACAGACCTATTTTCAAAAAGGAAACCGCTCTGCCATTCCAGTGGAGGCAGAACCAGACCAGCATCCATGTGCTCGCCAAGATCCTCTATTTAACAGGGAAGGCAGGCACCCATCTCCCAGGGAACCGGCTCCCAACACCTGCGAGGAGCAGCCAGCAGCTTTTCCTGTTGGACAGGTGTGCCAAGATAACCTGCAGTTTACTTTGGGCACAGACCAAGTTTCTTACTCACTCCCCATTGTTTCTGGGATCCTAGGAGTGGTCCCCACTTCCCTAATGGTACAGCCAGCATCCCTCTGTTTGGATTTGGGTTTTGTAACCCTTTGTTCCCAGAACCATAGGTACACTGGCTCTATCTGCCACGCAGCCCACGCTCAGAGATAGGCTGCCCTGTGGATACATTTCCCTTCTGCTTAACAAGAATTGTTTGTGCTTTCCCTCTCATCCATGCAACCAAGAGGTGGGAACCACCCACGTTTGGGTAACGCCTTGAATAAATCCAGCTCCTGAAATGGGAGTGACCTGAGCTCCATGGCAGTGACCTGAGCTGCGTGGCAGTGACCTGGCCACCACTTCTGCCCCTTTGTGGAATTCTTGGAGGAATGCCATTTGGAACTGACAGCCACAGGGATGGAAAAAGACACGGGTGCAGAAATAGCTTCTCCACTGGTCATGATGCTCTCTGGGGGAGTCCCAGGAAGGCCAACTATACTGACATTCCAGGTGGGATGTAGGGTGAGATTTACCTCTCAGCTTCCTGAGACTAAGATAGGGTATCTGAAGACAACTGATAAAGAAGGAATAATCTACCTATTGTCTGGGCTGCAGCAGAAAGGAAAAGGAGAGCAAAGGCCACCTCCTACCTACAAACCGGGGAGGTTATGAACACTCCCTTACCTGGATCTAGTGGTTTACAGGCACAAGAGTAATGCGTGATATAGTCAACCTTGAACTGGGAGTTGATGGGATAATGATCTGCCAGCTTGATCATCTTCTTGAAAGCATCATAAATGAAGATGAAGCTGATCAGGGAGGAAAATCCTTCTTCAGTGAAGCGGGTGAAGTACTTGACCAGGAAGCTGGCGTCGGTGGCCACGAGAATGAGACACTGGAAGGCTGACCAGAGGCCGATCCACAGGCGGAACTCCAGGTAGTCAAAATCGTTGTCCCTGCAACAAGACAAGGGTGGCAAGAAAGGAAAACACTGGGTTAGATAAGATCAGAAGTACAAAGCACATGTTACATGGAATGAAGCTGAGTCAGGGGAAGTTGAGATTGGACATAAAGGAAAAATCTTCTCCCAGAGGGTGGCTGGGCACTGGAACAGTCTGCCCAGGGAAGCGGTCACGGCACCTAACCTGACAGAGTTCAAGGAGCATCAGGACAGTGCTCTTAGTCATATGGTTTAGTTTTAGGTAGTCCTGCCAGGTGCAGAGTTGGACTTGCTGACCCTTACATGTCCTTTCCAACCTGGGATACTCTATGATTCTATGACAAACCCGGGTGCTGGGAATAACAGGGTGTGAAGAATCATGGAGCCAACCGCACCATTCCCTCCTGGGAACGATGGCCCCTTGTTTGCTGCTCAAGGCTGAGGTGCTGTGCTGGAACAGAGTCCAAAGGTGGGCTTTTAGGAGTGAAAAGATACCAAAAGGGAACACTGGAGCAGGACCTGCCAGGAAGGCCACTGCCTGTTCTGGGGAAGGCAGCAAGAGCTGGTGGGACTGGCAGGCTCAGCCAGCTGTGATTCTCTGGAAGCCAGAAGCCCTGCCCTGGAAGAGGGCAAGGAGCAAGTAAGAAATAAAGTGATTTAGAAAAAGAGAAGGAGAAGAAAAAAATACAAGACCCCAGTGACAACTCTGAAATATCTGGAGTCAGTGCCTGAGGGGCCAGGAGCTCCCATCCATCTGAAAGTAGCTGGCAGAAACCCAGGTACACTGACTCCACACCACTGAAGAACTTCAAAAATTTTAAACTATATTATTTTGGCTTTTACCCCTCAAATTCCTGCAGCACTTCTGAAGCTGACAGAGCAGGTGGAAAAGCCCCGTGTCCTGTAGGACTGGCCCCCAGTGCCAGCACCACAGAGCATCTGAGGCCAGACACACGGCTGGGTCCGCAAGGCACTTCTAGGGATCTCTTCAGACACACACACAGAGTCACACTTTAAATGAGTCAGGAGATGGGAAATTTTTCTAATTTTGCTCCTAGCAGGGAACAGCGTGTTGTGAATATGAACAACCACAAATGCATTTCTGAAAAATCACAGTACTTAGTTCCAATTTCCTTGTAAGAAAGGCCTCCTTTGAAAACTCCTGCCTTTCTGCTCTGGCAGGTTGTTAGGACAATGGCTTTTATAACCACCACCTCCTCCTCAGGTTAAAAATAACCACCTTCTCCCTCCCAAAACAGTACAAAGTGCTTTTCCATCTTGCTATTTTCCTGCTGCGTGCGGCACCTGGGCTTTGTCATGCCTGCCAGACACCAACAGGTGCCGTGTGTCCATTCCTGACTCTATTCATTTATTCCAGATGAAGGAAGAGAAGAAAGGTGCCCCCCTCTTGCTCCGCTGTGGAACTCTCACCCTTTGGCAGCTTCCAGTTTCCCTCCCTCGGATAATCTGATTTTCCAGCCATTTTCTCTAGCCCATATCCCTCCCTACATGTAGGAACACAAGTGCTGCACAACCTGCCATGCTGAGAACATGGACTACAAGGTATTTGGGGTGTACTCTGTGTAGTCTAAAATGATCTCCTTGCAAAATGCCAGCTGAAGGATCACCAGCCCCATGGGTAAAATCATCCATGACACTGCTGATTCCCTTAGGGATTCCAGTGTATTCTCCTGGTAGTGCAGATGTGGGAATGGTAAATGAGCATACCTAACAGAATGGGCTCTCTTTAGCTCTGAGTGTCAGCTGTCAACAATATGGAGGGTGCAGAACTTCCTTGTATAAGCTGAATGCAAAAAAACCCCAAGTGCGTTTAAATGCAGGAAAGCTCCACCACAGAATTTCTCCACCACAGACACTTTTGCTTTCATAAATAATAGTGATTATTTCAAATGACTACTGATTTAAGGACAAATTTTTGGCAACCTTGAGACCTATGGGATTTTGTTAGTGAAGAGCAGGATTCATTTCTTTGCTCCTATGGGAGTCAGGGAAGTAGTGACTGGGAGAAGCAGCACACTGTAACTAGAACAAATTCCTCAGGGAGGACTGAGGTGGCCAAGGTTTTTTTCCCAGAGGCCCCACGGACACAGGCAGCCACACACTGGGCAGCGCCCTGGGACAGCGTGCCAGGAAAATCCCTGATGTGATTGCACTGGATCTCAACAAGGAACGAGATGTTTCATTTTGTGCACTAAATCCCCTCCTTCCCCACCAGCAAGGCAGCTCATTCCCTGGCTGGGTTTTCCTTCGTGTGGGACATTCCTGCCTTCCGCCCTCTCCCGCCACATACTCACTTGCTGAAATTGAAGAGGAGCCGCTCAAAGACCAGGACGGGTCCTGTACTGCTCAAAATGGTGAGGGGCTGACCAGCCAAAAGGCAAAATATGGCGCCGGTGACGGCCGTGCCCAGGAAGCTCTCCAACACGCCCTGCAGAGACACAGAGAGGGGTCACTCCTGTGGGATAACCCTCTCCACACGAGCGGTTCTGTCGTGACCGCGTGCACGTCCCTGAGCCCATGACCAAGGGGAGAGCACCCTCGGCCTCCCCTGCGCCTCACACCGAGATGTTGTCCCACACAATCCGGAGCACTCGGGATAACCGCGCGTGCTGAGCAGCTGGCAGTTAATGGCACACGCCGATCCTCCCTTCCACCTATGCTGCAGGGATGGGGCTGCAGCTTCCCTGACTTATCCGGGGTACTGCAAGAACTGAAATCCAGTTTTGTGTCTCTCTTCCTTGGAAAGACATGAGTTAGTGTTTACACTGAGGAAAGTAAAAGGCTGGCTGCCTTTGGGGGACTTGTAAGGATGAGCCCAATACTCCCAAGGCAAGGAACAGCCTTCACAAGGCCGATCCCCTCCACTCCTCCTGTATTACTCATGGAGAGGGCCCTCGTGGCCAGAGCATCTGGAATCTCTTTTCCCTGCATTCTTCCACGTGTCTGTAGCTAAGAATAGTGTCTTTTCTCAGAAACATAGAACTCAGGAGCAAGCTGTGAAGGAAGTGCTGGCCAGGGAAGCTCCCAGGACAGGGAGAAGGGATGGGCCACACTCGGTGCCTGCCCCAGCAGCAGCCACATCGCTGTTTACAACAAACAAGACACATGAACTGTGATGCAGTAGCTCCAAAAATACTGCATTTGTGGGGGGTTTTTTGCTACTCGATAGTAAGTGTTCATGAGACTTTTGGCCACAATAAAGTGATCCTCAATTTGAACTAGATTTGGAATCGAGTAACATTTCCCCTTCCTCCTCTAATTTGAAGACTGCACCTTGTGCAGAGCAGACAGGCTTTGCTCTGCTACCCCATGACAGTCCCGTGTTGCTCACTGGTGCGTTCTAGAGGCCTCTTCATTGCTGACTTCCATGAGTCTCAGGAAAGGCAAACTGTTTGCACAGGAGAGAGGGAAGCTGGGCACTGCACAGGCTGCTGGATCTTACCCTAGCCTGTAATTCATTACAGGGGAGTGCAGGATGTGCCCTCATTTCCTATGTTTGACTTAATTAAACCTGCGTAAATTAATAATTCAGTCACTGTCATGATGAGCTTAATTACTGTTAGGAGATTTCACGGGGCTGAACTGAATCTATCTAAATACAAGCTCCTACTTTCCCTATTACTGCAGTAATGCAAAGCACCCAGAGCACCGTTAACACAGAATCGCTCCTCTTTAGCCTGAGCTAAGCCACTGATGCAGCCTGTCCATGGATATGCGTCTGGTTCTCAGCATGCGACCTCCCACTACTACAAGAGTCATCTTTCTAAAGACCTGACATTTCTCTCCTGTATCACATCTCCTGGTTTACTCGTTTTCCTATTAATTTTAGGATTTTCTTTCCACCAGAGAGGCCAAAGCCCAGGTATTGGAGGAGTCAGGCAGAGGATTCAGACTTAGCAAACTTAATTGGACTAAAATGGTACAACTGAGAGCAGATCAGAGGAACTTCTCTCCACAGAAGGAGCAAAGACCTTCTCTGTCTCCTGGGCCTGCTTTTAATTACCATTTAAGGGAACTGCTGTACAATTTGTCAAAGGACAGCCATAGCAGCAGAGAAAGCAGTGAAAACACAGGACACCTCCATTATCGCACCAAGAATTCCAGCTTTACCAGTGCCCAAACACTGCTAGGACTGGACAGCAAAAGGTAAATGCTGCATTTGTTGGTTCTGGAAGCTCTGGCTCACCTGCATGTTCTCTGTAGCATCCCCAAGCAATCCCCCGAAAGTGATGGCATTGGTGACAGTGGCCAGGTAGATGAAGAGGATGGCTGAGAGCGCCTGGATATTTAAAGCGTCGTAAAAGTCACTGGCAAAGAACGGTGCTTTCCTCTTGATGTCTTTGATCAAGCCCCCACAGAATCTGCAAGGACAAGCAAGAGGAGACTCGTGCAAGATGTTTCACAGTGGAAGTCACCAGGCTAAGTCACCAGAGACACTGCCAGCAATGAAGTATTATCTCAAAGGAGTGAGATCACCACATTACAAAGAGTCTTATCACAGCTGTGATGGTCCAGGGATCTCAGAGAGAATGTTGCAAGGAAAGATAATATCTTAAACATGTGATGCAGCTGGAAAGAGACAAATTTCAGGACTACAAGCCATGCTTCTGCTGAAACAGACCCCTACAATTTGCATTTCAGGAAGCTCATTTATTGTTTTTTTTTTCCCCAAATATATTAGTTGATGTAGTAAAATAGATTAACACTGGTCTAAATCTGTGCCTGAATTTCTCCACATAGCAGA
This sequence comes from Platysteira castanea, assembly GCA_013397175.1. Taxonomy (NCBI): domain Eukaryota; kingdom Metazoa; phylum Chordata; class Aves; order Passeriformes; genus Platysteira; species Platysteira castanea. The sequence continues at coordinate 29,467 of VYXC01007875.1, forward strand.
CACCATGGCTGGGCAAGCCAAACAATCTGCTGCACAGAAAAATGCTTCAAACTGTTAACTAGCAGAAGAGCTAGAAGTAAAAACACAAGGGAAATAGCACTGGACAACAAAAGAACTCACTTGCAGACACCCTTTTTTGCATGATCACAGACAAGACAGTATTTAACTCTTACAAACTCCACGTGGCTCTGACACTGTCAGCATGAAAAAATGCTTGTTTAGCCTCTTGTTCGCCTGCTCACAGCTCCCCACCTATACCATGTCTGCTCAGACACTGTGGCAGACAGGCACATGCCACCTTCTGACCCCAAATCAGGACACTCCACTGCCTTGTACACACTGACGTGATGTGAAGACTTACAGACTTTTCTGCTAGAATTTAGACTAGGACTAGAACTTACGAAGAAGATCCAGAGTGGGAGGGAGAGCACAAAGCCACCATGAAGCCCTGTGCACTGACCTTGAAACGGTGAGCTCACTGTTTTGGGCCACCTGAGCTGCACTCCCACTCCAGTGGACTTTTATGTGGCACAAAGCAGAGTAAAAAAGCAGAAAGTGGGGCCTGAGGGTCTGTTACCTTCTCTGTTTCTAACCCATAAAAGCCTTCAGCTGTGCAATTCAACTGCAACAGTAACGTCCGGAAAAGGAAACATCTCTGCTTTTGGCTAAGGCACCCCTTCAGTAATCCAAATTGATTAACTGAGGCTTGTACCTGCCATGTTTATGTCCCCGACGGTTCGTCTGACTTCACAGGCTCTCAACAGACAGCACCTACCTGGGCCTTCTGTCCTTTTCAATGGCTTTTTATCATTTAATGAGCATGTGATTTATGATGTTTTGCAATTCGCTCAAGCCAGATGTTCAGAACCCCTCAGACGGCCTCACTCTGGGCACTAAAAGCCCCCAGGACACATTTTGGGGTGACACCTCAGCCTGTACAGCCAGTCCATTGGGGTGGGAAGGTTTTGGCAAGGGAAGCACCACCGGGGTGTCACTGACCTGCCCGTCCGCTGCAGCTCCTCGCAGTCGCCGTGGCCGCCGCCGCCGTGCCCCCCGTCGTGGGGCGTGTCTCCGTTCATCTGCACGTTCTCCCCACCCGAGTACATGTTCTTCCTAGGCAAGGACACAGCATGTCACGAGGACCAGGCAGAACCCCACAGAGCCCGGGTAACTACCAGTTATGTTACTGTGGGCCTACAACATCACCTCAAAAGGTGCACCATTTCAGGAACATCCTCCCTCCAGCTAGTAAGGAAGACCTGAAAATATCTCCAGGACTTTCTAAAAAGGGACAGGCAGGTGCAGGTCACTCCATGCACCTGGAATAACCAAAACACCGGCTCTTCCCATCCCCTTTCCACACCTGATGCCTACTGTCCTTCACACAGAGCCTCTCTCCTGCTATTACCTCTTATCCGAAGAAGGGAGAGACTTGGGGGGCTCTATCCTAATGGCTGGATCCCATTCCCCAGGGGGGAGCACGATGACTTCATCCAGAAATTCATCGATGCCTGCGATCAGGTCCTGACGGTCCTTGGCTTTATAGGCAATGTCATGGAATACCTGCAAGGAAAAGAGACTCCCTGTGGAAAAGGTTTGCATTTTCTGTGGCCGTGACTCCAGAAGCAGCTGCTGAATTCTACAAAATCAACTTAAGTCCTTCTCAGAAACCTCTGAAGGAGTATCAAGACATGTGGCACAAGGAGGTGTGACCCTCGGAAAGCCCCTTCCTTTGGCTGGATAACAACAGAGATCCTTTCCTTGCAGGTATATATCTAATTTTAAGCAAAACATCTATTTCTAACAGTTAAAAATGTTAGTAAAGCAATTATCTATTTCTTTAATGCAAAAAAAGTTTTCCTCTACATAAGGATTTTCAATTATACTTGGAGAAGACACTTTGACAAAGCCATCTACTTCAGTCTATCAAACCCAGATTCATTTTCAATCCTGTAACACAGAACTGATGACAATATTTACTCAAAAATAACAACATGAACTAGTTTTAGTGAAAGGCCTGGTATTGATCATGAAGAACAAATGAGAGAAGGGGGGCGAAACCATTAATGCTGAATTTTACAGGAATCTTCTGGACTGTGTGGAGAGGAAGTGGATCAATGTGTGTGACAGACGAGCTGGTGGTAGGAAGGGACTTTGGGGCTATGGAAAGCAGACCACGGAGTGACAGAAACCAGGAGAGCTGGGAGCAGCCGAGCTGTAATTAAGGAACTGCAGGAGAGCGAAGCAATGCCAAGAAACAAAGCTGATGTGAATGAGCCCCGGCACGCGGAGCCCCAGGGACGCTGGAACAGAGAAGCAGGAAATGAATCCTGAAAGCCCAGCCGTGGCAGCGAGGGGCATGAGGAGTGGCCAGCTGCTCCTGGATAACACATAAACACCGCCGGTGCTCAGCATCCAGTGCCACACGCAGCACCAGGGCCTGGGGGAACCAGTCCCATGGGGATTACCTGGATTTCCCTGGCTGCATGATACTGGCACGGTAGAATGGGACACAAGGTGCAGACCACGACAGAATAAATTCAACAATTAATTCACAGCTGATAGGAAAGAGCGATTGCTAGCAGGAAAATACACACAGTGGACAAACCCCTCCTGGAGTCACACTTCTAAGAACCATGACACCAGAGGCAATGATTAAGTCAACAGATGGAATTAGGAGGTAACGTGGATACTTCAGCTTTACATGAATGCTCCTTCAGTGGATCGGGCTGGAGGGAAGGACATGGCTACTCGGGAGAAGCCATTTCCCACGGGAGATGCCAAAACACCTACCTCATCCGACATCAGCGTGGCAATGGCTCGGCCAATCTCATGATAGGACTTTGCTTTGCCCTTTGGTCCCAGCAGAATGAAGAGAAATCTGACAAAACCAAGAGATTGTTCCCATTTAGGACGGCAAAACCAACTGCTTATTACTTACACAACACCTAGACAGAAATCTGCCTTTAAAAATGGTGGTCCTTGTTAGAGGTCCAGAGGCTGCCAGTGGCCTCAAGCTATCTTTGGAGCAGAGGTTACACCCTGTGGCCCACCATGCCCTGTCCACCTCCACAGGGATTGGTTCCATGGAATCACAGCAAAGCTTGTGTTGGAAAGGACCCTAAAGGCCATCTAGTTCCAGTCCCCTGCTGTGGGGGACTTCCACTAGCCAGGTTCCTCCAAGCCCTGTCCAACCTGGCCTTGGACACTTCATTTTTCACATCATCTCTTTGGGGAGCAACTACATCCAAGTCACTGCTGAAGAGTTTAAAAAATACCACAATATTAAACCTTTGTCAGTGCAAACATGCAGATTAAATAACCTCACCCGAAGGACCTCTCCACTTCCAAGGACTGGATTAAATATTATTTTATCTCCCTAACTCAAATATGATGAGGTACTAAGTTAAATGGCTTATGAGGAGTATTATATCCAAACAAGTACTTTCTGTTTAAAAAAACTCTAGAGTCCTAAACGAAAAAAGGCAGCAAGTTAGTAGGACAGGATCCATAAATACATATTGATTGGCATTACTACATAACACTTCCTAATCGAGTTCTTCACGAGGCGTTTGTGTGTTTTACTTGAGGTTCGCAGGGAGGTGAGTAAGCCACACACGCCCAGGTCATGTCCTCTGCTCTCCTCCCACCTCCTAGAACTTTCCCTGCTTTACCAGTTCTTATAAAACAACATTCAAGAAAAACTGTTCCTCAGCCAACTCTTCCCAAACTCCAGGATGCAAATTAAGCCAAACATATTAACATATAAAAAAAAGAGGTTCATAACTTCAGGAGTTGCTGCTTGGCATTCTCCTGGTTTTCTGGGAGAACCAGCGCTTTTATAACCCTCTTCTGCAATAATCCCACCAGCTGGCTCTTCTCCAGCACAGAGCAGCAGCACCTGAATGCTCCTGCACTACTAAAACACTCTTGAAATCAAGGAGTCTGTGGCATTTTCCAAATTCTTTGTCCTAATTCAGCTCAGAACTGCCTTCAGTGGGTAGAACAAGATCTTTTCATGGGCCAAACATTACAAACACAAAAACATTAATGCATTTTAGTGGCCTGAACTAGATTATGTCTGCATAGATTTAATATCGTTTAGTTATGAACATTTCCACCTACAAAAGCCCTCACTCCTAGCTGTGCCATACTCCTCCTCTTCCTCTGCTGAAGGCCACTCCAGAATTCCTCCCTGCTGCACACAACACATGCTGAGTTACCCAATGCCTATTTCTGATACTTAACACTGCTAATAATGCTCCAAGGCAGGGAATGTGAGGTTCCACCAAGCCCAAAGTCTCTCAGAAATAGTAACAAAATCCAGCGTTTCGCTCAATGCATTGCTAGAACAGCTAGAACAGCAACTCTGTAAGGGTTACATGCACCTGAACAAAGGAATCTCAGTCAAGTCCTGGAGGAAAAGTGCCTTTGCAGTGAAAAGCCTCTGTCAGGAGGCCAGGGAGAACCAGACTCCTGGATCTGCCCCTTGCTTCCCAAGTGACCTTTGGGCAAGTTACTTCACTTCATTTGAGACCTGCAGACACCGGCCTTTCCCAGCTCTGCACACCAGCCTGTGCAAGTCTGTGCAGCTTATCTCCAAAAAACATCTCCTGGCTCATTCCTCATCTTTCCCCCCATCTTCAGTGCATTACACAGCAGCCTTGAACACATGATTGTGCATTGCTCTGATCAAAATACAAAGCCATTCCCAAGCCATGTTGCCAGCTCAGGGCTTCCCCAAATGAGGAGTCCCAAGTACTGTGGGATTAAATTCAACACAAGAAAACCAAAGGCCTTAGAGGCTTTTTTCAATCTGACCAGTAAAAAGAGAACTCAGGAAAGGCTGGGATCTCTCTATTCTGACTGCATATCCCTCGTTTTTCTATTACTATCCCCTGTGTTCTGGAGCCAGGCTGGGAGAGCTGGGGGTGTTCACCTGGAGAAGAGAAGGCTCCAGGGAGCCCTCAGAGCCCCTTCCAGGGCCTAAAAGGGCTACAGGAGAGCTGGAGAGGGACTGGGGACAAGGACTTGCAGTGACAGGACAAGGGGGAATGGCTTCTCACTGCCAGGGGGCAGGGTTACACTGGATATTAGGAAGAAGTTCTTCCCTGTGAGGGAGGTGAAGCCCTGGCACAGGCTGCCCAGAAAAGCTGTGGCTGCCCACCCCTGGAAGTGTCCAAGGCCAGGTTGGACAGGGCCTGGAGCAACCTGGGATAGTGGAAGGTGTCCCTGCCCATGGCAGGGGGTTGGAACGAGATGGTCTTCGAGATCCTTTCCCTTGCAACTCAAACCATTCCTTGCTTCTCTATCTGCAGTTGCTTAAGAGTGGGAAATGTTCACCTAACACAGCAGCCCAGACAGAGGGGCTGGATCAGCCCTGAGCCAAAACCTGCATGTTTAACCCCCTCCTGCCCTACATAAAACCAACCTGCTGCTTCCTACAGAGAGAGGTAGACACAGGCCCACGCCAGTCCCGCAGCCCACAGCACCCAAACATTGGCTCCCGCCATTAGAAACCCCACGAGGCTGCGCAGGGCCCAGCTGGGACCGTGTGGCACCCGCAATTTTACCAGGGAGTCAACAATTTAACAAAATAAAAGGAGAAGCCCCACAGGACAGAGGGCTGGGCATGCCAGAGGCTCCAGCTCCGGCATCCTGCAGAGTCTGCGGGCTTTAAGTGCAGGCAGGCCCACGGCAGGAATGCCGGCGGCACCAGAGATGTTCCATCACAGCTCCTCGTGGCCCTGAGGGGATTTCCTTGATTGAATTTCGTAGGATGCAGCCATGGCAAATGGCTCTTCATCACTCATGAAAGCCACCTAATGAGCCTTCCTGCTTTGATTAGGGTCAGTATTTGCTTTGGAGAACAGCAAATGGATAATACTATTTCCTGGGAAAAATGCTGGCATGGAAGGACATACAGCCTTGATTATTGCTACTGAGTAATGAGGCTGGATTTAACTTCTTGGCTCCAACACCACAATACCTAATCTTACAACTGCTGAAAAGAACCTGGAGATATGGTTAAAAAACAATCAGCGGGATTAGAGTTGGAAGCTGAAATATTGAAACACACAGAGCCCAGGAATGCTGAGGAATGAATAACCTGCTACAAAATGAAGCCACATCCGGGTCCCCACACTCCTACCTGAATACCCAGCAGGCAGTTGTGGATGTGGCTGTGAGGAACCACTTAATGCAACTCCAAGAAATACAAACACTGCTACTACCATTAAAGAGCAAAGCTAGATCCTCTTCTCCCTTTGTTTGGTACACAGGAAGAGGCAAGGATTCCAGCAGCCATCTAACTTCCACTCCATACAACGGCTGTGATACTGCTAGGAATTCACACAGGGCAGCTTAGACAGCCAGGCATATTCAAGCAGTGACTTCAAATATTTAAGAACACAAGATATATTGCTATTTGTGAGACTAATTTGCAATGAGTCACAATAAATGAAGTATTTCTCTGACATTTTTCCTTGAGCCATTAGGCATTACAAAGCAACAAGCCCCAATAGAATTGTATGTCCCAGTCCACCTGACCTTCTTTTTTTTTGCCCAGGAGCACCAGAATTGAATCTTTCATTTGATCTGAGCTGGAGAAGAATAGTATGTACTGCAAAAATGTGCAGAGAGAATCTGGGATCGGTACAGAAGGGGCAGGAAAAAAGCCCCAGGAGTTAAATTTAACACTGACAGTGCCCTTTACTACTCAGTTGTTAAGTCAGTGTGTTTTTGTAATGGTTTACTTATAACCAAACTCAGGACCTGAAAACGATGAAGCAGCTTTGGTGAGTTTTGTTCCTTTACACCACCAATCCTGACGGTTCTGCATGTCACAGATAGAAAGCAGTGGAGAACATCTTCTGGCCTGGTGTTTTCACTTTATCGGGTGGAAATGCAGGTTCCCTGCCTGGTGCCCTGCCTGGGGGCTGCCTGTCCTTACCGTGTGGGAACGGGGACCTCGGTGAGAGCTCCCAGCATGACCGCCTGCTGCAGCCGCACGAAGGCGATGAAGGGGCTCTCCAGGAAATCCACCTCCCCGACGAGCACATTGGAGGCCTCAGCATCACGAGGCAATTTCTTCATGAATTTATTCTTCAGCTGCAGCAGTGAAAGAGGAAGGAAAAGAAAATTAAGTTGAGTTGGGCACGTTCTTCTCACCTCCGCACCTCTGCGCTGTAACTGTGCACGCTCATGGGCTCTGCAATATGCACCCTCGGTCTGGATCCAGCCATGGAGAAATGTCATCAACAGGGAATGGGAAAACGCTGCAGCAGCAGCTGCTGAGTTCTAAAACTCAGCCTCTGCGAGACGCCTTTGTTTGAACTTCGGCAGCGGCAGAATTAATTTGGAGTTGAAGGCTTTTGAAAACCCTGCCCTCAGGTGGTTCCCAATCTGCCCCCTCTCCCTGGGTGATCTCTGGAGATGCTCTGTGTGTGCCTGGCGAAGGGTGAATGCAGAGGGAGGATGTACTGCCAGGAGCACCAGCGAGAGGGGGGCACTGAACTGGGCTATGAATCCCTAATGAGATGTGTCAGGCGACTCAAGGAAGGAGAAAAATGGAAAAAGTCCCAGGAAAACACATGAATTGATTAAACAGGAAGAAAACTGCTGGAACTATCCTGCCCCTGCATGCTTCAATGAGGATTACCACCAGAAGAAATAGTAAATAAGCATCAAGGAGCTCTGTGAACAAAGTCTGGAAAAGTGCTACCAGTTCCACAGACAGTGTTTGGGAGCATAGCGGTGATAAAAAAATAATGGCAAGGTGGCAAATCCACAACAAACATTTAATTTACCTCATCACGTTGGCCGTGCTGCTGAACAAGGATCATTCAGCAACACCACGGCTGGTTTGGACACCTGGCCCAAACCCAGGTGATTCTCCGAGCCAGCACTGACCTGCAGGGTCTCCTGTGGCTACCCAGCTCCTGAGGCCGAAGGCTCCAGCCCCTCCAGCCTCCCCCCTGCCCAGCACAGCAAACCAGAGTCACTAATGTTGAAGAGCTGCCATTATAGTGGGATTTTTTATCTCCAAATGAGTTTTGCAGCACCACTCACCACTTTCTTAAATCATTTATCAGACAGGTGATCAGTGCAGTCAGCACTTAAAATCCATTCTGAACCATTCCCCAAAGAAGCTTTGGAAAGATTCGACTCCTCAGCAGCATCCAGGAGCAAGGAAGGGAGGAGGGAGCTTCACTTTCCCCTGCCAAATTGAACATCATTCCAACCCAACCACTAATGTTATGTTAAAAGCCACAGGTCTCCAGCACTGCACTTGCAAAAAGGCAAAGCAACCTCAAAATCCCAATTTCCTTAAATGTACTGAAGCACTCAGATCATCACCACCACTTTGGATCGACTGGAAATGAAAGCAGCTCCTAAATACCCACTCCTGAGTAGCACTTAAGGAAGGTTAATTCCTCCTGGAACTTGAACCTGCCTCTGTCTCTCTGTTTTTCTGTATCTGCTCACACACAGGTTTTAAGATCACCTGATCATCTTCCCACAACTTATCCCACGAACAGCTGCCTCCAGGGGTACCTTCCAGGCTCCAGGCTGCTCCATCACCCAAGGACGCTTTAGAGGGTCACTGTGGATATGGGGAGAAACCAGGCACACAAAACTGCTCTCTGCATCACAAAAAACAGCAGAGGTAAATGAAACTCCAGTTAACTAAACTTTCTAAAAACTTTTCCTTTCCTCCAGAAGAGTGGCACTGATTGTACTGGAAGACAATCTTTCACTGGAGCTCCACGGAGTGGAAGTAGGTCACCCAGGCTGACAGAGCTCAAAACTGGGAACGTCTGCTTGCAACTGTGGAGATTAGAAGATGTTCCAACAGGAAAAGCAGGGAATCACTCCCACTGTCAATCACAGGACTGCATTCCCAAGAATGGGATCCAGCCAGCGCCCCCCTGTCTATCGGTGCCCAGGAAAGGCAGGAGGGTTTCTCTAAACAAAGCTAATTTCTTTTTTAACTTCAGCGCTGGCTTTGGCACAGATCCCCTGTTGACATGGAAACACCGGGTTGAATACACAGTGTCTACACCACAACAAATAAGAAGGGGTTTGTGCCTCCCTCTGACTGACCGTATTCATTCAGAGCCAGGCTCGTCCCACATCCAAGCCCTCTGGAAGCAGAGATAACGCCAGGTCAGGAAACTCCCCTTATATCAACATACATTCCCTTTCTATATGCTGTTGCATCAGCTCAAGAATAGTAGGTCCCTAGGAAAACAGTTTTCCTTCCATGTCCTCTTTATTTCACAGGTTGAACACTGGGGAGTCCTGCTGGTTCAGCCACTCAGAGTGCCAAGGACATTCTAACAGAGCACAGCCAAGGGATCTCTCACAGGAGGAGGGACTGGAGTGGGAACAGCAGTAGGAACTTCCCCAGCTTCCTATGGTCTGCTGGCACTACAGCACCCGAGGGACTGATAAAGCATTTACTCGACTCTTTTCAATCGCTCTCCTTCACACAGAAGCTGAAAAAAAGAGTTTTAAATGGTTTTAAAATTTTAAGATGTGGCTGCCCCATCCCTGGAAGTGTCCAAGGCCAGGCTGAACAGGGGTTGGAGCAACCTGGTCTAGTGGAAGGTGGCCTCGGCCATGGCAGGGCATGGAATGGAATGATGTTTAAGATCCCTTCCAATCCAATCCATTCTGAGATTCTGGGATTCTGTGAATATGGCACTAGAGAAAAACTTCATCTAACATCTTGACGTTCAGGAGCTGGAGGAATTCTGCAGCCATGAAAGGCACTGGTTTTATGGACATAGCTCCAGCATCACTGACGTATCTGGCAACAGAGAGCTGCGAGCCCAGGAGAGGGCAGGAAGCCTAGATGCTCATTTAATAATTGCAGTACAGAAAAAAAGAATAAATTGTCCCAAAATGCCACTGCTTGTCTCTCCAGCTGCAAATGCCCAGGGCATTTACTGCAGCCAACACCTCCTAGAATAGGACAAATGAAGGCAAATCCCTTCTCTGCACTGCTACCTCAGGAGGAGTGCTCTGCCAGAACAAACACAATGAAAGGGAATACACCTCCTCTTCCCTAATTATCCTTATAAAATGCCAAAGAAGCCCAAAGGAAAGAAATTACAAAAGAGCAAACCCCAAATCCGTGGGCCGTCACTGAAGCTGTTTCTCATCAGAGAGGTTTGAGTCAGGGCCCCGGCAGCTCCTGCAGGATGCTGAGGCAGCCTCTTTGCAATCCCAGTGGACCGAGCCATCGTTCCCACGGCACAGAGAGCCGGCTGATGCAAACTACCTGCTCCAGTACTCGTGAGTAACAGCCCTGAGCCAGGCAGAGCTCTCTGGGTCCCTGGCAGTAGGGATGAACCTGGGAGGATTCTCTGACAGATCAGATCTCTGACATGCATGGGAAACCTGAACCTTACAACATTCAGAGAACAGGAGCAGGAACACTACAGATTAAAGGAGTGCGCTGACTATAAATTCCCTAGATTATTAGTTGCACCATTCCAAATAGCATTAAAGGTTGCAGAACTGAATATTAAGTATGTAGGAAGACAGAAAATTTACTGAAGGTACAAAGAAGCTTCTTCCTCTGACCCACAGGCACACAATCCTCCATCTGTGTAAAAGCAGGGGTTGATTAAGGATGTAGGAAGGACATCCTGCTCCAGACAACCGCTATAAACTGACCTCCCCCGTCGCAGTTCTTACATGCACACAAGTAAATAAAAATTGGGATATTCTGTGTCTCCAGCAGACTCCCACCTGCCTGTATGGCCTCACTCACTGTCCAGCTCCCAGATGGGATGCCCAAGTTAACAACAGCCAGTCTCCCTGCTGCCAAGGCAAGAGAACCTGTTCTCTCTGCAGTTCGTGCTGCGGTAACAGGATGGATTATTGCCATGCCTCCTGTATGGCACACTGAGTCCTGCTCAGGAAGTTGCCAGGCATCACCACAATGCCACAAACTCAACTGAGGCAGGACATTGAGCCCATCAGCCATGAAAACTGAGCTCTAAGGTGATGTCACAAGGCACAGAGGACAAGGCTCCCACCTGTGCAAAGTTCACTGGCAGGACACGGGCTCATTAACTGAGAGGGTTTTTGGAACTCTACACTTAGCAAGAAAGAATCCTCACTACCAAGAGACAGGCATTATGTACACTGGAAGGTAAGAACTTTGGAGCATGCTCCCAACTGCATCAATTAAGAGATTTCCCTATTAGCGCTACCAAAACATCTATTTTTATACCAAATTCTCCACAGAAGTTCATTATCTGAATTTCCAGAGACACGGGAGGGGCAGTGGGGACTGTCTGCACCGCTCAGAGCTGTGAAGCTGCTGCAACACTCAGCCCCACCTTTGGGCTAGTGTAGCATTAAAACCCCAATTTTAATGGGATTTAAAATATAACAAAGTGGATTGTCCAATGACAAAAAGCTATTTTACAATCCTCCTTCTTCCCCGGGTGTGGCTGCGTGTATCAGAGGAAACAGGTATTTTGGAAATACAACCAATACAGATGATACCACAACAGTGCATGACACTGAGGTCAGTGCAAAACACGCTGTCGCCCTTCTCTTTCCATGAAAGTGTATTTATTTATGTAAATATCTATTTCTTTTTAAAATATTTAATTACTCTGAACTCACTTTTCTACCTCAATTACGTTGCTGTGTCTCTTTCAGGATGCCCTTACAGAAGATTGCGACCAGCCACTGTTGAAGGACTGGAGTCATCCTCAACTGGCCGGCAACGCTGTGTTACCCAAATAATTTTCCAAAGTGACTCTCATTTGCATTCAGAATCACCATGGGACTAGAGAATGCTGAAAGACGCAGACAAAAAAAGGGATTCTCCAAAAGAAACAGTTGGGCTTTGAGAATAACCCACTTTTTGAACCCAGACAAAGGTTTTTTGAAACTTGCACAGAGACCTCATTCAGCCATCAGTTTTCTAAGAGTTGGAATAAACTTACCCTTACCCCTCAGAACCGGCAGCCTTCGGAAAGGACGGAAACACACACAAAGACAGCCCGCATGCCACACCACAAACATTACCCTAGTCTAAGAAAGAGGTCAAGTCCATGGAGATTTGTCACTAGAGGCCAATTTTAACTTGATTACTGCATTTTGGAGCTGCTCTTGCACATGAGCTGTCAGCACAGCCACCTTCCAGCTGCAGCGTGCAGGGGGAGGTGGCACCTTCATTCCACCGGCTGCTGCAGCAGGGACATGTTCCCCTACGTGCTCCTGCTCTACCCCATGGCTCCTGTGAACACTCAGCCCAGGGTGCTCCTCTGTGGACCCCTATAACCCCTCAGCAGGAAGAGGATCCAAAATCCATCAATCCCCGGGTATTTTCCCTCCTTTCTCAAGGGGATCAGCAAGATGCCATCTATGTGGTGTCATTTGCTTCAGACCTTGTAAGAGATTAACCTGCTGTTTTCAAAGGTTGGTGCTTAAACAGTGCAAGATCCAGTCACAGAACCCCAAAATACACACTCACCTTGTTCACCCTCATCTTTTTCAGTGCTGAGGTACAGAGAGCCCTTTCCCCAACACCCAGCTCCTCTCCAAACACATCCCTGAGAGAAGGCTGGACCTGGGGCTTACCTGGTCCTTCTCAGGCTTGTCTGAGATGTCGTTGAGGCTGGTGGAAGTCAGGTTTCGGTGAGCCATGGCTGGGCTGCCTGTAAGAACAACACGGACACCAGTTAAAGCACCTGCTTGGATCCAGTCAGAACACAGAGGCCCAGGCTACAGCAACACCTTTTCTTGGGAGGCTGATGTGGGGATTGCAGACTCTGACAAGCTGCTTTCTGTCATTTGACGTGGCACAAGAGAGATTTAAGATGCTAACGTTTCGTCACCTCTGACCCACAGCAGCCCCGTGCCTCCCAGGACAGCAAAAGAGGCCAAGGACTTTCCATAATTCCTGCCCGTGGAAGAAAAGCAAAGCAGCACCGCGCTGCTGACACTGATGGTGCCAGGTCACCCAGGACCCACCATAAACCCATCCCTCCACAGGGCTGGGACCTTCCAGGGTACAAATGCCGGGCCTCAGCTCCGTACGTGGCTGCCATCTGCCCTCCTCAGCACCCCAGACACTGCGCACAGCTCACGCAGAGAGGGAGGATGGCAGTTCCTGGTCCTTTGACACAGGCCCCAATGAACGCCTCCCTCGCTCCAGTAAGCTCATTAACTAAGCTCACAAACCTTAAGCATCTCACTGATCAAAACAACGTATGTGCCACACTGACGGGCCCCGAGTCACCAATTCCTGACACCAGATTCCCCACAGGGGTGAAGAAGCTCCCCAAAGACACAGCAGAATAATAAAATTTAAAACAACCCAAAATACAAACAAACAACAAACCAATAGTAAACAAAGACTTCTGGGACGAATACAGGATCGGAAATCACAGTGGTCAGTATGAATTGCAATAAATTATCCTGAAATGTTCCCATCCCTTGTCATCACGTTTGCAGGAATCTGAAACACAGCACCAGTAGTCTGTTATCCCAAAGTTTCTGACCATGAACTTCATTGGAAAGAGAGGAAATACTAAAAAAAAAAAAGGTGCTGAGGCATATCCCAACTGAGGCTGTGTTTTGAGACAATATTTATTTGATATTATTAAAAGGAATGTCCAAGTTCTCAGTGTTCATCAGCTCCCAGCAAAAACCAGTTCCATAATAAATCAGCATCAGGAGCAAATAACCAAAGGAGTGGGAATAAAAAACTCTGGACTCCCCAGAGCTGTGTTTTCTTTACACCATATGTGGGGCTAGACTCAAAGTATTCCTTCTTGTGAGCCACCTGGAAGCACACTGTACCTGCTATGTATTACTGCCACATCCAGCAACATCAGCACAGCCAAAGCCAAGCACAATTAGATCAATCATATATTACAAAAGGGGGATCCCCAGCTTCAACTCTTCCTGCTGTTATTTAAGACCCCACTTAGCTGCCATTTTTTCCAGATGACACCACTTGTTTGCTGTGTTTATTAGATTCCAAGCTGACTGTTCCCTGGGATGGAAGGACCTTTCTCCCAAGAGGAGGCAGCTTGTGCCTTTCTCCTCTTGCTACCGGCCTCCTTCTCCCAGGGGGGTCAACACAGGCACACAAATGCAGAGCAGCTCCAAACAAACCTCCTCCTAACGGGCTCCACACATCCACACAAACTCACCACAGCTCCAAAAAAATATGTGGAGTACAAAGTTTCTGCTGCTGAGACCCCTGTCAAGGACTTCTGGCACACAACACTCACCCTTTATGGCGTTCACTAACAAAGGATGATTTCCTGATCCAGGCCCAATTCCCATTCCTGTCTCTCAGGCAAAGGTGACATGGCCGTGCTCAGCCAAGGACTGATGGGGGAGTACAGCGGGCAGTCCAACCCCTCCGTGCTATTATCTCATCCTATGAACCAGCTCCACAGTATCTGTCATGGAGAATATCCTGGAATTCAGGCTTCAGTCAACTGCTGTGGCCACCGAAGAACAACTCTGTGCCACCAGTGCCACAGGCTGTGCCTTCCTGGGAGGAGCGGTGCGCTCCTCTGGGATCAACAAGGCTCCTGCGAGTCGTGTCTGACAGAGAGGATGGGAGAGGAGCGGTGCCAGAGAACTGCCCGGCTCACCCCAGAGAGATCGAGCTGGCAGACTGTTTCTGAGGTTTATTTATATGGAAATCACAATATTTAAGCCCCTTTAACAGCCAAAGGATACTTCAAGAGACAAAAAAAATAGTGCCATCAGTCAGCTTAGATTCCACTTGGAAGGAGAGTGTGGCCTGACCTGCCTGCTTCATCCCAGATGAAGGATAAAAGGAAAACAGAATGAAACAGAGCAGTGGAGGGGACAGTGGGGATAATATGAACAGCCAGAGCAGCACCATTCCCCATGGAAAGCACCTGCACTCTTCCCGCTGTTAATGCAGCAGCAAGCGTTAGGAGCCCCGCTGGTGGGACTTCCCCCTTCCTCTTCCTCTCCTGGCCCCCAGTTCACCCGCCCTGAGCCCTGCCCAGCACTTACTGAGCCATCCCACGCTGGGGCTGCGCTGCACTCCCAGTTCATCGTCCAAGGTGCGGGTGGCCAGGCAGGGCACGGAGCTCTCGAGCGGGCTGCGTGCTTGTGCCAAGCAAGCAGGAGACAGGAGCAGCAGCAAAGAGCAGGAAGAGAGCAAAGGGGAAAAGTTAAAAGAAAAGAAAATAAAATTATGCCAGAAAGAAAGGCCCAAGCAGTGGTACAGGGAAGCCAGGCAGGAGAGAAGGTTTGAGCTGCACACTGCAGTCACCAAAGCCCACTCATTTAGATCCCGACATCTCCTCCGCAGCTCCACCTCGCAGCGTTCACTTGGCAGGGCTGGACACAGCTTTCCATCCCTGGTGTCTGAAATTCAGGCATCTTTGAAGCAGATCTCAAGGAAGTGAGCGAGCAGCTGCAGTGCTGGTGGCACTGAGCAGTTCCGGGCTGAGGCACCATCAGTAACAACAGGTTTTTGAGAATAAAAATCAGGTCATGTCCCAGGAGCCAACTTTGAGCATCCTGACCCCATCCGTATGTACCCAGGCACACCAATCCAGACTTGGAAATGCTCACCTTAGTCTGCAATGCTTCCGATGATGCCAATACATACACTGAGACAGGGGTTTTCCAAGCATTCCTTGGACAACACCTCATTTCTGACTTCAACTGCTCTCCTCTGTGCTGGTATGTTCAGCTGATGCCACTCTTCAGCTACAAAGGCACTGAGGTCACAGTTCACGGGAAGAACACTGAACTGATTAATGCTGAACCAGAGGAGCTGTGGCTGCCCCACCCCTGAAAGTGTCCAAGGCCAGCTTGGACAGGGCTTGGAGCAAGCTGGGCTAGTGGAAGGTGTCCTGCCAGTGGCTGGAACAAGATGGTCTTTCAGCTCCCTTCCAACCCGAACTCTTCTATGATTCTAACATAGATTAAGACCTTCCTTCCCCCGCAGCCAGGTACCCTCCTGTGTGTGCCTCAGCCGACGCCTTGCCAACAGCCTGCTATTCCCACTCTACTGTTTCCAAACCATGCTGCCAGCACAGTGTGAACAAACAGTGCTCAGGAGGTGTTTAGGCAGCACCCACGCGGTGACGGGACTGTGCCATTATTTATGGTGGTTAAACACACTTAAACACATCACAGTTTTCTATAGCCTCTGCCAGCTTGGGTTGAGTAGGATTTGATCCTTTCTCAGTTGCCAAAGGCTCCCGCAGGTGTTAAATTATACAAAACACTGGCAAGCACGAAGCTCTGAAAGAAAAATGTAAAAAAACGGATAGCATATGTCATCAGAGAAGGCTGGTAAATACTGATCAGTCCTCAGGCACCTGCAGAAAGGATGGGGACGGCAGATCCCACGGAACGCCATGGCAAACCCCAAGGTGTGCCAGCTGGAGAGCTGCTAGCCCAGGTGTTATGTAGTGCTCCAGGGCTGCAGGACAAGGGCTGTGCCAGGAAGGGACACAAAGAACTCGTCAAAAGCCACTCAACAAAACCACACGCACACACAAAAACCCTGCAGGAGTCCCATCAATATGTAACAGGGAAATAAAACTGCTGAACACGTCATACAGCTCAACCTTCTACCAGTGGAAGCAAGGAGAAGGGCTGTGTCTTCACAAGGTAACATGGAGGAATTGCTTAGTCCAGCTTTGTCTGCCCGGAATTTTGGCAATCATCTTTTTCCTACTGAACAGACAGCAAAGGAGTGCTGTGATTTATCCTCCTCCATCCACGGCACACAAGGAACCACTCTCTTTTGCCCAGTTCCTCTCCCAGAGCAAAGGGATTCCTGAGAAAACATCCTGCCACAGCATGACCCACATCAACCTCTACAATGCAGAGATGAAGAGCAGGTGTCAGAGCACACCCTGGCTTTGTCTCTCCCATCTGATCACTACCTTACCCTCAAACAGAGCAGTGACACGAAAGATGGGGGCTGAGGATGACTCGCTCCCAGAGACCAGAGCCACCCCCATCTCTAGGGAGGGTTGGGAAGGGATGGAGATGCTCCAGGACCAGTTATGTCAGGGAGATGGGCAGTACATCATTCTTTCTTAGGTTCCTGAATTTCTAGATGCGTCTGGGATAACTGCATGGGGCTCACTCGTCTCAGAAGTTGGAAATAAGAACATTTTGGAGCCCCTAAGACTTCAATTATTTAAGCGCTCAGAATTAAGTGAGTTAGAGGCACCTCAGAATCTTTCTGAGCCACGGTCCAGGGTGGCCCAAAAAATTTCCAAATTTGAGATCTAACAAGTAGATCCACCCCTGAACCACCCCTGGAAGTGTTCAAGGGCAGGTTGGCTGGGCTTGCAGAAGGTGGCCCCGCTGAGCCAGTCAAGCAGGGGGGCAGCTACACCAGCCTATAAAGCTGTTGTGCAGAGGGCAGGAGGATGCTCAGACCTGGTGGCAGCATCAATATTGGATGGAAGTTCCACTGACACTGAAATGAAAACAAACACCTACGCGGAAAGAAACTAGGGAAATTTAGGAGTGCTTGGGGCCGGCAGCACAGTCATTATGGTGATTAGCTACGTTAAGAGACAGCTGCACTCCCATTGGCCTCATAAAATTTTTATCTGTCTGAAGGACATGCAAGGCACTCATTGAATCCAAGGTATAACCTGATCAAATATGTTCTGTAGTTACTTTTTCATTAAAGTGTAAATAATAAATAACAGTAACGACTGTTCAGGAGGTATTTCCTTCTGAATGTCAGTCTCGCCCTCCTGAAGTCTCAATGCACTTGTACTGTCATGGAACAGAGTGTTATACATCCTCAGAACACATAAACATCCGAGGAGGGGGAGCAGAGACAGAACAACATAGGAGGAGTGCCTGACGGCCAGATCAGGAAAGAAGTCCTGGAGAATCAGTCCAACTGAGCCAGGACCTGCACAGCCCCTTCACACAAGAACAAGAAATGAATGAAATTGCAATCACTTAAAAACCAAGAAAGGAAGGCCCTTAGCCATGAAAAATGAGCAGGGGCTGAGTGAGAATGTGAAGAATGCCCTTTGTCAGCATCACCCTTCCTGGGATAAGCTCTGCCTACGTGCAGGAAAGGGGTTTGCAGCTGAGAACTGGGGGCATCCCCTACACAAGGCGACTGAAACGCCTGAGCACTAATAGCTGAAGACGTGTCTGCCTGGTGTTCAACCTCCCACGCACCATGGCCACAGGCCAGGATCCTGCTCCTCAGAAAGGGTCCAGAAAGGGTCGAAGTCACAGAGGCAGATGCCTTCCATCCAAGCCATGGGGAGCACACCACGGGAAGGCATCCAGCAAGACCAGGTTGGCTGGGGCTTGCAGCAATGTGGTCTAGCAGGAGACCCTGCCCACGGCTCCTCCAGCTTTAGGACACATCTGGCCATGCTGAGCCCCTTCCCTAGAGCTGTCATTTCCTCACAGTGCTCCCTGGAGTCCAGTCCCTCTCTGCTCCATGGGACTCCTGCAGGGATAGTCACCTCGGTTTGCATTACTGCAGCTCACGTTACTCACTCAATCACCACCTTACCGAGGCACTGGGACATGCCAAGAGGCATCATCCACAGCAATGAACAGTCTCCACATGCACACACACTCCTGTTGCAAATGCAAAGGATGATCCAAGGTAGGAAATACTAATGAAGTGTGCAAATAGGTTAGGGAGGGATGTTAGGGTGAGTTTTAGAAGCCAAACACAGCAAGCTAAGAGGCCTTCGGTGGAGCAAGAAGAGAAGAATTTCTTCACTTGATTCTATTTCTGGGTATTTTAAAGTGGCAACTTATAGCCCAATTTCCAGACTGCCACAGGAGGCAGTGGAGAGAACTCCAAGGCATGAGAAGAGGCTTAAAACTCCTCTTTTTTTTTATTGCCATGAACAAGAAGACCCCAAATCTCCACCCAGGGGCAAGCACTGAGTTGGTGCCCAGGCCTCTGTAGCTGTCTGCATCACACACACACACACACGTTTAGGGACACCACTACCATCATGGCACTACCTATTACACCTTTTTTAGAGAGAAGAAGAGACATATTCACAATACACACCACAAAACTATTTTAGGACGAATAAAGCAAGATGGAAATCAGCTTTACCCCACTGGACAATGATTGTATGGCAATAAAATGCAAGCTAGATGTTACTGCCAGGTCATTTTTGATTCACAGTGCCACCGACACTGTCGGTTACAGACATGGAATATGCATGGAAGCTTCGTCTCTGCCCAAATGTTCCAGGTGATCAGCCTTTTAAGGTTCAGGCCCCACCAGAGTTTTTTGCGAATCTCTCTTCCCTATCGTTGCTCCTAAACCATCTCCTAGATGCCAGCTGCAAGAACGCCCCCCTGCCTTCCTGCCTGCCCCTCGAGTCCCTGTCAGTCCAGTGAAGATGTGGTTAGAGCGCCGTGCCACGGCCGAAGCAGCCTGCAGAGCCCCCGCTGATGTGCCATCAGCACGGTCTCACTACTCCCACGGGGGTTAGAAAAGCAGTGTCAGGGCCACGCGGTTAGTTCTGGGCGGGCAGGGCAGGCGGGTTGCTGTGAGAGAAGGCTATAGCCAGGTAGCCTCTGCATTACCATTATCGGGGTTGGAAAACATCCTACTTGCACTGGAGACGGTCTTTCCAATGTCAGCCAGCGAGCGCAGGTTGGATTTCTTGGTCTGGTGCCGGTGCTTCCTGAGCAGTGTGTAGGTGACCTTGTCCTTCAGTTCGGATTTCAACAGCCCCGTCTCGATCTGATTGTCAACGATCATCTCTGGGGCAGGCACAGGAACGGGAAGGGAAGAGAGAGTAAAATTAACCACAGAGCTCAAAACTGCTTCCAAGGAGTGCAGAGAGACAGGGGTGGATTTTTACCTTGCCTTTTTGAGGGCTTTCTTACCACCTCAAAGCCAGGTTTTATTTGTATGAAAATCTCTTTTAGACATTCATCTTGAAACAGAACATAAGCATTTCTACCCAGCGTATGCCACTAACACACATCCTCTGCACTGACATTCCCTTCTGCTATTTCCTACATGCCACGGAGCCTGTTTCAAATACCAGGGATAGACGGTTCTCAGCTCGGAAATGGAATCCCCTCTGAGCCTGGACTTTCATCAAGATGCTGTAACTATTGTGCAAGTTCCATTATGCTCCCAAAATGCACACAGAAAAACTTCTATCAGACTCAACGAGGCCTGAGTTCACCTCACAGGCTCCCAGTAAAACCTAATCTAAAGATAGGAAGAAGTCCTGGAGAAGAGCCACTAATTAAATCATTCACTTGCAGGACTGAAGTGATGGCAACTACAAACGGCAGAACTTGCTCCAGTTACCACAGGATGTATTTATATGGCTTTACCTTTCATGGAGTCACCAGGAAGAAAGGCCCCCAGCGTCCTCAATGCCTGCTCACTTCCCATCAATTCCCTCCTTTCTCCTCCTCTATCCCAGTGGAAAAAGACAAGAAGGTGGCCAGACTTATGAGGAATGTCCCCCGTGCAGTAAATCCTGCATGAAGTTGTTCCCTTGATGACTTGAGTTCACGCGCTGTCCCCCGAGGGCAAGTGGCAGCTCATATTTGTCTGCTGGTAACTTTTATTTGTGCTAATAATAAAAGTTATGGGAAGAGGGAGGCAGGACACGCATCACATTTGCTAACTCAGTGAGTCAGAAAGTCATCCTCTATGTGCTGCCCAAGAATTAATGCCTCTTCAAATCCCTAAGGAAGAGCCTAGTTCTTCCTCTTAAATTAAGACAGGGTGGGTATATGCATATAGGTACCCTGACACGAAATGTTTGGCAGAAGGCTGACTGTTGTTAAGTGTTATTTTAATACAAGCTTTTCTTGCTCGTGGTTTTGGTTAATGAGTTTTGGAGTATTTCCTTCAGAGCCTTCATTCAATTTCATCCTTTTCTATCTGGCACTTCCCTTCCCTGTTCCTGATAAAACACAAAGAGAGTTTTTCTCTGGAGTTTTCCTTTCCTGTGTGTCACTACCAGACATCAGCCAAGTGATCATGATTAAATCACCCTGGAAATCCAGTCCTGGATATCCCTACCTGTCTGATTAAGGGTCTGGACCAGCAAAAACACCCTGCTCAGGACAGTGTCACAGTGTCAGAGCAACAGCAGCCACTGATGTGTAATTTAATCTCCTAGGAATTAGATTTAATTTGGGTGTTGAAGAAGGAGATTGAAGGTGACATCTCGAAGGGACTTCAAAAGAAAATTTAATGTTTGAGGGTTTAAGGGTTTGGACCATGAACATCGGCTTCTGAAGCAGGTTCAGCTTCAGCAGAAAACTTGAGAGGTTCTTGAGGGGTTTATTTTGTTAAAACTTTGCAAAGCTGTGCATTTGGAGACACAGACACAAAAACAAAAGAAGATAAATGTCACCATAAGCACTTGCAAAACTAAGTTCAAAACTCTGTATTTAACACCAGAGACAATTTCTGTAATTCCAAGTCTTACAATCCAGTGTATGGGAGAATTCCATGCCGGGCTAAGTTTGACCTTGCTTCCTGAGATGGTCATTCAAAGCACCAAGTTTTGGCGGAGGAAGTATTTAATTTTGCTCTTTAAAATCTCTTCATCTAATGGCTCTTAAACTCAGCATTTTGGTTAAATATCCCTCCACTGGATGGCTCACTTGGAAAATTTCTCTTCTCTAAGTTCTCACAGGCCACGGGCAACACGATCTGGCTCTCAGCAGTGTCACCAAGCATCACCCAGGCCACAGCTATTTTGATGGTACAAAACCTGCCCTCCCATCCTGCAGAGCAGAGCACCAGCTGGTGCTGGGGCTGCTCTCCCCTCTCCCTTGCTGGGGGTCAGGGGCACCCCATCCTAAGCACAGCCCCACCTGCCTTCAGTGGGCAGCCAAACACCTCACCCAAGAGCAGATCCTGGCCCAAGTCATTCTGCATCAACAGCACCTGATGGCTATCTCTGCCCCCAGAGACGTGGCCCTTTCACATGTCACCTTTTCCACAGTGAACATAAATTAAATTGATGTCTTTTACTCTTCTTCCTGCACTGAGAAGGATTCTTTTCATTGATCTGTTATCCTTTCCCAGGTACTTTCTAGTTTTCCCCTCCTATTCCTTCTCCTTTCTTTTTTTTCCCCTCTTTTATTGAAAAAGTAGTGCTTTTTCATTAAAACCATCCATAAAACCAAACAAGGGTTAATAAAAATCTGTGGGGAAGGGGTGAGGGAAAGAGTCAAGACCGGTGTACTTACCCACCACCTGTGGGAGGGAGGAGGCCTCCATATCCAGCATGATGGAGCCCTTCTCTATGCACGTCCTCAGCTCGAACAGGCTGTGCAGAGACAAGGTGGCCACGTGTGGTTTGCTCCATCGCTCCCCACCTTGTTCTACCTTCTCCTCAAACTTGATCCACCTGCGACAGGGCAGAGCAATGAGATGGGGTTAAGGCTGTTGGCTCCTTGCAGAGAAATAAATCAGCATTTCTGGAAATAAGATGACTTGTGCTTCACTATCTAGGCAGTTCTGGTTTAATAGTTGGACTCCATTGTCTTAGAGGGCTTTTCCAACCTAAATGATTCTGTGATTCCAGTTCAGGCAATAAAATATGGAACCAGCCACTGCCAAGATGCAGGCAGCATGGAATACTGCTGTCTCATGCCCACAGGCTGGCAAAGGGGGGAAGAGAGGAGCACATCCCAGCCATGTCTGAAGGTGCTCTTAGAGAACAAGTGAGCCACCACAGGAGAAGGCCCAAATTAAGGGACTCATTCTTTCCCTCCAGCTGCTGTTTAATGATTTAACCAAGCAGGTCTGCAAAATCCAGAAAACTTATCTCTAATGGAAGGTGAGAGCAAAGGTTAAATCCTGGTCTGTGCAAAACACTCTTTCCACCCCTAAAACTACATCCCAACAGCAGGGAAGGAGGAGGCTCCATCTCCCTGGGCTGCAGCCCATCCCCACTTCCCCCTGCAGCCTTGACCCTGCCCTTGGCTCCGCTGCTCCCAGCTCTGAGCAGGCAGGGATGGGCAGCTGGGATGGAGCACGCAGCTCCTGCGCAGGCTGGGGGATCTCACCCGGCCCACATCTTCTTCCTTTCCGCAGCACCCTGCAATGGCTTTGGTGTAAATTGGGGGTGCAGGGAAAGGCGGTTCAATATGCCCTAATGGCAAAGTAGAAATGCTTTTTAATCCCCTCTTGACACACTGTTTTAATATATGTGGAAAATGAAAATTCCAGTGACTAATATAAAGGGATTATTAAGAAAAAACACCATACACATAAGGTAAGGAAGCTCATAAATTTGTTCAAAAGAATATTATTAACAGCAAGTGAAATTATCTTTAATCCTGAAAAATGTATTACTTGAGGATTAATCAATTATGCTTCCCAATTGTAATAATCTCTTTTTGAGACTTTGTTTTTTTAAAGCTGCCTTTTAACTCAAGCTTAAAGACCGATTTTCATCTCCAATTAATAAGGTCCTTTTACTTCACAAAAACTAAGTGTTTCCTAGGACACCTGAGGGACCTGGGTGGATGCAAATCTGTGCACTTCAGGGGCTTTGTGTGATGTGGGACCAAGTCACATTTACCCTTGTAACAGCAGGAAGTCTGCAAATTACCTGTGTTTGTCCTTCCAGAGAAAGTGATTACTCACAACTATCAATATTTGCTTTTTGTTTACTTTTCTCACTACAATCCACAATCCCAACACAATAAACCAAATATTAATTTGAAAACCTGGGCGAACTAACGCCTGCTCTAGTCATGCAATCAGAGAGTGGCGTGGGTTGGGAGGGACCTCAAAGCTCACCTAGTTCCAAACTGCTGCCATGGGTAGGGACACCTTCCACTAACCAGGCTGCACTAACACGGGAATGCCTACATTCCAGAAGTAGTCACAGGACACAGAGTGAAGCAGAAAAAGGAAAAGATCTGCAGCAGCTGGAGGCCCCCAGCCTGTTGTGAGGCTCAGTGAAGTACCTTTGAGGACCAAGACACGTGCACCATGGTGCAGGGACTGTCATTCCATAAGGAAAGGAGATGGCAGGAAGGTGGAATTACAGAGAAAAGGAATGACAGGACTGTGGAATGGTGGATATGGGTTTTTTCAACTTCTATTATGATCTTTTTTGTTATATAACCTGTGCCAGGAATTACATTTTTATTCTTCACCCTTTTACACCTAGTACTATCAACACAGATTTCATGGGGCTGTTGGGAGCGAGGTGCAGCAGACAGACAGAAGGAATGTGTAAATGTCAGAACAGAGCAGGAGGGAGATGAGGAAGGTAATTTGATTGTTTGTTCTCTCAAATATGAGCGCAGCCTTTAGCCCTGCACCAGTGTGCAGGCAGCGTCGCTCTCCCCAGCTGGGAGCTGTGCAGTTCTACACTGGGGCCAGGGGAAGCACCAAGCCCACAGGTCTCCCTCTGTCCTCTCCTCCACTCGCACAGCCCTGCACTTTTCCCTGCGCTCAGCACCTGCTCATGGAACTTCCCAGGTGTGGGGGAGCTGTTCTGCAGCAGCAGATGTAAAACAACCCCAAAACAGCTGGCAGATGCTGTACCCACTGAAGCACAGCACCAGCCAGCTCTGGATGCACTGGCAGACACTCAGGAGCTCTTAGGAGGTTCTGTGGTGCAAGGTAAGTAATTTCAGGAACATCCTGAAAAATCCTGAAGAATCAGACACTTTGTAAGATCACTATCCACAAAACAGCCTGCAAGGCAGGAGGTTGGGCCAATTCAGGAATTGAACAGCACCTCAACGGGGTGCTTCGTTACATTCTGTGTAATTTATACAAAGAAACATGGATCCATTCAGGGTGGCAAATTCCTCTAAGATCATCAGATCCAAACATTAATCCTGCAAAGCCAAGGCCACCACCAACCCATGTGCCTAAGCATCACATCTACACATTTGTAAATGGATGGGGACTCCACCACTGTCCTGGGCAGACAACCCTTTGGGTGAAGAAATTTTCCCTAATATCTGACCTAAACCTCCTCTGGCACAACCTGAGGCTGTTTCCTCTCGTCCTGTGGTTTGCTGCTTGGGAGAATCCCGGAGAGAACCCCACACACAGCTCAATGCAACACTTCTACCAAAGATGTGTAAAAACACCTAAATCCAGGAAGTACTGAACTCATGGAAAGAGGGAAGAAGAGCAATAAAGGGAGACAAGGACGAGCAACAAGTCGGAAGTTAGAGAGTAAAAGGTGAAAAGTCACTAAATAGGTTCCCCAAGGGACTGAGAAGCAAAAATAAAGCAAGATAAGGGGTAAAGGAGTAGGTGGCGGAGCAGCTCATTAAATCACAGGTAAAGAAGATGAAGGTGACCAAACAGGAGCTAACTTTGAACACAGACAGTGCCCTTAAGAGGGGGGGGACGGGGAAAGAGCTTAGCCCAGCTGCCATAAAGGAGAAGGAAAACCCCCAGGCTCAGTGAGGGCAATTGGGAATAGGCCAGTGGTGCTCAGATACAAATGACATGTAACTTACAGCAGCCAGACCCCAAAAACATCCCAGCTGTTGTGTCATGGCTTTTTGACCAAACCAACAGCAGCATCAAAGAACCTAGCCAAGGAATTCAAAGCAAGCAATCCCATCCAGCATTTAACATGCACCTTGAATAATTTCTTCACAAGAAAATACCTTTAAGCTTTTTTTCCTATATAAAATGAATTCCATCAGTAACTCACTAGGACAGGGACAGCCAAAATTTCCCAGCCTGTGGTGTGAGGTGGGACCAGGCTCAAAAGCTACTTTGGGGCAACAGTACTGAAGCGGTTTTGACTCAGGCAGCAACTTCTGGCAGTTCCGGCCAAGACATGTCACCCTTTGCAAAGCACTACTCAGCCCATACTTTTCTCTCCACAGGCAAACTACTGCAACCAATCTGGCACTCAGTTTTTTTCCTAGTTTAATTTTGGGAATATTTAAACAAACCCTCAAATTCTCTAATTTATCAAAGAATGGTAACTTGAACTATACAGGCTCCTTCCCGTGGCTTCCCCGTGCGATCCTGCAGCAGAGGTATTACCCAAAGGAATGCTAAAACAGGAATTTCCCATGGGAGGGCTGCTGGCTGCCCTTCCCTTTCAGGGTAAAGGAAAACCAACCCACCTTGCAGTCTCCTTCCACTCCATCTCCTGTCCATCGACAGCCAGAAGTTCGTCCAGCTCGGTGAAGAGCTGCGGGGGCGCGGGGCTGTCATCTTCCTCTCCGAGGATGAAGCGGATGCGCTCGGCGGCGGGGGAGACTGCAGAGGTGAAAATACTGCGGTTAACGGCCTGCGAGATGACCAGGGACGTGCGGCTCCTCTCCTTGCCCTGCTCCCCAAGGCCATTCAGCTGTTTCTCCAGGCTGCCTGTGCCATCTGACATCCTCGTCGCTGCGGACGCAGGGGCGGGAGCGAGGGTGCCTCTATCTTCCTCTCTCCCCTTCCTTGCCTCTCACTGAACTTCTTACAAGTTCAAGCTGGGAGTAAAGTTCAGGAAAACTTGTCTCTTCCTACAGACCTTAACTACGTTACAGCAATTTGCAGCCCTTGTAAAAAAAAGCACTATGGAGCTCAGAACCAATGTGCTCTGTGGCGCTGCCCAAGGACCTGCTGCTCTCTGAGCAGCCCGGATCCTTCACCCCCTTTTTTATATGACCTAAAACCAGTTCCAGCCAAACCAATTGGGGGCTTGCTGGCACAGCATCCCACTGCTGGCTTTCCCCTCCCTCCCTGCCAGCCAGGTTTGGGCTGCCATTGGCCTGCAAAACAGGCTGGAACCTCCTCAGCTCACCACTGGAAAACACAGGAATATTTAACAGAAGGGTAGTCCCTTCTATACATGAAGAATGCGACCCAATGCATTTAGTCAGGCACCAATGCACTGAAAAAAAACCAACTGGTCCTGGTTGGAAAAGACTGCCTGTGTAGGCAAAAGAACTACATTCAACACACAGCACAAGCTAAGTCTGTTTGCATTATAAGCTCGAGAAAAAGGACAGAAATCCTTTCCTGGTTAAGGATTCAAAATTCAAACCCGAGAGCATCACTGTCCCCCATCTCAAGGCCTCAGGGCATCTCCTAAAGATACCTGGAGCCCACACCACCAGAGCCACCTTGCTGAAGGGCTCCTTGGGGTCTACAGCCCTTTTCTGAGCATATCACTTTAAAACAAAGGTGTGACCATGTGAAATTTTAAGACAGGCATCTTTTCTGCTGGATGTTTATCAGCATTAGAGATACACAGCAGACTATGAACTTTGAACAGTTCTGCTAAAAACTCCTTTCTTTTCAAAAGATCAGCTGCCTGTCTCTTGCAAAATAATTAATTACACCAGGTGTCCAACCACATTGATTTTTCCAGGGTAAACAGAGTCTCAATTTGCAATGGGAAAAAAGAAACCAGTAAAAAACATGCCCTTTACTCCTTTTTCTTTTCCTTCAATAAACTTTCATAGCTTTCTTCCTAAATTACTCAGAGTGATGATGCTTCTGTAATATAGATTTCTTTCTGACTGAAAGTATATTTGTAATCATAAATGCCCTTGGAATCTCCTGGGAGCCAAGCACCTTTCCCTGCTGCTACAGCACCCTCCCCATCACGAGGCATTCAAGTTCCAGCAGGCTTCAGGAGAGCTGGAGAGGGACTTCTGACTAGGGCCTGGAGTGACAGGACAAAGGGGAATGGCTTCACACTGACAGAGGCAAGGTTAGATGGGATATCAGGAAGAAATTCTTCCTTGTGAGGATGGTGAGGCCCTGGCATAGGTTGTCCAGAGAAGCTGTGGCTGTCTTATCCCTGGAAGTGTCCAAGGCCAGGTTGGATGGGGCTTGGAGCAACCTGGGACAGTGGAAGGTGTCCCTGCCCGTGGCTGGGGGCTGGAACTGGATGCCAGACTATCCATCCATACCATGCATGTTCCATTGTCCTCCCCCTTTACCTGCACTAATGAATCCCAATACACTTTTACTGTCAAACAGAATTCGAATATCACAGCTAGAAAACTAAGAAAATACATGTCCATCCTATTGCTTCAAAAAGCAAGGCAGAGCACAGAAGTGGCTGCTGCTTGGAAGAGGCTGGAAGGGAAGGGACTGCAGAGCTTCTCGAGCTGTTGAAGGCATCCACTGGAGCCAATGGGAAAAGTCTCTCGAGTCATTTTGAAGTGGTTTTACTATATGGAAGTGTTACCCTGATACTCCTACCCATAACATGATCATTCCACAACATTTTGCCCCCTGAACCTGGGTGCCCATTGTCTGTCGCCCCTTCTTTCTTGCCTTCCTCCTTTCCCTGTTGCTAATTTCCCATTATCCGCACTTAGGGCCGATGATAAGGTTCACAATCCCATTAGGGCATTTGCTGGGTCACAGGTCCCCGATGCTTTCTTGACCACATGCTCTTTATTGCGATTTTGTGGGTTAATGGGCCGTTTATGGGTTGTTTATGTGCTCTCTTTAGCAAGGAGAACATATTTTCATCTTAATCTCCAGGCGAACACTGTGTGCTCAGCGCAGGCGGCCGGCTGAGCACCGGGCTCAGGGACTGGAGAGTCATTAACCCGGGGGGTGACCCCTCAGCCCTGCCTGCCCGACCTTTGAGCACCACCTCGCCGGCCTGCCCCAGCCTTGGCCATCACCTTCACTTCCATCTTGGCCATCCAGCTCAGGAGCTGCTAGAACCAGCACCACTGACGCCAGGAGCAGCTCAGGCTGGTCAATACTGTTTTCCTTGCTGTCTTACTTGAGTGAACAACCTGATAGTCAGCAGACATCTGCAGCAGAGAAAAGGCTGACCCAGAGATTTAGATGGCTGGGGTTACATTTTCCCCCTGAATGGGAGAGGAATTAAGATATTAAGTGCAGAGGGTTGAACGGTCCAACACAACGTGCATACAGAGGCAATGCCATCCACGGGTGATGTCTCTCACTTCCACCTCTTCCCTTTCCTGCTCCATTCAGCCACACACAGTCCATGAGGCAGCTTATAAAATCCATAACTTGCACAAGAGCAAACACATCAGCAGTTTCTCCAAGTTCAGCTCAGGCCAATTCCGAGCACAATGTATACCCTCGGGTTCCCAAAGGCAAAAATCAATCTCCATCAAGAGAGAGGAATCTCAGGGAGTTCAGAAATAGGGAGAGACATTCTAGCACGACAACCTCAAATCAGGCATGGCTGAGCTTCCCAGCCCTGCTCTGGCCACGGCTTTGGTGGCAGCCCTCTCTCGCTGCCCGGTGCGATGGCAGAGCCGCACATGGAAATGCCAGGGCGGCTTTGTAGCATTGGCCCCTATCCTAAAGCCACCTCCCGCTTCCGTGCCAAGGGCCTGGCTGGTGGTGGGTGGAAGAGCCCGGTAGTTTTAGCCTGGCTCTCCGGGTGTACGATGCTGTCTCGGGACGGAGGACAGGGGGCATCTGTGCTGATGCACAAGTTCAACAGCCTGTTCTCCACTCAACCAACAAGCTTTCCCTCCTGCTTTTTCACCTGGCTGTTACTAAGGGCACTTCTGAAGACCCTGGGCACCTGCACCTTGGTCAACTGCTTCCTCCATCTGAGGCCAAAGGGACCATCAGACACAAAGTTCTCTGTTACTTCGAAGTGCATCAGCAGCTACAGAAGCCCCCAAGAGATGTGGTGTGAATCCCTCCTCAGAGCCTGTGGAACCGGCATCAAAGAAAGGGGTTCGTCAAACGTGCTTTCCAGGCAGGCTCATTGAAATAGGACACGATCGTACTCCCGGTCCTTTCTGGGACTGCCCTCCCTCTGCCAAAGCTCGGGTCAAAGCCGTCCGCAGTCAGAGCAGTCACACACTTGTGCAGACACCTGTAACAGATTTAAACTTGTTTCCTTTCCAGTTCAGCTGACTTCCCTTCCAATATTCTCCATTACCAAAACCAATTTTAACTGCGTGTGAATGTCAACACAAGACACCAGCTAAGGGCAAGCAGGGAGGCTTCGATGGCCCACAGTCCCACCAGTTTCCTTCAAAGACAAACCTGAATGGAATCTGACCTAAAACCAGGAGTCACTGAAAACCCTCCCCTCGGACACCTCTGCCGGTTCCTGTACGGCACCCAATGCACCGGCCAAGGCCACACTGCAGGACAAGGGATGCTCTCCTGCTTCACTAGCAATACTGTCTGGCATTTCTGGAGCACACAGACCCTCCAGGCTATTCCTGCACCTTTACAGGTAAGAACTGGTATTCCCGTTATGGAAGGGAGAACCATCACTTGAGGTACCACCAATTTCTGCAAAAGCGCCCAGGTGAGAACTGATTTCCTGATTCCCCAAGTGCTCCACCAAGTACAAGCATCCCTGAGCACCATGGAAGAAGCCAAGTGCACATGGACTGACACATGACACCTGCTTTTGGCAAGCCTGCACCGGGAACACCATTCCAAGGCTGCACACAGGCCTTTTCCAGGGTCCCACAGAACCACCCCGGGTGATCCGCTCCCCAGCTAATCACTCTAAGCAAGCGTGAGAATTTCTCTTTTGCTTGTTTTGCTTCTTTGCTTATGAGCGATTACTTTTTGACCCCGTGCTGGGGTGGGCTGGCTGCGAGGCAGATTAGACTTTCCACAGGCAGGACTTGGCAGCTGGGAGGGAACACTCCCCACACTACCCAGATCCCACCCCAGGCCACTTCTTGCATGACTGTGGGGTGCAGAGAATGCTCTTCGAGGTGCTTGATCCACCTTGGAGCAAATCTACCCCATCCCTTGAACGTGCCCCTTCCCAGACACAACAAACAGCACTACCTCTGGAATAATCCATTTTTTACTGGACTATTGGACTGCATGATTGTACATGTGTTGCTGTAAGCTCCTCTGCAGCATGTGGCATATATTAAGTGTTTGATCTGAAAAAAATCTTCAGTATTAGACAAATTCTTACTGTGGTCTCTCAAGTGCCAGAAGAACGGTAGCATTTACGTAACACTTTGCTGGGCATTCTCAGCTCCCTTGGTCTTTGGTGCTGTGCCTACAGATACTTCATTAAAACATTCCTTGGAGATACAGGGAGAGAAAAAGGACCCTTCTAACAAAAATGTTGCACATGAACTCATCTATGGATGCAATGTGGACAATCAGTCTGGGAAACTTCTTAACAAAGCCAGCACTATCTCATGAAAATTTGGTGACCCTTATCCTAAAAGGCAATTCCTATAAAAGAAGACAGCCTGCCAATTTCATCCACATGGCTATGATGGAGAGACCACCACATGCTATACCCCAAGTCCCATGATGAGCTTTTTCCAACATTGCTCCACTCGAGGGAGACTCTGCCTTCAAAGATTGTCTGTTTTTCCCAGCTGCAGCCAAAACCAATAATATCTCCATAACCTGCCAGAAGCAGAGGCAGCTGCAGAATCCCAAGGAAATGGAACAGATAGCCTCCCACAGCCACACGATTAGCCAGTTGAGCCAAACTGAGCATTTTATGCATTAACAATGCAAGGCTCTGCCTGCTCCCATCAATGCCAGGCTCCTGATTCCAAGGGTGCAGAATTGGGTGTACGCAGACCACGCAATTCCCCCTGGGTATGCCACAGCTATATGCTAATCAACAGTGACTGGCTTTCAAACTGATAGAAATACAGGAAATTTGTCTTTCTATACCACATTTTAAAAATTTTCCAGATTCACTGAGTGCCATTCTTAATTGCATTAAAGGCAGCAATGCCTCTGACGTTTACTTTTAGGAACCAACCAGTCCATAATGACACACCTTACTGGTTATAAACCCTGAGATAAACTACACCACAAGCAATTCACTGCAAAATATGGATAACAAAGGTATTTTTGGACTAGTCTTGGAGGTCAGCCATCTTACTTCCAGTTGTGTCAAACTGCTACCACAGCACATTTTAAAGGAGCTATTCCTGAGCAGTTGCCAAGAAGACTTTATTAAAGAAAGAGCAGCATCTAGAGAAAGCCTGGCTTTCTCCTGAGCTCTGGAATATTTCCTGCTGTCACACAGATACAGGATGCTGTCTGGCATCACAGATCCACTGGATCTGAGCAACAGTCAAATCCCCAGTGAAACAGCAGTGCAGTGGCTGCCACGTAGAACTGAGTTCAAAAATCACTCCCTAATTCTCATCATTTTCCTTCTTTGGCTCTTTTCTGTTTCCCTTTTTAAAGCAGTGTGGCTTTCACAGCCTCCTTGCAGGAGAGACTGGTGCTGTCCACCTCTCTGGGATCCTGCTGGATCCTATTCTGGTACCTTAAACATTGCAAGCATACCATGATCACACACAGCTCCTCCCATACCTCCATCAGTATCGCTGCATCATGTGGCCACAAAGCAACTGCTCATCATAAGCACAAGGGAAAACTCCTGCTCCTCTGGTAAACAAAAAAAAAATCCTCTTCTTTTCCAGCACTGAAATGTTGCTTCCCAAAGACAGTTTTAAAGCTGGTTTGATGTGCTGCAGTCCCTGTAAGTAGTGTCATTTCCTTGCATCAGCCACAAGCCCCCCTACCAAACTATAACTCATTTTACCACTGCTCATTTGCCTCATTTAGGTAACAAGGAGGATACAGGGACACTTTTAAGGACACAGCTATAACAACTCTGGCCTCTTCTCTTGAGATTAAGCTTCCACACACCGACAAGAGGAGACTTCCCTCTCTGTGCTTCCCAACCAGCCCTCCGGCTGCAATAGCCAATTTTCTGCCTATTAAGCTCTTCTCACAAGCAGGGTTTCATCACTGTCTATTTGTCCCGTTCAATCAATCTCCACAGCGGCCCTGTTTCAGCACTTCTGGAAGTCTCCTTCAGCAGGGGCTTGGCAGGACAGAACCCACCCACAGAGGGAGGAAGCTGCACACACTTGGGTGAGGATTTTCCGTATTTATTCCCACAGTTTCCGTGCATGCCCAGGCCTTCGTCCCGTGTCTCCGGCTGCAGGGGAGCCCACCTCCGTTGCCAGGCAGTTTTTCAAGGAGTACTGAATGTTTCTGGCATCCACACTTTTTGCTTTCAGCTCTTTTCATTCTGTCCCCTCTGTTTTCGATGTTGCCAAACACCTCATCCATTCCGGGCACAGAGAGAAACGTGCATTATTATTCCTTACCATCCTTGCAGAGACCAACTGGTGCACGAGAGCTAAACACACATGTTGGGAGGTTCTGCAGGTTGCTATTTCTTCCTGATCACCTGTCCTGCTTCAAACTCCACGTAGGAGAGGGAAGCCATGGTGTAAATATGTATTTTATAGAATCCCAGAATGGTTTCGGTTGGAAGGGACTTAAAATCATCTTGTTCCAGCCCCCTGCCATGGGCAGGGACACCTTCCACTAGCCCAGGGTGCTCCAAGCCCCATTCAACCTTCCCTAGGACATTGCCAGGGATGGGACAGCCACAGCTTCTCTGGGCAACCTGTGCCAGGGCCTCATCATCCTCACAAGAAAGAATTTCTTCCTGATATCCCATCTAACCCTGCCCTCTGTCAGTAGGGAGCCACTCTCCCTTGTCCTACACATATCTCCACACTAAAAGCACCATCACAGCATCAGAGAACTGTAGGACACCGGGTTGGAGAGACCTCAAGGATCATCTGGTCCAACCAGCTCAGAAGCCGGTGCTCAGGAGGCCACTTCACCTTGACTCACAGCAGGAGGAAGGTGCCAAGCTCCTTTGAGATGCTTTGAAAAAGGCTTGTCTATTTTTCTACCACCTTCTGAAAAGCTTCATTCAGTGACAAACTGCCCTTTTGGCTCAGAACGGTTCACAGCCGCTTATCTAAAAAGCTGCAAAGCCAGCCTGAGAATCCAGACAATGCTGCCATTGACTGGGAGAGCACCAGGATTTGGCCTGACAGGGCAGTTACAAAACCAGCTGGTTTCACGTCTGGGTGCTGGTTTTCCTCACATTTCCCTCTGCTGCAAAGCAAGCTCCATTGGGTGGATCCACCCCTACAGACCTGCCCTTTTGGGTGCCTGCATTTATTCTGTATTTTAAATCCCGATAAACGCCACTTCCCTCACTTGGCATCCCTGGAGATGTTACGACCATCCCGATGGGTATGTCCCCATCAGTTAGCAGCGTGGCAAATCAAATTTTAGTGTGGATACATCACTTCTCTGAAGGCATTTTCATTTTCTCTCTAGGTCGAGTCAAGAGAACCCAGAAAAGGGCTCTTGCGATGGCATTTCGGGAGCAGAAAGACCCTATTGAGACAGACACAATAACCAGTTTTGCCCCTGCCTTTAAAAATTAACCACCATTAACTCTGGGCTCGGCACGGCTCCAAGCTGCCAGCAGCACCCTCCTTCCAAGCGGCTTCCCAGAAACTCCCAATTCAACTTGTTCTCAAAAGCCTGGTGACATTTGGGCAGCTCCTGCTCTTCACCGGTTTCCCCTTGCAACAGCAAATGAAGTTCAAGCTTCTGCCTCCTTCTAACTCTGAGCTTCACAGACTCACCCCCACCTCCTACACGAGCACCAAACCTCCACGGAACGTGACCACGGTGGAAAAAAGCAGTGGATTTGCTGGGGTCTCACCCATGCTGAAAGGGAGTTCTACAGCTTCAAGCAAATTTCTGTAGTTCAATCAAGGAAACATAAGTAGAAAATATTTCCACTTTCAGGAAAGGAACATGACCAGGATCTATACTAGTACAACTCTGTGCAAGAAAAATAAAAGACCATTATCAAATGGATTTATCCAGGAAAATTAAGCACGGGTTGGCTTTCAGTAAGTGAATGCACTGTAATTAAGATCAATATACTCCAAAAAGCCTACTGCCAAAACTGAGGAAGGAGGAAAGTGAGTTCAAACAAACCCAACTTGTTTTTTCACTGAAAAATGAGAAATCTGGTATCTAGACACACACTTGGTGACTCCTTATGGAATGCAACATGAGCCACACAGAGAGATACTTTTACCAAAACAACAAAGAGGCTCTAAAGCAGCAGCAAAGCACAAATACACATAATAAGGAGGCAAAGCCACACTTCATTGCACCATTTAGGAACATCTGGGTCTGACACAAGTCCGGGTCAAAGCAAAACTACCAGAAATGAAAGATTGCACTAAAAACCGGAGGATAGGTATATGAGGCATACAAGGAAAATTAATTATTTAAGACCATTAGCAGCAGGAGCTTGAGAAGTGGTGGGTGACCTGGACCACCTTGGAGTGAGACGGCCAATTAAGGGGATTAAAAATTGTGCAGAAAAGCAAAGCAGCCTCTTCGTGTCAAACCCCAGCACACAGGTGGGTGCACAGGCACTTAGCCTTTTCCAAAGGTTTACATGGGAGGAGGCAGGAGCCTGCAGAACAAGGAAGAGAAGATGGAAGTGAACCCACAGCAGTGAGTGGCCAAGCCCTTTGCGCTCACACAGCAGACCCTGGCCAGACCCAAGGTTTTAGCCGGGTCTGGAACGTTTCATGCAGCCTGAATCTGAACAAACCAAAAACCAATCCACAGAATCACCTGCGACTGGTATTCAACGGGATACCATCTACCACATTTCCACCATACCGTATTTCCACCATTTCTTTCTAGACTGGAGGCTGTGCCCTCTGGAGGTTTTCCTTGCAGTTTCCAAAGGTGCACAAGGTTACCATGCCTTTATTTTTCTCGCACAACTTAAACCACATGGAATCTAAGTTGCCCCAGCCTGCTGGGACCTACCGAGACCAGGATGGCTGCAGTTAAAAACAAAACCATTAGCAGAGTTCTCCCAAGTGCTACTTAAGCAGATTTTTTTTTTCTTTCTTTTAAGCTCCTAAATGCAACTTTAGCAATTACTGGTTTATGTAATTGCCCAACATTTAATGTTTACAGCAACATTTTACAACTAATTTACATGTAGTTCACTAAATGCTTTAGGGTTAATTGGTCTTTTGTTGTGCATTAAGCAGCTTGTTAATGATTAGACAGTTGGGAGGAAAACATAAGTAGGAGGTCGGTTGAGGGATGGCTTGGACCGAAGAGAATAGCCGGGGGGGGGGATTTTTGCATAAGCATTGACCTTCCTAATGGTCAGGCCCCTGCCTAGCCCCGAAGTGGCACGATATGGTGAGCGGTGTCTTTTACAGGGTCACACGGTCCCCTCTGTACCTGTGAGGAGGAGGATACAGGAGCATCATCTACTGCTTGTGAGGGGAGGATGAAACCACAGCAAAGGAGAAAGAGAAGATGCAGTTCCTTGCACTTGGCAAGAATCACGTTGTACTGCCTGTGCTTAAAGGCAGCCCCAGGAGACCCAAGCATTCTCTGTCCTGAGCATCCAAAGGTACCAGGATGATTCCGTGAGCAGGAAAAGTAACAGTGTGCGCCTTCTTGGGGCCCTGTGCCACTGCATTTCCATCTAGCTCCAGACATGATATCATAACTTAGAAACCAACATTAATAACTTAATGACCAAGCTGGCCCTGCTTTGAGCAGAGGTTTGGACCCGCTGATGGCACCTTCCAACCTCATTTATTCTATTCCATTAGTGAGCTTCCCAGATAGATGATCTCCACTCTAGCTATCCCATCTGCTGCCCAAACGTGACCACTCTGCCACGGCTTCAGAGCAACTTTTAGTAATGAAGAGAGACTGGAAACCCCACGCTGGGTTTAATAATCTGCTTGGCATCCCGGTCTAGAGAACGAGAACAGAAAGGAGAGTAACAAAACGCCAAGTCTGCATCAGAAAATACTGACAAACTCTTTGGAAACACCAAGGGCTGCACCAGCACAACCAAGACCAAACAGGAAAATAGCAAAACAACTCCAAACCTCCTTTGCATTTAGGGAATCAACTGTGACCAACCCAACAGGGAGTCAAACTCAACTTTTTAAATCCCTCCCCAAGCACAAAAAACTGGCAGTGGCATCAAAAGAATTGAGCACTCAGCTGGTCTTAAACATTGTCCAGGACTTAAGAAAAAAAAAAACTGGGAAAAAAACCCCAAGAGGGTAACAAATCAGCCAGGTACTAGTGGTAATCTTTTAAACAACTTAGGACAGAAAAGGCAAGGCAGAAATGAGCAATGTTTTCCAAACTGTATTCCATGAGAACAGCATTTCCTCCAATGTAAATCTCTTTACAAGCACTGATCTCCTTAGAGTCGTTAAATGCCATCTTTATTTCTTTTTAATTGGTCCCACTGCATTTTAAATTGCTTTTTAAAAGTATAGCCAGAGTATACAAACATGATGTGTTGAAACACAGAACTGTTAAAATACAGGAAATAAATTTGAAAAGTTTGTGGTTTTGCTGGTACTCAAATTTCATTACCCAGAAATAAGGAATGCACTCATTTTAAAACAAAAAATACTTGACTATTAAGAAAGTCTCAGTGTCTGGCAAGTTTCCGCAGATGATTAATTATTATAACTCAGCAAGGGGTGCTGCTGCTTTCCTTCTGACCTTGCACACACTCCAGGTGGGTTTAAGAATAGCAACAGCCAAACGTCACCCTTCCCCAGTTTTATTGTCTTTCTGCTCCCAGCACTTCAGCCTCTCATTCCCCCTTTCCTGTTGGGATCAGGGCTCTGGGCTTGGACTAGTCTGTTTTGCTGATTCAGCTTAGTGCACAGCCACAAAACCAGTTAGATGGCCTTGAAACCAGTTAGATGGCCCTGAATCCAGCTAGATGGTCCTGAAACCAGTTAGATGGCCCTGAAACCAGTTAGATGGCCCCAAAACCAGTTAGATGGCCCTGAAACCAGTTAGATGGCCCTGAAACCACCTAGATGGCTCTGAAACCAGTCAGATGGCCCCAAAACCAGTTAGATGGCCCTGAATCCAGCTAGATGGCCCCAAAGCCAGTTAGATGGCCCCAAAACCAGTTAGATGGCCTTGAAACCAGTTAGATGGCCAGGAGACCAGGGAGGTGGCTGTGAATCCAGTTAGATGGCCATGAAATTTTTTACAAAGAAGGTGGTAAAACACTGGCACAGAGAGGTGGGGGATGCCCCATCCCTGGAAACATTCAGGGCCGGGTTGGATGGAGCTCTGAGCAATGTGGTTTGGATGAAGGTACCCCTGTCCACGGCAGGGGGTTGGAACAAGATGACTTTGAAGGTCCCTTCCAACCCAAACCATTCTGTGACCTTTCTTACAATTCCACAAAACCAGTTAGATGGCTGCAAACCCAGTTAGGCGGCCACAGTGGCGAGAGGGAGGTCCAAAGGAGTCAGGGTGTGACAGGAGCCTCGTACAGGAGATCTGCCTCCGACCAAAAGCTGAAGTTTGGGATAACCCCTCTGGGGAGCTGTCGAGAGTTCCCAGCCCGGCAGCTGGGCTGGGCTCAGCTAACGCCGGGGATATTCAAAGGGCCCTGTCGCGGTGCCAAGCACGCAGCTCCTGTGACAAGAGTCGCTTTGTCTCGCATCCCCTCCGCCTCCCAGCACATGGGAAACTTCAGAAATTCCCTTGCTGAGGAGAACAACTAAGCTGAGCAACTTGGAATTACAGGCTTTCAAGGTTAGTTTGCTGCTGGAGCCAAGACATATTTCCAGAGCTTCTCAGGACTGAAAACAACCTCCTACTTTTAATGACTTGCCTTTTATCTTTAATAAGGGATTAGGAGCTATTTTTCCAGCTAATACCTTAAAATCCAGATAATCATAAAAGCAATCAGTAATACCCAATATATGTTAATTACTCATTTTCTTCTCGTCTCTGGCTGCCCTGCTGTCACTCAGAGCCATTAATTTGTCTATAATAAGGCTGCAAATCAAAACCAACAAAAGGCTTCAGGTTCTCTGGGGAGTCACAGGTTTGGACTTGGGGGATTAACCACAGATTATATCTGCGACAACAGTAAGGAAAACAACATTATGGCCAAAGAGGTGCTGAACTATCCCACCAGCCGTTTACCTACGCCTGGACCTGCTCAATTCCCACAGGAGCCAAGCAAAGCACAAGACTGATGTAAAATAAGGTAACGAGGCACTGGACAAATCTGACAGCACTAAGGGGAGCCAAAGCTGCACTCACCAAGATATTCCCAGTGAAATGTGACTCGCAAATAATTTGACATTTTCCACACTAAGGTATACTGGTCTTTCCAAAGGGAATTTACAGGAAGAACAGGTGTAGAAGCTTTACATGCAAGATCTGGTGCTAGAATAATGATGCTGATCAGCACATTGCTCAGACAGGTAATACCTATGACTGCTCACAGAAGAGGAATTCACAATTCCTTGGATGCCATGAATTTGAAGGACGCCTTGAATTTATCAGAATATTATATAGGTCATAAGGAAAAACTAAAGCAGGAGCAAAGATGGATGTACCTGCTTGGAATTGCATCTAGCATTCATGTTCTGCCCTCCCTGTGCAGTCATTTCTTCCATTCCCGAGTCCTGAACAGCTCTGCACTGCCCTGAAAGGAGTTTAATCACTCATGCCTCAAAAATCCAAACTCTCTCCATCACATTCCTGCATGTTTTCCTATTACTGCATCTCAGTTTCAGGACTGTAGTATTTGCAGTCCCAGCTCCCTTGCAAACATGCACGTCCCGTACAGGTGATTTCCTGACACCCCAAAACACCTTCCCCGTAATCTCCGGAGTCACAGTCACGTAACACCAGGAATCATCTGGTTCTCAGCTCTATTAATAGAGCCTCTGCCTGCAGACAGGGCCCGTGGCCAGGGCTGCTCCCGGCTCACGTAACACCATCCGTGTCTCCTCAGTCTGCAGCGTGACGTGCCCACCCTGCCCTGCCCAGCCAGCACCTGCAGCATCCCGGGGGCACACACAAGATGTCGGCACCCACTGCTTCCCAAGAGACAGTAACCAAGTCTCTCACAGGAAAACAGGCTCACCAGAGAAGCTGAGGCTGCCCCTGCATCCCTGGAAGTGTCCAAGGCCAGGCTGGATGGGGCTTGGAGCACCTTGCTCTAGTGGAAGGTGTCCCTGCCCGTGGCAGGGGATGGAACTGAAGGAGCTTTAAGTCCCCTTCCAGCCCAGGCCATTCTGTGATGATTCTATGAATAGAGAGCAGAAAGTACACATTTGATTCCAAAGACTTGAGCAAATCAAATTGCTTAATCCAAATGAGAATCACAAACTAATAATTTCAGGCCAGACTACACAAAGGTGCTAATCCAGTTTTTCACAGTGGCATCTTCTGTAGGGCAGAGGGAATATTACTGTCAGTTTACATTACGGAATTATTCGGCTCATTAACGAAATTATGTATGATGTGACAACAGGAGAGGTTGTTTATTTCTTCAGACTTCTGAGCTAAAAGGAAGCGGTGGGAAGATGAGATCTAAGGAGAAGAGGGAATTCAGCTAGCTCATTAGTTCGGATAATGCTCCCTTAATTCCTAAAGAGATTTCAACTGGGGAGAAAACCCAAACACCAAGTAGCTGCATCAATACCAATAAAGATAGCCTTCCCCTTGGATATTTTTAATGGAATTTCAATTTTCATCCATATAGAATTGGAAAAAGATGATCTAAAAGGAAGTCCTCTCCATCTCCAGGTAGATGCCAGCATGAACACCTGGCCATTTAATGCACAAGACTTCGGATGGTGGATACCTGCACATTACAATATCAACTTACACCAAGTATTATAAAGTGTGACCTGGCTACCAAAATGGAACAGCAGATTTAGGGTGAAAGAAATACTAACAGCAAATCAGGTCCCCCTAAGGAAATCACGAAAATGATATTGCCAGATTAAACCTATTATTTAAGTTCCCCACTTGCTGATTCAAAGGAAGAATGATTTCTTTGACAATTTTTTTTTTTTTAAGGGAAAACAAAAAGAGATATTAAAGTCTCTCATACNAACCTATTATTTAAGTTCCCCACTTGCTGATTCAAAGGAAGAATGATTTCTTTGACAATTTTTTTTTTTTAAGGCAAACACAAAGAGCTGATTAAGTGTCTCATACATTACTTCTGTGGAGCTAAACTCTCCACAGTGAGGTGGGCATTTTGACGGCTCCAGGGAAAGAAGAACCATGACCCCAGTGAAGAGGGTACGCAGCAGTCTGCAAGTGCAATGCAGCACTGAATCACAGAATCCCCTAGGTTGGAAAAGTGCATTAGGAACTGAAAGCTGCAGTGAAGCTGCAGTATGGAAAGGAATTCCCCAGGAATGTGTAACACACGAGCCAAGGCACACATGGATCCAGCTCAGCCATTCTGGATTGCAGAACTGTACCTGATTTGTTTGTGTATACACACCAAGAAGGGATTTTTTTATTTCTTCTCAAATGCTTGGCTTAAAGCCTATTGAACTAGGGGAAAAAAAAGAGACAGGGATACTATTTTAAGACATACACAGGTGATTTTCAGGGAAATTAAATTCCCCAACTTCTCCTGCCTCCCAGCTCCAAGTATTTTTTTAAAGCTCTAAATTAAACCGAGGTGCTACACAGAGATCCATCTCCTTTTTCCCCAATCCTCCACCACAGAGCGCCAGGCAAGCTTTGGCCAGGATGCAGCTATGAGCAACAGGATCACGTGCTCCCAGAATCCCTTTTCTAGGAGCCATTGTGCTCTGTTCTGTCACTAGAAGACAGTTCTGAACAAGGAAAATGAACTTGTAAGGGAGCTCCATCTATTTCAGAGCAAGAAACTCCATCACACACAAAAGTAACCCCAGAAGAACCAGGCAAGGGTTGTTTGCTACATACGTCCATTAAATACATGAAAGAAAAGGAGATGTAGAAAAAAAGATTGGTTTTCCAGGTGCTCCTCAACTTTGTGGCACTGGAGAAGCCATGGAGAAGAGAACAGCTCTTTCATACACACCCGATCCCTCAACTCCAACCCAACTTCTTCTGCTTAATTTTGAGATTAAGTCAAATGTCTGCCTACAATACCACACTGCAGATGGGAACAGTTCAGCGCACTGATTTAGATAAAATAGCTTTTCTTCAAAACATGTTTGTTTTTTATCCCCCAAAGAGACAGGAAATTGTGAGCAATAAACCTCAAGGATGTCTTTTCCAAGATTTGAAAGCTGTCCTCCAGTGGAGATTCCCATTTTAAGCATATGCTTTGCATAACTGGAAGAAAATACATGACCTTGATAGTAAGCAAAATATTCCTTGCAAAACATTTACTCTTTTTCTTGCTGTGCAAAATCTGTCAGTTCTTCCCAAACGAAGGACACCAAACCCACATTCTTCAGAAAAATGTGACACCACATTTAACTGGAGGAGGATGTTTTTGCAACAAGTTCAGCACTGACCTTACGTTTCTGAAGCTGTTAGCTTGCAAGCGAAGAGCATTTTCCCTTCTGCATCACATGCTGCCTTGGCTGTGAGGGCTCTTCCAGAGCCAGAAGGATGTTCTTCACAGATACCACCACTTCCGCATCAAGGGCATCTGATGGAGCGCCAAATACCACCTAACGCTGTCCCCATCCCTCAAAACGTCTCAAGCACTCTTAAAATTTGTATCCAGGGTCTCTCCTCTTACAACCTTAAGCTACAGGGGGAGCAGTGTCCCCACCACAGAATCCCAGAATGGTTTGGATTGGAAAGGACCTCAAAGCTCATCTCATTCCAACCCCCTGCCATGGGCAGGGACACCTTTCACTACACCAAGGTTGCTCCAAGCCCTGTCCAGCCTGGCCTTGGACACTTCCAGGGATCCAGGGGCAGCCACAGCTTCTCTGGGCACCCTGTGCCAGGGCCTCAGCACCCTCCCAGGGAAGGAGTTTTCCCTGATATCCCATCCAAGCCTGCCCTGTCAGTGTGAAGCCACGATGAGCCACCCTGCCAGGAACAAGTCACCAGTGGCCGTGGCTCTTACACACGCTGTGTCTGTGTAGAGCTGACCTGGCACAATCCTGCCCCTTCCAGTTCCCACAGGCACCGAGTTCTAGCACCTGCAAACAACCCACAGCATCGTCACTGCTTCCAGACACTTCAGACAAGTAGGGGCAGCAAGAGAAACTGCTCGCAATAAATATTATGTGCCTGACCCACACGGACCAAAAAGATGTAAAATTCCAGTAGATTTCCAGAGATGGCTGCACAGGCCAGGATCACAGACGTCACAGGCTGAGACAGTTGCCACTTCCAAAACCTGCCCCTTGCAACCTCTTTTCCAGATGAAATCTCAGAGGAAATCCAAACCCTCATTTCCAAAGGGTGCTGAAGACCAGCAGGCTGCAGCCAAAAAGGAGATCAACTCACCAAGTCTCCAAAATTCAAAGTAACCCCAGAGTAAATACTGCACTTCTTCATTTCAAGAAAATGCCTGGAAATAAATACAAATGCCTTTTCTGGTCAGTCTCAGCCTCACAATCCCAAAGTTATCGTAAGACAATCATTCCCAAGGGGCTGAAAATAAAGAGCCCCTATCAGCATGTATCAATGGAAGTACCACACTGCATTCCTGCGATCCATAAACACGTAACCTCTCTTCCCTCCCAGTCAGCAACCTTCTCTGTAGCTCCTT
This sequence comes from Platysteira castanea, assembly GCA_013397175.1. Taxonomy (NCBI): domain Eukaryota; kingdom Metazoa; phylum Chordata; class Aves; order Passeriformes; genus Platysteira; species Platysteira castanea. The sequence goes on from VYXC01007875.1 coordinate 72,858, forward strand.
ACATTAATATGATTTTGCCTTTTCTCTCTATCTTCAAAGCCTTCCAAAGCAGCCACATTCCCTTTTGACAACAGGAATTAACAGGTTCTCCTCCAAAGCTTCACACCTTCCATTTCTCTGCCCTGCTCACGCCTGTCCCAAATTCCTTGGCAAAATAGCTATAAACACGGGAACTTTGATCAACAGGGGTTTTTAGCACACTTATTAGAAGTGTGCAATAACCTCTGCAGAGGGATGAGGCAAATGTCCCGGTACCTTCCCATTTTTAGAAAAGCACATAATTATGTTAACGAACAACAAAACTATGAGATTAGTCACAGCACTGCAGCAAAAAGAGTCAAATCACCAACCTTGGATTAGCTGGAGATGTAATGAAGGGGAACTAAACATTTTTCAAACCCCAAAATAACTTTCAGTTGAACTTGAAGGTTATCTATGGTTTTCCAAAGCCTTTGGAATTCGCCACAGAGAGAGAATTAAGTTGCCTAAAGAAAGGTCTGCTTTTAGCACAGAACAGCAGGTTTGGGAAATCTAAGGAACGGGTGCACCAGACAATTTCTGACTATTTCTGACTTTCAAACAATTGATCTCCTCTTGTGCAGAAGGGCAAAGAAAAGCCCCTTTTACTGTTCATAGGTATTATATCCACTTTGTGAAAGCAAAGGAAAGAAGACATCCCCAGCCTCCCAAATGCTGCCAAGTTTCAGTTACAAGCCTACAGCTCCAACTGCTGTGAAATATGGGATGTCCTGAAAGCCAACCCCTTCCACGGCTGGTATCAGCTGTGAGCTGTAACAGGATGCAAGTCATCTGCAGGACTTGGCTTCTCCATAAAGAATTCACGAGGATAAGGCTTGCTAAAACCTCTTTTGCTCTAATGATTGAGGAAGGACATTAGGCAGAACCTGGGGAACAAGACCTGCTTCATCTATAAACCTTACACAGCTGCCATCTTTTCCAGCTTCTTAATACTGAACCCTCCTATAATTAAGAGGCACCACAAACATGAAAGTATTCCACAGGCACAAAAATCCACACGTGTAACCACTCTCACACATAAAAAAATGGTATTTTGAGACTGGAAATGAAAGCTGAATGCAAAGAAAATGTTTTCTGGAGCAGGATGGACACAGCTGGCCAAGGCAGCTCCAAAAAAAAAGGGTGAGCAGGATGCTGTGACCGCCAGCAGCAGCTTTTGACAGATATTTTCCACATGGGACAGGAGTCAGTGCCTGACCTCCCACAACAGGTGGGAAACCTGTCTCAGTTGTGACTCAAGGAGAAGGTCCGCAACTGAATCACTGCTTCCAAGGGGAACTCCAAAGGGAGGTGCTCATCTCCCTAACTCTGACTCGAGAAAGATCCCAAACCAAGGGAATGATCCCTTTTTACAAGCCCACTTTCACAACAACCAGGAGAAACGATGAAAACACCTGGCAATCCATTTAGTGAACAGCTGAGCTGGCATTAAGGCAAGTACAGGTAACAGGGAAAATAAGAACGTTCCTCCTAAGCACTGCTGGGGGAAGAAAGCTCTTGTACATTATTCCACTTCCAAAGGGACAGCAGGACAAGCCGTACAGAGCACACTGGCTGCTTTCCCAAGAAGACTCATTCTCCTGGGATCAGTTCACAATAAAGCTCAGTGAGAGGGGACAGCTCCCAGCAGAGCCACGCTTTGGGAAAGCTGCACAACTCCCAGGTCAGCCAGGGCAGTGGACAGGGAATCGCCAGCCCAGCTCCAGTCCCACCTGTGATAAAGGGAACTCTTCTTTGGTTCTAAAAGCCTGTGCTCATTAGAAAGTGAGCTAAGGGAAGCAGAAAGGACAGGGAGAATAGATACCAGGAATAGTCATCCCAGCACAGCAAAGCAGCTGAAAGCACTCCCTGAAATCTTGCCCGCTCCCAGGTTTCCCCACGTAGCCGGAGCAGCTCCAGTGCGGGTAACTATTTATATCAGCAATCCGCCCGGCACTTCAGCAGATGCTCAGCTTTAAATATGGCTTTAAATCTTCTTGAAAGCAGCCAGGCTAAATATATGCTTTGGGTTAAATTTGTTCCTGATGCTGTCCTGGGTCACAGCTCTCGTTCTGCCTGCGCTGTTCTATAGGTGCTGGCACAAGGTGTCCTGGCAGCCTGTCCCTGTCCCACCGAGGTCTCTCCCATCGTTACGTCAAAGCAGGACCAAACCCTCGGAGAAGGTGATGCTGGAACATCCAACAATCAAAAATTGCTCACACATAACCCCAACTGTGGTTTTGTCTGCAGCTGGAAGCTTCTTGTTTATTGCCAAAGCCCTAAAGGAACCCACAAGACAAAGAGCAATCTCATTCCAAAGGCAAACAATTCATTACAAAATACTGCCTGTTTTGCATATACACGCATATATATTTTAAGCAGACGAGGCAAAAGATTTGGAAATTTTCCCTCTTCACCACTGAATAAAAGTCACATTGACATGGCTGGAACAAAAACCAGACTGAGTTCAGTACAAAGCCCCCAGCATCATTTTTTGGGCAGATCCCAAGGCACGCTGCCTGTCCCCAGACCTTCATCAGTTCCCTGTTCCCCCTTCCCATATCCACACACAACTTGCATCACCGGGAGCTGCAACACGCTGCAAAACCCTCGGGCCAGGCCACAGGAAAATCTAAATGACTCCAGGAGTAGTCCAAGTTACGAATTTAGAGTGTGAGTTTGATACCTGAACTGTACGACTGACAAAATTTAACTCTAAAATAGCCCATGTGAATAACTGTAATCAGCATGTTCTGTGGTTCCTGAGCTGCTTCTTTTGCTTCCAACCAGCAAACAGGATTCCACAAGCTGTGACAGTCACTTATCTAAAGCAGTCCATCCTCAAATAATCCCCATTTCTTGCAGCAGACATGAAACAACTGCTCTGGATGACACTACTTTCCTGTCACTAGGAATGCAGAGTATGTTTCAAGCCCAGCTTTAATGCTAAGCCTAGACTAATCCCCCCAGAGAGCTTTAGCTAGGCTTTGCCAAAGGAGCAATTGTTGCCACTAAATACGTTTATACTGTTTGATGGTGAGCAGAGCGAGCTCCCATTCCCACGATGAAATCCATGCTGGAATGAAATCACTTGACTGAATTTCTTTTTTGCTATAGACTCATCCTTCTGAAGTTTCCCATCCTTGGTAATTTACCTTGGAACAGGCTGGGACAAGAAAACCATGATATACAAAGTAGGCAGAACAAGTCCCACACAGATAAAGGGAAACCCAAATAAGAGCAAGTCCAACAAAACGGGGTCAGGCATGTTCTCCAGGAATAGCCAAAGCGCAAGGAAGAGTCCATGCCCAGCTGAACAGCCAAGTCAGCACTCTGCCTGGGAGCAAGGAGCAGGCAGCAGCCTTCTCTTCAGTGTCTGGAGCCTGGCAGGTTTGCAAGATGGCCCAGAAAGCTCTGAGAGGCCCAAGGACCAAACACCACACATCGAAATTCTCCCACACCCATGAAACTCTTTCCCAGCTTCAAAGCTTCCATTGCTTTCACGGACTTGAAACCAAGCAGTTCCAGGAGACTTCTGCAAGCACATTTCCTCATCAGGACCCCACCTACCACCCCCAAACTGCCCCCAAACAACTCCCAACACTTTGTGGACCTATCACTTGCCGTGTCCCCAGTTTGTTGTTTTCACACAGCCTGCTCCACATGGAGTGTTTGACTCTGAAATACAACCGCTCCCACGGGCCATGGTTACCACCCTCCTACTGGACAGTACCTGGCACACCACATCCAGCCCATGCAATGTGAATGAAGGTGCAATGTCTCTGCAAGGTGTTTCAGTACAGCCCATACGGAGCTCTCGGACAGGGAATTCACAGGGCCTCATCTCTCTTGCGGAGAGATCCGCTCATCTGGACCACAGCCCACAGAATACTTTCCTTTATCTTCTCCCAGTCTGTGTGACACCCATCTCTGCCCAGCTTTGGTGCAGGGCAGTTGCTAAGTGCCTTGATATCTTGTGCTTATCTAAATGTTATGGTTTCCGAATAACTTCCCTGCCCTCTCAGCACCAAGCACACCAAGTTTCACCACCTCCAGCCAGCTCTTTCTGCCTGTTCTTCCCTATGAGTGGTGCTCTTCAGTCGTGTCCTGCTCTCCTGGCTGATGACTCACATCCTGAGAGCTACTTATCTGTCTGAAAGACACCACCAGCGCTACCCCCAGCACCACGACACCACCAGCGATCCCCAGCCAAGGACCGCGCTGCGGCCGCAGCACTGCCAGCTGCTGTCCTCACTCCCTGTATCGTGCACATAAAGGTCATCAGCAGTGTCAGCCATCCCCCGTCAAACCACAGCTGCCAGCCCCCACCGGGCTCGGCACTCTGAGCACACTCCTGTGGATGGGTCTCCGAGGTGGAACATCCAGCCAGCTTCTGGGGGAGCCAGAAGGCTCTTCCCTTCTCTCTCTTCCCTGAGCTGTGCAAATGGGATTTGACACCTATGCTTTCTGCCTCCTTCAACCTCTCAGCTCCCTTCCACTCAGCACTGCTTGAAATCAGGGGAAATTGGTTGGTTCCAAGGAAACAAAGCACGGATTTGAAGTCTGGCATCGCTTCGACACGGAGGAGCTGAGTTATTCATGAGAACCTGAAGGCCAAGCCTAGTCAGTCCCAGTGTTACAAAGTGTCCCCAGAGCAGGAATACAGAGGGTAACTACTGGAGGTCTCCACATGTCAGGATGCTCAGGACACCTCTCCTTTCCTGCCTAGCCATGCAATTCGCAGGGTGTTATACACCCACAGGCCACAGCTCAACCAAACAGCCCTGTTCCGTCGAATGAACTTGGTTCCCATTACTATATTTAAATATCAAGGTCTCCAGCTGGAAGCAAGACTTGAACACATCCCAATACCACATTCAGGCCGGGACTAGTCCATCCCTAGGCTTCCTTACAAAGAGCAGGAACGGCTCTGCTGATTTATGCATACTTGTATTTCCATGTAACTGCTGAGGCCTACAGTGCCCTTCCAGGGGTATCCAAAGCATAAGGAAAAGGCGCCACAAGGGCTCTGCCTTTTTTGAGACATAAATCCAGCCATGCAAGTACAAACACATCTATCCAGAACCACTTACATTTCAGTTAACATCTGCTTTCCTCTTTAGCTTGCAGATGACCAAGTTCTTCCCACACGTAATTTTGATGTACTTAATATCATTATTTTAAAGTTCACTCAGTGGGTAAGAAATCAGCAAATAAATCCAAGCAAAGACTCTCCCCTGCTTGAACAGATGTCGGATCAGGATTCAAAGCTGAGCAGAACAGCCCATAGCTCTCAAGGATTTTGTTTCAGATAGCATACAGATTTATTTTAAAAAATCTGCCATTTTTCTGGGAAATGACTGACACTAACAAAGTGGAAAGGAAATAATTTTCAATGATCGAGTACTAGAGCTGAGGCCTTCTCCACCCTATCTTGTTTATCTTTCAGGTTTTTGACACAGAAATCTCAATTTCCATTTCCTTTTGTGGTGGCTCTTTGGCTGTCAGTCCTTCACATCACATCTAAAAAGCCCATTTTGGCTTATCAGGAAGTCAAAGAGATACAAGTCAGAGGAGATGAAAGAAAGGCACCTCTTGCCTCTCAATAAGTTGCTATTTCTTCAAGGCATGAACCCATTCACAACACAGCATCTGCTCCAAACTTCAAAGCAAGATCACCAAAGTAACTCCATCAGAAAGAGAAACCCTGGAGTGGGTCCTTGGACTCGACCCCCAGCTGCAGAAGAGACAGCCGGAACACAAGCCTTGCCTCGAGAGAATTTGCAAGGGCACATTGAGGCTTGTGCTCCTGAACAATGACAAATGTATTTATTTCAGGGTTCACGCTTACACAAAGTCCAGGCTGGAGCCACGTCCACAGGGGTGCAGAGAGAGCCCTTTGCTCTCAGCTCGGTATTCTGCATGGAATTGAATGATTTTTCTTCTTTTTTAACACTCCTATTTGGTCATTCCAGCCTGCTGGCTCTTAAATAAAGCAGGTTTTTGACCTCAAGATCTCTGGTTCACCCTCCAAATGTTTTTTAATCATCTAATTCCCTAACAGCTTCCCTGCGCAATCAAAATTATCCGCATTACCGTTGTGCCAACTTGATCTGGAGGAGAAGATAAATTGGGGGTGCCAAGTGAAAAGGGAAAGGGCCCAGAAAGTACGGGTAGCAGGGAGAAGGAATCAGCCCTGCTGTTCCACAGACAGCCCTGCACCGCTCTCCACGACTCTGCAGAAATGTCAGTTGATTCCACTCATTAGATCAGCAGCATCTGCTGCCATCCCAGCACTGCCATCTGTGCACTCATTTCCCAAACCCACAATCCCAACTGGAGGTTAGTAGGTCATGGACATAATTCTCTGCCCCTCCTGGGATGAGAGGAGACTCGGTTCCAAGCCGCGGGAAGCACTGAGAGCCCCCCTGTTACCCATCCCGACCCTCTAAGACCTCTCCTGCCCCTCCCCAAGAGGCCAAGTGCCCCTTTCCGAGGCCAGAACCAAAAAGTGACTGGCAAACCTGTCCCAGCTCTGCTGATGGGCAATTTACTGGTGAAAGAATAATAATATAAAAAAGGACACAGCTTCCAGAACAGCTAGACCAAGGACCAGCATCTGAAATGCCCCAACAGGAAAGGTTCAATGAGATCCTCAAGAGGTAACTGAAAACACAAAGAAGGGTTCAGAGAAGAAAATCCAGGTGTTGGTTATACTGACAGTAAAAAATAAACCCTTGTTTACATACACAGAGAAATGCAGAGCTTTAGGATGTCTTGTTCCCATACTGTCCAACAGATTTGTATGGAGTTTAATCCAAAAAGGGCAGCTTTGCAGTGCCAACCATCACTTCCCCAACTCAGCCCTTCTGAGCTGGAGAAACAGCCCTGGCTTCAAATCAAAATGCTTCTAAATGAGATTTTTTCCCCCACATGGTAAATTCCTTGGACTTTTCTGTCCCTTAGCAGTTTCACGTGAATGCAGGGAACAGAATTAAGCAAAGCATTAAGGTGGCTTAGGTAATTATAGTGGCACATGCTATCATCAGTTCAAGACACAAGATTAGCACAGCAAGCTCCAGTTAAAGCAGGTCTTCCCCATACTGGGAAAGGAATCAGCCTCTTTTTTGCTCTGTCTAAAACATGAACAGGCTACCATGTCAAGGTGGGAATAAAGGCCCCAGAAAATCTTCCCAAAGGCACTTCTGCTGGTACTCAAACACAGAAGAAGTTTCAAGCTGAAGCTAGAGAACCACTTTCAATCCACCAAGCAGACAGTTACACACCCTGTGGCTTTAAATATCACGTAAAGATTATACTGAATTATTTTCTTCTACATCTACATGACTAATGGTGTCACCTTGGGCCAAGGGAGATTTCTAAGAGCATTGCCCGGTCAGGAAAAAAGCAGCGAAGACCACTCTTAATTAAGAAAGGCTTAGTCATAGATCTAAGAAAACATGCAGTCAATCAAGGCAGAAACGACCAGTAAATGCAAGTACTGTGCCACTTACACCTACCCCAAAACCAAAGAATTCTGAGACTGAACTTGCTTTGCAGGACATCTTCTCTGTTCTGCCCAGACTCAATTTGTCAAATAATTCCTGCTATTTTACCTCAAACTTTGCCACAATTAATTCAATATTAACCAGCTGGGGTTTAGGAATTTGTCTCCCAAGGAGAGGTTACAGCTATAGAAGAATCTTAACTTTGACTCACCTAAAACCTATTCTTATCAGTTCTCCAAACTGTAGAGAAAACTTAGAGGTGTGGCAGGAGGGCAGCAGCATTCAGGTGCCAGAGCCAAAAGGGCAGCAAGAACTGTTTGTACTTCTTATTCAAATTCATTTTTTCACTTCAGGGCTGTGGATCTTGAACACTTCAAGTCGACAACAACCTAAGCAAAATTGCTCAACAGCCCTGCTGTCTATATTGGTGTTACTGCCATGGCAACTGCCGTGGTTGTTTTTTAATGATGGAAAGACTGAAGGCAGGTTTTAAAAGCTCCCTGAAGAGCTGACATCGTGCCTTTAAATGCACTGCCCCCAGGAATAATCCTCACCAAAAGCTCATTATCATTTTATCATTTCTCGATTTCATTCCCCCTTCCTCCCGCAGTGGCTTCTCCTTTCAGACACATCCAGACAGCTCTGAAGAATTCAGACCTGAACAATTTCATCCTGGTCTCTGCACAGCTGGAAAATTCTCTCCTTTATAGCCACAATATTCCATTGTCCAGGCGCTTGCGACAGCTTCACATGGCACATGGCACATGACACACAGCAAGGCTTTTCGCTCCTCAGCACCTGACATCACCTTTTCGCTCCTCAGGACTCTGACATCACCACAGTCCAAGAAGACTGAAATCCTAGGAATACAAGACCTTCTAAATCCTACATGACACCTGAGGCACCCACCGGCCTTGCTGCAGCTGGAGGTGACTGACAAACACTGAGTGACACGACCGCTGTTGGAAACACAATACACAAGGAAGAAGTCAAGCTGGAGCACGGCATTTCAGCCTACGCTGCTGATTTCTTTTGAGGAACCACGTAGGATAGCAAAGATAGGGCTGGGTCGGTTTATGTGGCTGAACAGTCCCTTCCAAAGGACATCTGGTGGCACTTCAAAGGCTGGGGAAGGACAGAGAAGACAGAGTGTGGGGAATGCCGCTGCATTAGGGTGAGATGCATTTTCACTTGCACAAGGTCCCTGACGATAGCTGTCGCTCTGAAGACTTCCAACACCAGCTCCCAGGACTTGCCAAAGGGCAGCTGGTGGCAGGGGGAAGTGCAGATGCCACGTGCCACCTCCGAGCACATCCACACATGTGGGCTTCCTACAGGTACCCAAGCCATGCCCAATTTTCATCAGTCAGTGCACATAACTCATCCAGGGACAACTGCTTCTGTCCCCCTACCCTCACTCTCAAAAACAGCTTCAGAAATTACCCTGAAGGGAAAAATCCCAACTCCCAGACCTCTCTGGGCTGGAAAAGAATTAATCCCGTGTACCTGAGGCACTCGGCATTTGTCTTAACAACCAGATTAGTTGCTGATATTGTGTGTGGGAGTCTCAGGACACACCTAAGGAGGGAGGAAGCTAAGCTCTACCTTTTATCACGCCCACCAGAAATCTGGACTTTGCAAGCGAATAAAAAAATCCAAACCCAACCGCCCTTCCCAGCTGTCAAAAGCAAGGAATGAAAGCTCCACGCTGTATGTTCTGCATTTACCTAAAGGAGGTGGATGTTCAGTGTAAGGGAAGTGCAAAGGGCTTTAAACAAACAGAAGTGCTCGTAACAAGCCCTGATGTGATTGGCACGTGCACAAATCAAAATAAAAAAGAAAAAAACTCAGAGGTTCGGGGTTTTTGCAAAAAGAGCAATTTTTTAAATTACCGGCCCGAGTGCAACCCTGTACTCTTGCCAAAAAGAAAAGGAAAGCCCTTGCCTAGGGTGCTAGGTCACATCTAGACCCAACCTCATATCACCATGTCCCTTCATCCTACCCAAGTGTCTCAGTGGGAGCTGGGGGGCTTTGCAGTGAGGCCACAGGAACAAGGAAATTGCTATTAAAGGGTGAAGGCAGCCAGGTTTAGCTGCTGCTGGAAGTACCTCCCTCCAACAAGTCTCTCTTCTCTCTCTCCCACACCTCCAGAAGTCCTTCTGACTGCCACCAACGGCATCTTCATGGTTTCAAACTGACACAGGGCAGGGTTAGATTAGATATCAGGGAGAAACTCTTCTGTGTGAGGGTGCTGAGGCCCTGGCACAGGTTGCCCAGAGACACTGTGGACACCCAACACCTGGAAATGGCTCAAGGCCAGGTTGGACAGGACTTGGAGCAACCTGGGATACTGGAAGGTGTCCCTGCCCATGGCAGGGGCTGGAATGAGATGGGGTTTGAGGTCCCTTCCAACCCAAACCACTCTGAGCCTGTGGCTCTCAGGCCCCTGAGCACCCTGGAAGCAGGGTGGGCCGTATCCCAGGCAGTCAAGGGCCAGTCCCAGCGATCAGGCGTCTCTCCCGGCCTTACGCAAGCCCTCCTCGGCAGGGTGGGAACTGACCGAGGGCTGTGTCAGCAGGCAGGGCCGACCTCCTCACCGGCACCCTGCCCACAGCCTGCCTGCCCCAAGCACCTTCCCATGCCCTTTCCCATGGACACAACCAGCTGCACCCTGCCAGCCACACCGACAGGCCCCCAGCTACGCGGAGGGCACGTCTGCAAGCCAAGCAGTAATTAGCTCTGTGTTTCATTTACCTCTGCAGTTGCACTACAGTGGACCTAAGCACACTCCCTGCAGCACTGGAGGAGCAGAAGAAGGCCTGTTTCAACTGACCCCAGCACCTGGGACGAGTTCACAAGCCTGCTGTGCAGCTCTCGAAGACCAAAACACCAAAATTCCCTTATATTTATGGCAAAGGCTCCCTGACCACTTTCCCTAGGTAAAATACCAATACAAAAACAATTAAGCTTTCGCCATCCTGCCTGGTATTTCTCAGCTACTGTCAGTGCTCTTACTGTGGTGAGCTGAAGCTAAAAGCTTTTGGAAAATTTCACCCCATGTCTCGAAAAGTCAGGAAAGAAACTGGCTGGTTGAAAAACCCAGAAACAAGAACAGAAGGAGGACCCTTGGCACAGCCCTGACTGTGCTGCATCTGCTCTGCTAAGTAGGTTCATTTATTCCCATCCTGTAGCTGCCTCCTGCTATTTATAGCACCTGCCTTAATGAACTTTCAAGGCAGACACCAGGCCTGAGCCTTCCTAAATTGATGTCTAAATACTCTTGTTGAATTAATTTGATCTTTTTACGAATTGACCGTTCCAGTCAGACTGGCACTCCTCACTGGAAATCACGGAATCACAGAATGGCTTGGGTTGGAAGGAACCTTAAAGATCCTCTCATTCCAAGCCCCTGCCATGCACAGGATACCTTCCACTGTCGCAGGCTGCCCCAAGCCCTGTCCACTCTGGCCTTGGACACTTCCAGGGATGAGGTATCCACCACTTCTTTGGGCAACCTATCAACTGGGACATTCTCCACAATAAACTCTTCCTGCAAAGCAGGCACTCCAAGTTGGGAAGCAGTAAAAGAACTTTACCTGCCTCCAGTGCAATCTGATCCATCCAGCCGAAACCTCACCTTCACTGGGAGAGACGCACTCCAAGCGGAATGGCAGCACAAGCCTCCAACAGCACCTTAATGAATTACTCCTCTGCAAACATGAGAAGTGCTCCTCCAAACCCACATCTGAGGGCTCAAGAGAGGATTTTTACTAAAACCCTCCAGAACTACTGCTGGTGGGTGGAAGAGGAATTCTCTGAGCCAACTGGAAGCCTTTACAAACCTTTGATATGATATACCATCCTCCCCCTCTCTCTTTATATGGGTCCTCTTATCCCTGCTTTTAGGTATTCAAAAATTTAGATTCTGCACTTATATTTATCAATGTGGCAACACTCTGATATCCGACAAAAATCAGGTTTTACTCTCTTCAGGACTGCAAGCACTAAGAGAATTCTATTCCTTGGCAGTAAGAATTTGTCTGACCCACAAGCAGTTTTAAAAAGTCAGTAAAGTATTGCAGCACCTGGGTTTGGGCCAGGGAGGTGAGCCAAAGTGACTTGGAGGGCAACCAGACAATGAGAAAAAACCCCTTCCCAGATCAAGCAGAGATGCATTTCCTCATGGGAAAATCTCTGCACGCCTGTGGTAAAGAATGAGGAAGAGGGAAACGCACTTAGAGAAACTTCATCTGCCTTCCTTGTTCCTCCCTTGTCTCATCCCTTGCAAGCAGTAGAAAACTACACCATCCTCTTTGTGCTGACACAAGCACCAGCTGAGCCGATGAGGCAGAGCCTAAAAAGCATTTCCTCCTTACTGGCCCTAAATGGAAACCAGGGCTAAACTGGTTAAAGGAGGTGCTTTAAGACGAGAGGTGGTGGGGATGCTTCACCTGGAAGAGGGATTTGTCATCACCTGCAGTCCTGCCTGAGAACCAGGGTGTGAATGCCAAAGTTCCCTGAGTGCACAGACAGCCCCACAGGCCTGGAATGTCCTGAAAGGGCTCTGCAGAGGGAACATCGCCTTCCTGCCTCCTCCTCAGTCTGTCAGAGTATCCCTGTCTGGATTTGTGAAAGAGGCATCGTTCCCAAGCAGTAATTTCCTTAGGATAAAACGTATCCCTACACGTTTGATCTGCCCAACTCTACCCAGACAGGAGAGCTGAAGGTTGTCTATAAACTACCAGAGTTTGGCTTGTTTGGCTCAGCTGGACACAGACTAAAAAAAATAAGGACTGCCATTTCCAAACTGCACCAATTCCCAAACACAGAGGCACAGCCAGACTGGTTCAGAACTGGAAAAAACTTTTCTAGGGAAGGTTTGCATTTCTGGATCTGTTTATTTTCTTGCTGGTATCCATAGACATGTTCCATCAGGTTTGGTTGTTGTAAGCAGCTTGACCTGGTGAGCCAAACTCAGATTTGGACAAAAGCTAATTGCGGAGTTTTCATCCAAGAAGCTGAGAAATCATTTTCAGGCAAGATATTGAAGCTCAGGCTTGTGGTCCTTAGGGACAGATCAAGAAATCCAAGCGATGTACCACATCACAACTGGCTTAAGCTTTCTACTCAGGAAAAGCACAAGTCTCAATATACAGGACAATCAAGCTGTTCCCTGAACTTCTACAAATCATTTTAACAACTACTATATTAAAGTTTTTGCAAGTCTAGCTCTATATACTTGTCCTTGTATCAGAAGACAAACTAAATCACCAATTATATCCCCAAGCTGAACTGACAGTGTCTAATACTGGCCAAGGTGGTAACTGCAAAAACCAACAAAGAGAAGGAGCTGTATAAATTCAGGATTTCTTAAACTGAGGTATGTTAGACCAAAACTCACAATGTTTCAAGTTCCTTCATGTCAGATCAGATTTTGCTTGTTTTAAACCACACGGTCCTCACACATATTTCAGCTTCTGATACTCTACACTCTCTCCTGACTGCCTTAAATATATGTAATATAGTTCATTCCAGCTGTCTCCCAACTCCATTAAAGTTGCTGTGCAATATTTCCCAGCTCTGAGTTTCTAATATTCTTTTGAAACTGAATTTGAGCCACCTACCCCTCAATCAATGCCTATTATGGGATGAAGATTAAAACCCCAGGGTTCTAACTGAGGTTTCTTGCCAGGATTGCCAGCACTGGACACCAGCCTGAACTGGTACACACTGCCTGGACAGAAATGGGCTTCTGTCAGACACACTCATGTGCCACAGCTGGTGGAGAGAGAAGAAAGGCTTCTTAGAATGCAAGAGAAAGGGTGGGAAACACAAAATTCAGGTCAGCTCTTAGGCCAAGAGTTTCAGAAGAGAAAAAACCCAGGGATGTGAGGTAACCTGTAATTCAAGACAGTAATCTGAACTACCCCTCTCCTTTACAGAGTTCTAAACCAACTGAGCCAGCTCGTAAAAAGATCTGGCCACCAGCGCAAAACAGCAGGACCCTGCAAGGACGTGGAAATGTATCCGGATACACGAGATGGTGAACAACAGAGAAAAGGGCCCCGTGATGGGGTATGAATGCTACTGCATGGGACACCTGGAATATTTATGTGATTCCACTCCAAAAATCCGCAGTGCGAAGAGATCAGGGTGGAAAAGCCCACGGAAAAACTGCAGATGGAGAGTGATGGAAAGCCTGTACATTTTTACACGCAGGAGTAAGTGCAGATAAGAACATTTAACTGCACAGAAACAATGGAGGAGAAAAAACACCACAAACCCCTCCTCAAATGACACAGACACAATGATGGGCAAAATGAAGGCAGGATATGAAAACGTGATGGAAGAAAGGGGTTTTCAACCATAGGTACACTTAAATCGTGGAAACAATTCTCCTAGGATATGATACACTCAGAAGTGAAAAAGGAATTTCTACAGGCCTGCTCACCTGTATGCTAAAGAAAAGAGGTGTGAATATAAAAATTAAGTTTAAAATATCTGAGTTCTTGAAGACAGGTAATTGTGTCTTTCGTTGTAAAACCAACTCCTGATTTCTGAAGGCTGACCAAGAGCCTTCTTTGGGACAACCAGGGAACAAGAGCTGAGAAGAGCAAATGGAATTTGTGACTTGCCCTCCTTTCCAGGTGCTGTTCTCTGAAGATGGTAACCGGGCTAAAGACAGGACTGATCTGCCCCATGTTACTGTGCCTATCTACAGCAACTATCCAGCAACACGAGTTCAAAATGAACAATGAATGTATTTCCCCAATCCAAGATCCAGTCTTGGATCTCTCACATAGGAAGCATTTTTCCACTTACAGATGAAGCTCCAACCATCTGGAATTAGCCTCAAGAATCAGAGCTGTATCACATTCTGAGCTGCTCTGTTATACTCAACCCCTGCCAGCCTTCCCATCTCCCTCCTGCTCCTACTGAAGCAGCCGTCTCCCAGATTTCAGGACAAGCTTGTGGCCAACAGAGAATACAGCAAGAGGAATGAGACCCTGTGACAGTCTCTGCACAATGATGACACTAGCTAAAGGTCTCACTCCTCTGGTTAACAATTCTGGTGGGAATAGAGGCACAGGGCATCCAAAATGGACCTCACCCGCCTGTCAATATTTAGATGTTCAATCCCCACAGATTCTCAAACATACAGCAAAGCTCCATCTGATTCTTCTTTTTGTTTTCAAAACTTAAAACTGGTTAATTACCAAAGGGAAAAGAGCTGTTACCACCGCAAGTTAGTGACACATGAGGCCGAAATCATGGGGTGCTGGAATTCCAGAGTGTGTGCACATCACAGAGCCAGGGCAGAAGCTGCAATAGATCTCCCTAGGCAAGTCTTTGTCCTTGCTTGCTATCTCTTTACACACAGTGTCAAATTGCTTTTTAAACATTTGGCCTGTTCCTGCCTGGCATCTGCTCAAGGGCCAACTCAGGTGATACAGAGGGATGGAATGTCTGCTCTGGCCTGTGCCTTCTCCAAGCCACAGCAGTGTCCCCCAGCAGCTGGCTAAGACTACTCAACCCTGCAATGTGAGACAATTGTTTTCACAGATCAATGTTTCATCCTCCAGGAGCAGATCCCTAGACAACAGACCACTGTAATGGGTGACAACTGGAACCAGTACTCACTGAGTGGTTTAAGGATGCTGCTGCTTGTCTCATCAGCATTTTCTACATCTGATTTGTCCGAGTAGTTCTCTGAGATTTTCTCCTTTTCTTTCTTTTCTTTGTGCCCAGGTCTTCTTCTGTGACGCCTCCTCCTCCTGTAGCTCTTCGGCACATGGACCCCGATGTAAATGGTGTGGTGACCTGGGGAACACAAGCACACAGATATTAACTTCAGCACCGTGCAGTTTGGGCACCACGGGCCAGCACAGTTCACACTGCATTTCACTGAATCCTAAAATGGTTTGGTTTGGAAGGGACCTTGAAGCTCATCTCATTCCAAGCCTCTGCCGTGGGCAGGGACATTTCCACTATCCCAGGGTGCTCCAAGCCCCCTCCAACCGGGCCTTGGACATTTCCAGGGATGGGGCATCCACAGCTTCCCTGGGAAGCCTGTGCCAGGGCCCCACCACCCTCACAGGAAAGAATTTCTTCCATATATCCAACCTAAACTTCCCCTCTTTCAGTCTGAACTCATTACTCTTTGTCATATCCCTGTTTCACTCCAATAGGCAAGTGAACTATCCTTCTTTGCTGGCCTAACATTAACTAGTCCTGCTTTTTCTTGCCTCCAGATGTAGCTTGGAGCTCTGTAGCTACCATTTGGAGAAGTATTTTTGTCCCATCATTTCTGAGAGCACATGCCAGTGCAGAGCCTGATAACTGTTGTCCTTGTGACTCATTTAAATACAAAAATAAACCCCTCAGAAGGCCATCATACTCTTTTTGTAATATCAGAGTGCTTTTCAAACACATTCTACACTCCTTTTTCCATTTGTTTTACCAAATACATTGGTTGAACTTAACAGCTACCTCATGCCAAGTGATTCAGCTTAATTGAAGAGCTTAGACCAACAAAATTTACATCACTTGAGTGTACAGTCCACTGTATAACAAGTGTCAAAGTACCATTAGGTACCTTACACAGGCGTTCTATAGAGGTGCCATGCTCTAAGTAAGTACCATTAGGGTGTTACTATAACACAGCAGAGGAGGGAGGACTACTCACAGAAGTTCCTATTAACTCCTACTTGACACTTTCCAAAATAAAAATTAACTAGTAACAGAGTAAGTGCCAAATTTCATAGGTTGGCTGTAAATCCCAGGGATGCCTCTACCCTTGCACTG
The DNA here is from genome assembly GCA_013397175.1 of Platysteira castanea. Taxonomy (NCBI): domain Eukaryota; kingdom Metazoa; phylum Chordata; class Aves; order Passeriformes; genus Platysteira; species Platysteira castanea. The sequence goes on from VYXC01007875.1 coordinate 89,189, forward strand.
AGAGTTGGATTATAAACCAAAGCACTTCAACTACATTTACCAATTGTGCCTTTTTGTGTCTGATAAAAATGTTTTCTTTTCAGGGCTTTCTGCACTTCTGTCAACTTGGGATGAATATCCTGTGCTTACAGAAAGCACTTAGTCATCTTCTTCTCTGCCCAGATCACTCAGATATCTCACTGTAAGCTGTAAAAGCAGCTCTTACAAAAGCAACTCTTGAGATATAAGAACTGGGTTCTGTGCTGTGGACTAAGTTTGGTTTCCCCACTTCTGTCAGTGTGGCTGAATGGAGAGTTTCAGATGAACACACAGATGACTGAGTAAATGAATTTATCTGAATGGATGACCCACAAACTAAACACGTGTCTCTAATTCCTCCTTATGATAAATCCAACCTTGGCGACCGAACAACTGGAAATTTAGGCACAAAATACTCCATTTCTGTAACAAACCGATTTGCCAATGAAAAACAACCCTGCATTTGCCATTTCAAATTCCCCACACCCCTGAGGCCAGCTGTGAAGCCTTTAATTGTGCATGTTTGAACCTTTATTTTGCATCTTTGCTCATCTTGTTCCACCCCCTGCCATGGGCAGGGACACCTCCCACTATACCAGGTTGCTCCAGTTCCCCATCCAACCCAGCCTTGGACACTTGCAGAGACGGAAGAAACAGGATTGTGGAGCTGAGCAGGTTCAAACTCAGGCAGTGGAACAGTGACAGAACAGGGTCCTGGGTCTGCTGCCTCTCTCCTGGCGTGCCAGAATCGCCATCTCCGAGGAATGGGCTCACACCACAGAGGGACAGGGCAGAGGCACAGAGACATCTGCAGCAAGACCTCCCAGGCCGACACCTGAAGATCCGATTTAGCTCTTGCGTGCCAAAGGAAACACAGAACGCTCTTCCAGCAACTGGAAACATCAGCTTTAACGTGGCAGATGGCCTGAGTTCCGCACAGGGACAGGGAAGGGGAGATCTTATCCGAGCACAAGGAGGAGCTGGAGGGTGGGGGTGACCCCAGACAGACAGGGCAGTGGTAGCCCTTCCCAAGGGATTCTCGCACCCAAAACTGCATCCAAAAGCCTGATGCAAAAGGCATCTGTATTAAACAACATTCCCCTTTGAATCACTTGAATTCTGTGGTCAGCTTGATAATAGAAACACATCATAGTAAGCCTGTAGTCTTAATACTTTAATATGCTGCCAACAGAACTGGACAATCTCTTTAATCTTTGGACCACGTGTGCATAGCACAGATTTTGGTAATATGAAACTCGCTTGTATATACGCAGGCTAACATCTGCATTACTTTGCTGCTTTTCCCTAGTCTGAAGGCAGAGACTTATTTAATGTTCCTTGCCATGTCCCCCTCACACCCCCCCAACTGTTCAGGGAGGCCAAGCAAGACATTTTCCTTTTCCATGTACTTGAAGCTCTTGGCATCTGTTTATATTGTTCCAAACGCTGAGATAATCTTCTAGGCTCCCTTCCCAAAGCGCCTGGAAGGAAACAATTGACACATACTCTCAATGCACTGGGCTCCTGGGACATTTCCGACTCACCGGGGGAACCCAGCCTTTCCCATGAGAACCACTGCCTGAGAAACTTAACGTGGCACACAGGCACCACAAGGTTCCTACGGTTTGGGGAGGATGGGAAGCACACAGCTGAGTGCTACACTTCGGGTAACCTGAGCCTGGAGTTTTCTCTCGCACACCCACCACAGCTCCTCTGAGGGGCTGCTCCCACGGCCCTCCCCGCTCTCCCCAGGACATCCATTATCCTCTGTGTGCACCTCATTACACCAGCGTGTATTTCACAACACTCAAACCCCACCCCTAAGATGCACATGGAGGTCAGCAGGTCCTGGTGGCACCGGTTCTCTTCTCAGTGACAGCAGTGGGCAGGGGCTTCTTTGGACTTATGCTGACTGTAGCTAAAATCTTTGACTTTTGTGACCACAGAGAATCTTTACTGTGCCCTGAGTTCAAAATCATTTCATCTGATTATTAATAAAGCAAGAAGTAGTCATCATCAGGGAGGTTCTCCTGGAAAAACTCAGTTGAAACCACATCTTTGGCTTTACTAAGAGCTACTGAAGAACAGCACTTCATGATTCAGTGCCCAGATTTGGAGTTTGGGCATGGGAGACTCCCTGAATCAGATTTACTGAGGAAAACCCAGTTGTGTATCACCCAGCTGAGGTTCTATGAAATGCAGCATTCCCTCCCTGTCTGCAGGAATATCTGCTCATCATCATCATCAAGGCCGGGTTGGACAGGGCTTGGAGCAACCTCGTCTAGTGGAAGGTGTCCCTGCCCATGGCAGAGGGGTGGAATTAGATATCCTTAAGGTCCCTTCCAACCACAACCATTCAAAGTGAGAGATCACTTTATTATGATCCTCTCCATTTTTAAGCCCTAGCTCTTTTTAAAAAAGAGTACTGGGGAATGGCTTTTGCTCAGCAAAAGCAAAACTCAGTCACTTGGAGAAAGGAGCTGAAAGTTACAGGATCAAAGGATAAAGTCTGCCTGCTGCATCTAAGAAGGAATCCTTTCCACATGACTGGGTTCTTGAGACTCAGAGCGTGGTAAGACCAGCTCATAAAGAATCTCACACCAGCAGCACCTTAGGAGGAAACAAGATCAAAATCTAATATTAAAAATGTATAAAGGACTGACAATAAGCTGAGCGTTAGCAGTTTTTACCCAGCCCTTGTTTTTCCTTTAAAGACTCCTTTACAAAGAACAGGGAGAGCCACATTAGACCCGATCAGATTGCGACAGGCTCACGAGGTTACAGTTGGCCACAAAGCCAAAATCTTCCCCACCAGCTCTGGCCAGGTATTTTGGGCCACCTGAAAAACGGGCCTTGCTCAGGGTGCCCCAGCCATGTCAGTCAGGGGTCTATGGCACGGGGTTGGAACGAGATGACCTTTAAGGTCCCTTCCAACCCAAACCATTCTGTGATTCCATGAAAGGTGTGACCTTCTCAGTCCATTTCCACAGCCCAGCCATCAGTCTTATCCCCGGGTGGAACTGAAAGCCTCAGCTGGCCCCACATCGTAGAGATCTGCCCTGCAGGCACACCAGAGAGCAGGAGACACAGCCTGCCACGTGCTCCGTCAGCAGAAGATGGCACGGCAGGGCTTTGTGCCCAAGGAGGTGTCAGCACACAGCCAAGCCCGCAGAGAGAGGTGGCACCAGCCAGGACACTGCCGGGATCACAGCTAGGCCAGCGCACTTTGGAGCAGCTGCTTTTCCAACCCGGGGGTGACGGCAGAAGGTGCTTCTCATTTTGTAGGAGAATTGAAGTAAATTAACAACATAAAAAAAGCCCACGGCTCAGAAGGACAAATAAATCAGGGGGATGATCCATTTTAAAGGGGAGATACTAAAAGTAGTGCTAAGGAAGGCCCAAACTAAGCCCTGCTTAGTTTCAAATCAGCTCAAGAAATAAGAACAAAAGGCCACCCCGTCACGTGCCAGGTGCCCTTAGCTCTACCTGGTTATAGTGGGGTTTACAGGAGCTGGCGGCAGCAGAGGGGCAGCTGCGGGACCTGCATCCCACCCAGCTCCACCTCCCAGGACAGAAGCTGTTCTGCACTCCCAGGATGGGATGCATAGATGGCAGGACACCGCGTGCCAGAGAGCTGTTCACACCAGCTCTGTTAGAGACAAGGAACACAAGGATCTCCCCTAGCACTGTGCAGGGGCCAAGCACTCTTCCCATTCATGCACATGGACAGAGACACTGCATCTCCAAGGAAAACCAACCCATAACCAGTCCTCTAGGCAAGCTGCCCAGGCACAACCCCAGGCTCACCCACCAGCCCCCACAGGGTTTTCAAAATATGCCGGTATTCAAGTGACCAATTTTCCATGCAAGTAAAAATCTACCCGTCAGGGAAACAGCAGGAGGATTCACTGAGCACTTTGTGGAAGTCTGAACAAAACTGAATGCACTAGTTGGAGACAAATCAGCTCCAAATCCCTTCTCCTACAAACCATACTAGTAGGCAGTGAATCGGTTCTTCCATGGTGTGGCACTTTGCCAAGGAAAGGGGTCAGCATGAATCCATCAGGCAATGGGAACAACAACCCTAAGGCTGAGTAGTAGGTTCACAGACTGATAAATGCCATCAGGAGAGGAGCCTGCTGTGAAGGAGAGACAGGAAAGGGCAAAATATAAAACAGAGGCTTCAGGAGAGACAATCCTGAGCTCCTATGCCATAGAAAAAGGAAAGATGAAGGAACAAGATTAGAAACATCAGGGATCTCTTTCAGTCTGCCAGCTCCAGCAGAAGAACCCCACATTCAGGGCTAAGATTCAAGTGAGGACCACCATCAGCAAGGAAGATGCAGTTTCTTAACCAAACAGGGAATTTGTCCAAAGATCATTTTATATATTTGCATTGCTGCACAGTCGTTGACTGAAATGCCTATGAGGGGTAGGGAATGAGCTGTGCAGGGGAAGACAGCATAGAAATTGGAGACCTTTTTCTCTTCTTCTGTAACATCAGGCTTCTAGAACTGCAATATCTTCAAAATGTCAGATTAATCTTGGATTTAAAGCATTCCCAAGTAACAAGACTATAGTTAGACAGAAGGCAAGTCTTCCTAGCCATCTGCCTAAAGCTTGCCCTCCTCTGTTCCAAACGGATGATCCATGACCCAGACTGGACCTGCCAGATTCCTAACAAGATTCAGAGGCCACTCCAGCAAAGCATGTGTAAAAGGTGAGTTCGATCTGAGCAACAGGATGGCTCTAAAAGACAGAGCTCACATAAATTCAAGTAAAAAAAATCTAAGCAGGAAAATAAAATAAAATGAAACAAGGTCTTCATTTGTCTTCCTGAGGATTCTAGAAACCCTGCTTCTGTAGATGGAGCAAAGTCAGTCAGCAGGGGGGCAGCGAATGAAGGGGTGGGCACTGTTCAGACAGAACAATGAACACGTGGTGGGGGTATTCTCCCTGAGCTTTACGTAAGCCATTGCCAGACTCTTACCCACAACCCTGTAAGCTGCTTTTCTTTCTCTCTTCTTTGGAACTGTGAGAGGTTATAAAAGCCACCGAACCTGTCATGCTGTGATCTGATCTAATCTGGCCAGAATTGCTCGACTTCCACGGAAAGAAAAGCTGAAGAAAACTTCAAGAATGCAGGGCTCTGAGGAACAGAGAGGGGAGATCTGTGCTGGACTGCTGGATTTAGCTCTTGAGAAGCATGGTACCTTTGGATGTTCTGGCATCCTTTAAAATTACGTCCCCTTCCAAAATGCTCCAAATGACCACTCAAGAGAACTGATCTTAGGTGAAAATATTTCCCCATTTCCATCTCATTAATTACCAAGACTGAATGAACTGAGTACCAAGCTGTACTTGACACTATCAGGCTCACAGATGCAGGCAGATTTTAGACCCTGCTCCAAGGGAATTAAGAACTGTGGTAGGATGACTAAGGCATCCAAAGCTGCCTCTATTCTCTGGGGAAAAACTCGAACCAGCCCCCTGCAAGTGACCCTTGATTCCAAGGCTGCAGTTATACTAAAGCAGGTGTTTGATGAAGGTGGCCAGAGCTGGGGTTCTTGGAAGGCCACACGGCTGCCAGCAGGGCACCATGAAGGGAAGCAAACAGCACTTAGCTCACACAAAGGCTCCCGACGCCTCTCCAGCAGCACACGCTTCCTTCGGGGAGCACAGGAGCCCCCCGTGTCCCTTCTCAGTTCCTAATTAAGTTCGCTCAGCATTGTGCAACCAGAGTAGGAACATTACCAGAAGGAAAGGAAGGGACAGAGGTCCAGGAAGGCTGGGACGATGCTCAAACCAGCAAGCTACAGCCCTAGCACCAGTTTCCAGGTTAAGCCTGGCTCCAGCAGTTCTGGTACAACAAGCACAGGTAGGAGAGGGAACAACACTCCTGTGTTACCCAGCCCCAGCTCAGGCAACATGACCAGGCCTTCCCAACACATTCTGGATTACCTTTTCATTTTAAATGTCCTAGAAAAATCCGGGAAGGCTCACCAGCACATCTGGGACTCACATCTGACAAGTAAGCAAAGGCTATATCTGATTTTCAATCTCCATGCTGAACTGTTATATCCAGTGTTATTGTACCTTTTAAAAAGAGCTGCTGGGCAGAGGAAGAGGGAGCAGAGAGTCAAACAAGCCTAGACCTGAATCCTAATGGAAATGAGAGCAGTTGCTCCCATCCAAGGCTGCAAGGTGCCATGTGAGGGCCACCTTTCTAACTGGCATGGGCCCAAACAAAACTAGCTTCACTGCCTGGTCAGAGAGCTGATGATAGTTTCCAATCAGTTGGACAGATCTTAAAGCTCTGTTCCAATTGAAGTGACTCTGTGATCCTAAACCGACTGGAGCTGGGAAAAAACAAGTCACTGTCAGGATGGTATGGAAACACCTTCCTTCACCTCACGCTCAGCACATGTTGACACAAAACTCATCAGCACTGGAAAGAAACCACCACCTTTCCTTCACCACGGGCCAACCATGCCAATTATTGGCTCAGCTGCTCTTATAACCTTTTCTCCACTTCTTCTGCCTGCACAGCCAGCTTATTGCTGCCTTACGTAAAGTCAGTTTATCGCCCTCTGAACTCAGACTGCAGCTCTTCTCACTGAGCATGGAGTAGGCGGGCATCAAAAACCTCTTCATCCCACCCAGCAACCCCAGAGCTAATGCTGACTCCTGACAGCAGAGGAAAGACAGCGGCAGTGACCAGAATGATATTCCATGCAATGACCTGCCGGATGCTGCCAAGAGTAAGCACTCTCCTGGAAAGTGCCGTGGGAAATTAAAGCTGGAGAGGAAAGAATCTAAAGACCTGAAATCTTTCATCACAGTGTTTCAAAGCTGGGAAGATCCAAACCACCCGTCTTGTTTTTCCTTAGCTGGGTGGAGCAGCATTGGGTCCCAACATCTGCCTGCCATTCCCAAGTTCATAGAATCATGGAATGGTTTGGGTCAGAAGGGACCTTGAAGTTCCTCCAGTTCCACCCCTGCCATGGCAGGGACACCTTCCACTATTCCAGGTTGTTCCAAGCCCCATCCAACCTGGACATGAACACTTCCAGGGAAGGAGCAGCCACAGCTTCTCTGGGCAACCTGTGCCAGGGCCTCAGCACCCCCACAGGGCAGTTGTGCCAGCTGCTGTATGGAAAGAGAGCACAAAGGTACTGCCTGAGGCTTCTGAGTTTGGCTTTTGCAGGAGTAAAGCCCAGTTCAGTTTTACTGAAGCAAAACACAGCCTGGTTTGTCTCTACATGTAAATTAAAGATACCAAAGAATATTAATGAGCCCATTCTGTGATCGGATTTTACCTGATTAATTTTTTAATCACATTTATTTTAGAAGCAATTAAAGACTCCGATATGAAACAGGTCATCTGGTTACTTCTGAAAAAGGAGGAGGGTCTGCTTACAGTCACAGGTCAAAAGCAGATGGCAGGGATGAGAGGAGAAAAAGAAATCAAAGTAAATGGGCAAATACAGTTCATTTCTCCCAGCGTCGGCCTGCTGTTAATACAGGTAGAGATGCCCACAGTTATCGTTGCCCTTTTAACCTCTCTCCTCATTGATCTAACCATCAAGGACTAATCTTGGGCTTATGGCATCACACAGCTTTCTACCAGCAAAGTGCAATGACACAACCCGGTCGAGAATAGAAAGCAAGGAGGAGGAAAGTGCTAAAATGGAACAAGTAGTTATGGAACATTGTTACAAAATCCCTGGGTTAGCCTCTCTGCAGAGTTAGCAGCACACCAGTAAATGCCACAATGAAAACAGGATCCAGAAAAAGTTTCCCCTAACAGCATATTCTCCTGAATTCACCCTACAGCAGTGCTGAAAGGTGCTATCAAAACCTTTACTTTGCCCATCATTTGGAAGGCAGGACAGGTGTGCTGCTCCCCATTTCCTAACACATGGAGCCAGTGTGCTCCTTAGGCTTTGCAGTGGAGCTGTCAGACTTGAAATCCAGCATCCTTCACCCCACCACAGAGTCAGGGTAGCAGCAAGCCCGGGGGAAGTTACACTTAGAGAGCCAAGAATACCTTATCTCTCAGGATAAGGTGGAGCTTTACTTTTCCCCTCTTGCAAAATCAGTTCTTAAGTAATCTGTTTATGTCACACATACCAGCACTCCTCACAGGGGCATTACAGCAGCACAGCGTTACCTTCAAGGAAAGGAACGTGCAGTGCTCTAAACAAACGGGGAGGGTCCTCTGGCACAGCTCAGGGCAGTGCCTCTTGCTGACTTCCCCCGAGAAAGCCAACTTGCACTTGCTTTCCTTCACGCTCTGCCCTAGACCCGGGCAGATCCCTTGTCTCGCCAGTTCACGTTCCTGGGCACTTCCAGCCAAGCAACTCCCCCTAACATGCACCGAATCCATCACCTAGCCCTCTCGCGGAGACAGGCAGCAAGGAGGAGCTGGAAGAGAGTTATTTTCAAATGTCAACAGCTGATATCACAGCGACACATTCCAGTGTAGGACCAGGGTGAGGTGCCACCTGAGAGACGGACTAAACAATCCCTGGAAGCAGGCCCAAGGGACATATTTCTGTCGGGTATGTACGGTTTCTGTTAACGTTACATTTACTCAGTGAGGTCACAAGGGACAGTTGTCCCACCCTGAAAATGTCTGAACGCCTTCCTGATGAGAAATGCCTGTTTTTACCCCTCTTTAAAAAGCCAAGTCCTTCCCTCTCCCTTGCACCACTACATAATCAAATTAGTGGGTGACGTGGCTGTGCAGAGTTGCTCTCTCCATGCCACAGACATAACCTGTGGGCATCACTGACAAAGCAAAGGATGTTCCTCTCTTCTCCCAAAGAACCTGCCAAAGAGGGATGCTCAAAGCGACACCTTCAAAATTCTGTCTTCACCTCCTTGAACTCAAAGCAACTTGCAAAGCAGCAAGAGCAGCCTGGTTCCGAGGCACATTATAATGCTCTGCTGGAGAGTTTTCCCATTCTCTCCTGCTAACTCCTGCTGCCAGGGAATCCTTGAGTTCTATTGCCCTATCTCTTCTGATAAAGGTTACAACTGCCCTTCCCCTCATAGAATGGAAAGAAGCAATCTCTCCGCTCATATTTGGGGAAATTAACCGAATGAAGAGCAATATTGATCAATATTTGATCAATATTGACTGCAAAAAAAATAACTGGGAGAAGAATAAAAAGAAGAGGGAAGAGAGGCAAACAGCTTTAGGGCATGTATGTTGCTTCCTCATAAAAGTAGGCTAAAAATAAAAACTACCAGAAAAATAACACACACCTGGAGGTTACAGTTCCATTCACTGTTACCTCCTTCTCCAGAGGATGAGGTCCCTGCAAGCCTTTAAGAAAAGACAGTTGTAACCATAGCATGAAGGTGGGCAAGTAATGGAGGGCACTTTGGAGCTAATGGCTCCAAGTCTCTTGACAGACTCTCCTCCTTTAAAACACCCCACTGGAAGTGCAGGAATCTAAAAGGGTCTTAAAAGGGATCTGCACCAAGTGCCAGCCAAAGGTCTGACCTCAGTCTCCTCTTCTCAAGTCACCTCAGCCACTGCTCATTTGGCTTCCTCTCCATCCTTCACCATCTCTTAGGCCTCCTTTGGATGCTCTCCAACAGATATGTGAAGGAGGATTTGCCCACTCTGGTTGGAATCCCCCTCCCCATCAGGAGTAGGACACACAGGATCACTTGGGAGACTTGGAGGTTCATGGCATTAAATCCAGGACTGGAACTGCTGAGGGCATGAAGATCTCCCTGGGGCACCGAGATGGGATGATTCCTGTGGATGGATGGATTTTTAGCTGATGTTTTAGCCCTTCCACTGGACCTTAAACTGACAGAGGGCAAGGTTAGACTAGATACTGTGAGGAAACTGTTCCCTGTGGAGGTGGGGAGGCCCTGGCACAGGGTGCCCAGAGAAGCTGTGGCTGCCCCTTCCCTGGAAGTGTTGGACAGGGCTTGGAGCAACCTGGTCTGTGGAAGGTGTCCCTGCCCATGGCAGGGGGCTGGAACTGGATAGGCTTTAAGAACAGTTCCAATCCAAATCACTCTGTGAGTGTACAGCTCATCCCACACATGCAGACCATGACTGCGCCCGGGGTGCACACTGGATACACACACACATTAAGTGCACAGATCTCTGTGGAGAGACAGATGCAGCTGAGGACACACAGAGAACGGCAGAATCACTGAGGTTGGAAACGTGGAGACGAGTAAGATCTCTTCAAAGCACCAAAGCCTTTAATGCTTACTGGCACTGCAGCAATGCCCCAGATTTGCCAGGCACGCCAAGAATTCCAGGCTGTCCCATGGCGCAGAGCTGGAGCGGCTGAGAAGCGGCTCCCTGACCGACCCATGCATGCACCATACGTGCCCTGTGACCCTGACAGATGCCACAGCTTTGGATCCTTGGTGATTCAGCTGGGCCGCTCCCAGGAGCCTGGCAGGAATCACAGAGCTGCCTTTAGCATCCCCGAGGGAATTAGCTGGCTACACAGCTCCGGGGCTCTCCGGAGGCTCAGCTGAGCAGCTCCAGCTCCAGAGGCCTGTCGTGTACAATTAGAAGCACTTGTTTCACCTCCTCTCCTCCTTCCCCCAGCGAGATGAGCTGCAACTGGTCTGTTAGCCCAACTAAACCAAATGAGGATATCCGTATTGGAACAAAGGATATAAACACACCACAGCCACAAATATTACTTAAAGCAGTGACCACATCCTCTGCAGACACTCAAAAGGACCCTCCCGTGCTCATCACCAACAACCACTTGTATTATATTCCTGGAGCATCACACGTGGTCGTTGCACATCAAAACAGCACATGGCAACATTTAAGACAATAAAACATAAAAAATATCCTCTCTCTCTCCCTTCTCAAATGTTTCTGCTGTGCCAAAGTGGCAATTATTCCACAAGCAAAAGGCTAATACAAAACCGACCCTGCAGACAGCAAATAGCCTCATTAAACCCAACGTGATGATTTATAGTGGCTGAGAACAGATTACTTCATCCTAGAGAGGAAGAAAACACAGGGTTTTTCGTGGGAAGGAGTGGCTTGGTTTGCTGGAAGTGTTCTAACTCCTCTTTTTAGAGATTATTTTCTCTCCTACTGCTGGATCCTTTCCTGTCCATTACCGGTGACAATGACATGGCTGTAACCCTACACCTTTCAAAACATTTTCAATTGAAAAGCCACCGGCATTTGTTTGCAAATAAAGAAGTTAGAAAAAAATTATATCCTGAAGTTGGGAGCGGAAGGATAGTGCTGCAAGGTGAAATCCTCTCCCTTCTAGGTAAAGTCCTACCCTATCCTGCTCTCCTCCTTCTACCATACTAGTTTATCAAGCCCACAGACAACCAATCCTCAGAAAATGAGAAAAAGAGAATTAATTCACTGCTGTGATTAATTCACCCCTGTCAGCTTCATCATTTTCCAGGAACAAACTTGAAGTAAACTCCTTTAAATTCCTTTCACTTTTGGGATTTCACAACATTTTTAGTTAGAGAGAAAATAAAAACACTTCCAAACAAGTCTACTCTTTCCCTATAAAGTGAAGAAACCTTTTTCTCTGTTAAGAAGTTCTCCCTCAAGGGAAAACCCTTCTGTTTATGGCTCCCAAGCACGAAGGATAACCCAGGCAAATGTTCACTTCCCGCCTTACATCCACCCCGACACTTGGTACAAATTCTGCTGGCTTTTCCACTTGGCTTCTCCACCTGTCTCCATATCTCCACATTCACAACTGCAGCAGCGATAGGCAAGCGTTGCCAAAACTCTGCTCGTAGAGGAAAGCAAAGCAAACAGCTCTGGTGTTCCACAGCCATTACGCAAGCCACAGCAAACAGCACTTTGGGGGAAGTGGAAGCGTGTGCCGGCAGTACACAACAAAGTTCGCTCCTGAACGGAACTAGAGGATCGCTCTAAAAAGTCACTTCCACCCCGACCAAGCCTACCCATGTTTCAGTCAACTTTAGGATGAAGTACTGGGCAAACCGAAGGCACCTTGTTTCTCATCCTTGTACCCATCCTACATACAAACACCACAGCAAAGGCACCCTTCCTCCCCAGCAGCCCAAGTCTCTTACCTTCCACTTCTTCTTCATCACACACATGTTTAAGGAAGGAAGCCCCTCTATCCAGTACTGCCTCGTCCTCCATCCTATAGTAATAGAAAAGAAAAAAGGAATGCTCAGACTTCTCCTGGAGCGAGCTGTTTGAACCAGCCCAAGTCCTGGGCAGGTTAACTTGCAAGCTGTTGTTCATGTTCCTGTGGGCACTCCCGTCCTCCTTCCAGTGCCTGCTGTTCCTTCATAGAGCTCCTTTCACATGGCGTTTGCTTTAAGCTGGCCTCACGTAGCTCGAATTCTGACCTTGAGAGAACATCAGTGGTGACAGGTGTGAACAAGGTAATCCCAGCTACACGTCTTTGGGGGCTTTCCTGTTTCTTGTGTCTGTTTTTTTTTCCCCCTTCTCTTTTTTGCAAAAAGTACAGCCACACGGGCAGGCTTGGGGCCGTCTATGCAATAGCCAAGAGTTTGTGGGATTCCAGTTTGCCTTTGCAGCTGTCCCAGCAGGTGGCAGCGGCCGAGCCGCGCAGGGAGGCGAGCGGGCGCACCCCACACGGACACACAGCCCGGGCTCTGGCCAGCCCCTAAGAGCAGCACAGCACACTTGTCTGCTGGGAGCCCGGCTTTGTGTCACATGTTGGCCTTACAGAAATCTGACATACGAGGATTATCCCGAGACCGAGCCACAGTAAGTCAGATCATCACAGCAGTCATTTATGTGTGTCATCCCTTCATTCATCCATTTGGGGAAGGGTTTTAGTAGTTGCTGTCCTTCCCCTCCCCTTTTCTCTCCACCTCTGATCTGCCTCTGTGGACAGCAGAGACTCCTAATTCCGCGCTTCTGCCATCGCCGTGCTTGCGCAGAGCTGCCCAGAACTCCCGCTGCTGTGTTTCTCCCACAAAATCAGACCCTGCCTGCATTCCAAGGGTACATCTGCAAATCCCCTCTTGACAAGCAAATACAAAAATAATAAAATAATAATAATAATAAACAAAATTGGAACTGTGTTAAATAATCTCCTTAGAGGCTAAGCACATATTTGCTGCTCACTGCTGGGCAGTCGCCATGGGAGCTTTCTGTCCTAAAACAACTGGGACCAAGCTGGTAACCTGTTTCATACCAAGAATCAGACAAAACAACACCTTTTCCTTATATTCCCTCAGTGGAATAGGGACAAACCCGGTTCAGAGCAAGACAAGGCCTTCAAAGCTTCTTCCCATCCATATTGCTTCCATTCAAGATCCTCTGAGAGCAGCAGCAGCAAACACTTACACATTATCTTAAAGGAATATTCAAATTCAGGAGGATATAAATACTGTACAGATGAATACCAAGAAATCAGAATGCCTTAGGGTGTCTACCTTGCATGCCAATGCCTGGCTACCTAACTAGAAAATAAAAAATAAAACTCAGCCACAAAAGGAAGTACCAGAGTCCCATTTCACGAAAGCAGTACCTCAGCAGCCACTCTCTCACCTCTGCCAAGTTTTCCTCCACCTCAAGCACCTCTACTTTACAACCCACCGCTGGCCTCAGCCCCGGCTCTTAGTCCACAGGTCAACTCTCAAAACAAGGCTCAAACACGTCACAGATAAAAACAATGAAGAAAAATAGGTCAGATTGAAACGCAGTACCGAAGCATATGGAAATACACGTTTTTCATTTGGATTATTGGATGGCAGTGAAAAATTAAGCATCGTACCCGGAAACGTATGTGAGCATTGACTCCCAAGCTTAGGTCTAGTCAAAAGCCAGCTCCTCCTTCACACAAGCTGTTTCTGCCTGAATTCCAGGAGCCTGAGGATTTGAAGCAGCAATTTCCCTGACCTAGGAAAGGTGCCATTCCCCAAGCAGCTGCTGCCAGGTGCGGAGGGGTGGGACGTGCTCCTTGCCAGCACAGCACACCAAGCCAGCACTCAGGCACACACCAGCCTCCCCTGAAAGCTCCAGCTCTTCCTTAAATTATTCAAGACTATTTACACATCTTTTCTAAGGCAACAGAAGGGAACATATTCCATGGATACCCTTGCCTGTTTGCAATGCTTATGAAGGCACAACTCCATATTTTTTAAATTATTTTTTCCTGCAAAGCAGCACCGTATCTCCTTGCTATAAACACAACTGGGAACATCTGGAACAGATGGGACTGGATTTCCAGACCAAACACAAACCACAGGAGCTTTATTCCTCTGTTAAGTCTGTACTTATCCTGGCATTCAGCTCTATTCCCTGAGCACCCACACGTGTGCAGATGCGTACCACACCTGCGTGACCCACAGCCCTGTGTAAACACCATATCCCAAGGCCAGTTCCTCCAGCCTAGGCAGCATTGGCCCAGGCATGGAGCAACTGAGAAGCAACAGTGTGGTAGAGCGGAGACAGGTAAAGGAAGGGAGCAATTCCTACTGCCCACAAGGGATACGGTGCTGACAATTCACCAGTTGCCATCCCCTTGATAAAATGTTTGCTCAACCTCTCTATGACAGCAGAGCATGCTCCCAAGCATGACCCTGCCAGTGCTGAGCACCCACAGCAGTGGGAATGGCCCCCACGCTTGCAGGAACACCACCTTGCCAGCCTGGAATGGATTTATCACATTTAACAGCCATGCTTTTTATCTCTAGAGGGTTGGAAGACTGATCAGCAAGGCTGATGCTTTCTCTTGAAACGTGTAGCCAAAGGAACTGGGGGGTTTAAAGAGCCAGGAATAGAGCTTGGGTCGCCTTGGCACAGCGCCCCGGCTCTAATCCACAGGAGTTTAGTGATTAGACTCCAAGAACCACCTCCCTTGATTTGGTCTTTTCTGCCCTTCTCAGATTACCACAGGATTTCTGTGGGCCAAAATCTAGCAAGAAAACATCCTTTACCAATTTGCATGGGGAAACTATTTCAGCCTCCCTGGAATTTTTCAAATACCATGAAATGGGAGTTGCAGAAACTAAAAAGAAAAAAAGAAAATAATGCAAAACAACAAGAAAATCTTCCCTTGAGTCCTCAGGGGAAAACTGGCACACTCCTGTTAGTGAAGCACTGCAGCAAGACCACGTACTGTCACTATCCCATGGAAGACACACATGGACTGGAGAGAAGAAAGGACAGAAATAATTTTAGGGCCTCTGAAAAGAGATGTGCCTTCAGTTAAGCTCCTTCTTGGATGGTAAAGAGATTTTCAGGCACTTCTTGTCTAGATCCACATCTTCCTGACTGCTGCTGCAAAATTTTGGAAACAAACACAAAAAAAATTTTTTTTTTAAATACTGGGTTTCTATTTTCAGGGTCTGACAGAATCTGACAGAATATGTTCCAGTGAAAAAACATGAACTGCTTGAGTAACTGGCCTTTCTGGGCCAATGATTAGATCAGTGCCAAACATTTTTAGAAATGATTTTATGTGTCAATAGAATTTGAAC
Source organism: Platysteira castanea (assembly GCA_013397175.1). Classification (NCBI taxonomy): domain Eukaryota; kingdom Metazoa; phylum Chordata; class Aves; order Passeriformes; genus Platysteira; species Platysteira castanea. Next base: position 104,678 of record VYXC01007875.1, read on the forward strand.
AAGAGTCACACACGGCCAGCAGCAATTCTGCTCTGCCTGCAAAGCACCGGCAGATACAGCTCACAGAAATATTCTGCCTGGCTACTCAGAAAGAACAAGACCAATTTAGTACTAGCAGGGATCCCGGACTTCCTAACGGCTATACTCATCCGCCAGCATCTGTTCTGCTCATCAAACCATGAATTCTTCCTGCAGGTCTCTGGTTGCAGCACCAAACACTTGCACTGCATCTTCCAGCTGGTGCAAAGCAGCGAGTAACCTCGGAGTTAGCATTCCTGGTGCTACTCCAGGCGGAGGCCGGCCGCCAGCTCCCCCAGGAGATGGAGTGCTGCCACCGCCCGGCTGCTCAGCTCCAGAGCTGTGAAACTTGGGAGACTGAGGAGACAGTGAAAGTGGTGTTTGGGGTAAATAAAGAACGACTGATGTGGCAACACGAGATGTTGCACGGAGTTACAACTTGCTGGAGTGAATAAATGCGTAACAGAGCTGGGGAGCCAGAGGGGAGAGTTACTGCTCGCTGATAAGGTTTTTACAATTCTGCCCATTTCCAACGGCTTTTGCAATCAGGAAGAAATTCCAGCAAACTCTGAACTGCACAAGGAAAAAGAAACGGAGCCAGTTCCGTAACTGAAGCAGCATAACAGAGCCGTGTGAAAGTCACATTAAAGAGCAACCCAGCGAGCTGGGGCGTGGAGTGGGTCAAGGGCTGAGGGGGGAGGGAGAACTCCAGGTCACAGAGCAGCAGCGCCAGCAGCAGGGCTCCCGACGGATCAGTCAGAGCTGCCAGCCCACGGGTGCCTGCCCAGCCGCGCCACACGGCAGCTGCTGCACCACAGTTCTGCCGGGCAGGTGCGGAGAAGCTGTCCGCTCTCCCAGAAAAGGCAAGGGAAGGAAGATCTTCCTGAGTGTGCAGAATCAACCACCCTGTCTGCTTCACTGAGCACAGCACCAGTGACCTGTCAAGACTGTTTTTCTCAGAAAACTGCCGTGAACAAAGTGGAGTAGGAAGGCATGGATGGGGATGCTGTGGGAGAACAGACAAACCCAAGCAAACGGTGCGCAGGGCATAGCGGGCTGAGCTGTTTGGCAGGTCCCAAACCCCACAGGGTTTACCCCTGAATCCACCACATAGCGCTCCCCCTCACCACATACCTCCCAAACACAAAAGAGGAGACTTGTTCTGGTAGGAAACACCCACAACCCCACACTGCTCCTCACAGATGTAACCTACACTACTTGTGACAATCAGCATCGGCCAACCTTCAACTAGGGATGGATCAACACAGATGGATTGGCCATACCTGAAGGTTCCCACAGATGGGACCTGGACCTGAGCAGAGAGAAGAGCCACCAAAGGCTTCCCTGTCAGCGACACCCAGTGCCCTCCCCAAGCCAGGCAGGTTAAATGCCAAGTGTGTGTGGGTACATGTATCCCAAAAGGAATGAGTCAGCAAGCCAAACAGGCTGCTTCTGTCAGTGGGCTGCAGGGAGACAGAGATAACATTATTTCTTCTCTCTGCAACCTGTGAAGCATTCAGACACTGCAATTTTAGTGGCCAAGTAAACAGGAAACCAGGAAGGAGCCTTGGTCCCCGCTGATGCTCTCACAGCCCGTACGCAAATGCGTGAATAAACAGACTTAATGCAACCGATTCCTTTTTAGGGTCCTGATGTGTTTTGGTTTTCTCACATACTTGCATATGGGCTCTATCACACAGAAAAAAAGAGCTTCTGCCTATACTCAGCACAGCCTGGTTGATGCACTTTTGGAACATGTTGCCAAATTTATCCTGGATGCGTTTTCCCCTGTCAGCTCTAAAGCAGCATTTATTTACAAGCTTTCTCAGCAAAAGGCTGTACTCACTCAGAGCAAAGCAGGACAGAAGCCTCTGCTTTGCACACAAAGAACTTGCACTGTAATATTTATAAACCAAATAAAGTCCCAATTAAGTCATCTCATTAGGTGAAATGTTTCCCTCTACAGAGGTGTTCTCAGGGATTGAAATTAAGTCCCGTGACAGGATTTAAATATGAGTCTCAGTTCTCGACTAAATCTTGTTTTCAAAAACTCTTACAGACTGGAACGTCAAGAACGCTAAATGTTTATCTCTACTCACAGGTGAAGTCTGTGAGAGCACCTTCCTGAAACCAAGATAAGAATCATTTGAATTCATGATGGCAAAATAAGTTCCATCATCTGGATTTCAATTTTGATCTCCAACAACTTCGGAAGAACTCTTGAAGCTGGATATGTTCCAAAGATGAAGTAACTACTAGGAAAAGCAATTAGGAGTGAATGAAGTCGCAGCTTTCTTCTGCACAAACAATAAAGTAACACTATCAAAACACAGGGAAATACAAGGGGATACACTGACACTGGATGCTGGGGCAGGCGTAACAGTTGAAGCCTTTGCTTCGTTATGATTAAATGACTTACCATAAAATGTCATGACTATAAAAACTGATAAAGTCAGCTGCCTCTTTGGTTTCATTTCCTTCTCATCAAGGAAACCATGCAGCTGAAACTGGGGACTCAGCAAGGAGAAGGCTGCATTGCACTCCAGCTTCATTTGAGAACTACAGGATCTTGGTGCAAGCCCCTGTCCAGGACAGGGTGAACCTCTGCTGCACCTGGCTCCTGACACATCCCACATCCATCTGCTATATTTCATGTAGCTACAAACAGGAAAAGGTAGAGAGACACTCTGTAAGGAATTTGAGCTTGCACTTCCCGCAGGAGCTTTGTGAGATGGAATCAAATTAGATGAATCCACAGGAAGAAATGACTCTGGACTGCAAATATTATGAATGTATCTGTTTGAGGATAACATACACCAGACATTTTTGTAGCTTTGTTTACTGCAACAGATGAAATAGAAATCACAAAAAAATCTTTCTTTAGAGGCAGAGTGGCATCAGGTTTTAAACCCATAAGCAGTAGTGGATTTTTCCTGAAAATTATTATTTCAAGCCAGCCTGTGGTATCTGATCTATTTTTGGCTATTTATTACTGTGACAATGTCATGTCCTGCAATATTTTTGTTGCAGTTTTATGCCTTAGAGGCAACTTCTTACTTGACTGTGTGTCTATTTGAAACCAGTGCTGGTTTATACAGAAGCTGCTCCTTGCTCCAGCATCCTGTAAGAGCTCTTTCTGAGCAGTCTGTGACAGGAATAACTGTGCTGTGTCACAGGAGCAGGTACCGTGGGCTAAGAAGCAACTGCAACGTTTCAAGAGTGTATTTTACATCAGCTCAGCAAACAACTTTCCAAGTACAAGAGAGCTAGATACACCTACAGAGAAACCTGGACAAATAAACAGCAACTGCAGGAAATTTTTCCAGCATCTGCTGCATATTGCCCACCTGGAACCTCCAAAAGCAAGGCACGGGAAGCCTGATCCTGAGGCAGATTCCCAACTATAAACAAGGACGTTAGAGTGGGCAGTTTGGTCCTGCGTCTAAAAGAAAAGAGTTATCTGGAATGGGCAGTGCTGGGTTTAAGTCCATTTCCCACTGAGCCAAGAACAGGCAGTGTGTACAATGAGGGGTGGGGCAGCACACCACCGGCACCACTCGCCCAGGGCTGCTTTTCTCCAGGGAAAACAATCTCAATCCTGGCTTCCCAGCAAGCAGCTAGCTCCCACACTTGTCCTCTCCTGTGACTGCTTCGGGGGGGAAAGTTCTCCATAGCAATTACACCACACAAAAGGTGTGAGACCAACTCATAGCTTAATTTCACCTCTGTAATTACAGTTTGGAGCTTTTCCCTTCCATCAGGCTTCAGACTTTCAAATGCACAACTCCTAGAGCTGCACACTGTTCCATCATCACCTTCCCAACCACCTCCGAGATGCTGAAGCCCCCCTAAAAGCATCACGAAGCTCTGGACCACTGATGGTAAGACAAGTACAGAGCGTGTACTTCCTACTGCAAGGAGGACAGGCAAGACCCGATCCAGCGCAATCCAGGCCTGAGCTCTGGCTGGCAGAGGCAGAAAGCCTGGTTGTATAAAACATTTTGGACATATCTGAAGCAGCCAAGGGAGCTAATGCACTCTCAGCACTTCCCAGAGTGCAGGCACAGCATTTCTGATCCAGTTCTTGGCATTCTGAAGCAATACGTGGATTCACAATATGCTGGTTTCAAAAACATAATCCAGCATAAAGGATATTTTTAACGTGGATGATTTTGGGAATCTGCTTAACCACTCACATGGTGTTACACAAGCAGGAACTTCTCAAAGAGTACTTATCCCCAAATTCTGCAAACTTAACCTGGTGACTAGATAACAGTCTCTGTAAAACGGCAATTCTTCCATGTTGGAGCAGTTGCTCCAAAGAAAGAAGGGATGTGATACCACTTGAGTTCACCTTCAAAGGAGTGTGGTCAGAGCACACAGCTGTAAAACTAAAACAGAAGGGCAAAGCTATCCAAACCAAATGCCAGCACACACACAAGACTCAGGCAGAAGAAAGAACTTCAAAAATATGAGACAAGCAAAAAACCCAGTGGGCTTTGGACCTCATCTTCACTTGGGTGCCAACTGCTCATCCAGAAGACTTTATAGCAACCATTCCCTGGGGTGATGAGACAAAATCTCTGCTGAAGAAGGTCACTGGCACTGGTCCTGGTGCATGCATCAAATTCTAATTCAATAATAGTCACTCAAAACTAATGCAGACCTGAGAGCCAGAAACGCGAACAGCCAGGTTTCAAACTAAACACCCTTCTTGCCTTCACTGACTGCACTGAGAAGAAAAAAAAAGAAAAAACCAAAACCCAAAAAAAAAGAAAAAAAACAAACCACAAAAACCCACGAAAACACCCCAAAAAACACAGAACCACAAGCCAATGGAAGTTTACTGAAGATAAAGAAACATTTCCTGACAGAAGAGGAGAGTGGGGAATGAAATGCAAAACCAAGTTATTTTATAACTTGAGACTAAACCAAAAAAAGAAGAATTTCATCACTTCCACCAATTTAAGCTCTAGTCAGAAGAGAGTTGGTCACAGCCCAGAGCAGCATGGACCAAAGTAGCCATTCTGTCTCCCAAGTGCTCAGGAAAACACCGATTAAGCCAGCACAAGCCACAGAGCCAGAAGGATACAGGGCCCTCACAAGTGACCCATGGGTATCACTAAGGAGAAACGCAACTGCAAGTGACAATTCCCTTCCACATGGCCACAGATCTTGCTCTGGGAGAGCATCTGCTGTGCCTTCTGGGGGCTGTGATCAGGCTGCTAAGACGACGTCACCTATGTGTGGTCCTTGGCTATCACTAACCAGACTTACACCCACAGGCAGAAAAACTTCCACTCCTCAAAATTCCACGTGGTATCAGAGGGGCAGGTTGGTAGGAAACAGCTGTTCCAGAGCACTGACAGCCACTGGGACAAAACACAGTCCAGGGGAACCTCACTGCCATGGCCACTAGCCCACAGAGAGCTCAGCCACACAGCCACACGCTTGACAGTGCCTGCAGAGAAAGCAAAGGGGGATTTTGCACACTTCTAGGGAACAGGTCACTGGATCATGAAGCGAAGCACCACCTTCAGGTGCCCCTTGCCCTTCCACGCGCTCAGCTCGTGAGAGCAAAGCGTCGCAGTGACCCACTTGACACCTCCATTTGGGCGCGTGATGCCAGCCAAGAGCAGGCCAAGCCCGTGATCTTTACACTCAGCCCTGCAGACCAATTAGTCATTAATAAGAGTCTGGCCCAGAGCAGGCGGGGGCACATGATCGTGTTCCCATGGCATTAGTCAGCGGATGGAGCGATACGGGTTCCTTCACCAGGACACCAGGTCCAACGGGAGGAACATGATGCAGCATAAAAGCAGAGTGGTATGAGCAGACAACGCATGATCTCGCATAAAGGCAATCCACTTAGCAATGTTCAACTCACCTCACCAATAAAATGTGTTTGCTACTGGACTGGCATCTCACATGGGAGAGTCAGGTTCTTAATTTGATTCTCAGTGCCCTAAAGCTGGATTTACTGTATCCTCCAACCACAGCCAAGAGTGCAGAGCCCAACTGCTGAGCAGGCAACTCCCAAGTTTTAACAAGACTGTCCTCTACATGACATCCATTTAAGGGCAGCTCAAAATAGACTTATTCATATCAGCCTAAAACAAGACTGTGAAGAAAACAACAACCCAAGAGCTGAAGAGTAATTTCTTCCCAGAAAGTGCTCACAGCTATTTCTTCTGAACTCCTTCCTTGTGACCCATCAATGTTGTCTGGAAGAACAACTTCTGGGACAAAACTGGTAGGAACACATGATGCTGATAAGCAGCGCTGCTGCAGGACATCCTGTGTTCCCCAAAGTAACCTGAACACCAGTATAATGACTAATGAGCTTGGACAGAAGACCAAGCAGACCTCTGCAAGAGAAGAGAAAATGAGATTTTAGCATCAGTCTTTCTTTCAGACAATGTCTAGAAAACTTCACCAGCTCTAAGAATGGACTTCAAAAAAAAAAAAAATCTTTCTTCTGGATAGAGAAAACCTAAACAATTAAGATTACTGGCATCTTCCTTTACCAGAGGAAGGCTACTCAGCCTCTTCTACCATCACTTATAAAAGTTTGTCACTGGAAAGAGCTCCTCTCCCTGCATGGCAGGTGGCTCCTTCTGACTGCCAGATCATTAGTCCATAAACATGAACCTCCCAGGCACTCCTCAAATGTTCTCTTCATATTTCCCACGTTCCTGTACAACTCAGCCTTTTATCCACTAGGGTTTCAAGCCATAGTGTTTTAACATGAGCAAGCACTATAAAAAGTATTTTATAGGTCTCACATTCTTTTTCCTCTTCTTCTAGAACTCTGTATAAAGCAAGAGTTGCTACTTCTGTTTTAGGAACCGTAAACTCAGAGGCATCCTCAAGAATCACAGCTGATATAACACTCTGTGCTGCTTTGTCTAGAGTACAGCTAACTTTCTTCTCAGTATCTAGAATGGGGCTACAGTTTGGATTTGTGCTGTGGGAATTCACAAATGTTGTAGTTACTGCTGTGGCAGCGAGCAAGCAGTGGTGCAGTGCTTGGTTGCCGGCTGAGGTTAAATCAGGACAGTCCTTTTTGGCGTCCAATATGGGGCACAAAGGGCTTAAAATAACGGCAGATTTGACTGCAATGTGTAAGGTGGAATTTATAGCTGTCATAGCTGTATGGATAGGAATCAGCACACTCCTGTCTTGCCATGGCCATGCTTGCGTGGCTGCATATGGTGCCTAGAGCTCGTCAGGGGCAGCTTTTGCTTTCGGTGCTCACCGTGGTGCTTATCAGGCCGCTCCGCTGGGCCTGGGAGTGCTCCGATAACAATGACTACGACGTGTCCAGGCTGGCGGGGGGCCAGCACAGGGCTCCTGTGCTGCTCTCCTAGGAAGGCTGGAACTCCAGTGGGAGCTTGAGTCCATGGGCTGTGACCTGTGGATGACACCCCGAAGGATATCTCCGGGCTGGAGAAGGTACATCTCAAAGCATCTGGCCAGGCCCATGCTGCAGCAGGTACACCTTGAAGCATCAGTGGCTGTGCGTGAGGTCATGCTGGAGCACCTCACAGCTCGTGTCGATCACCCACCATCTGCTTTCATCCTCTTTTCCGCATGCATCTGCCTAAAACCCTGGAGGCAGCCATTCTTTCAGAAGAAACCTCGGGCAAACAACTTCCTGTAACAGGCCTGAAATGGTTTGCTCTGGTAATAGATATTCGTAAAAGCACAACAGGATAAAGCAGCTTTTACACTCCTTTTTGAAGCTGTCAGGGCCACCACAGCTGAACCCAGACACGGTCATTAGTCACACATTTCTTGGAGACACCTGTTAACAAAGAACAGCTTTATGCCCAGCACCTAGTTGCAACACGGCTGTTTAAAGGTAAACGGAAAATGGGCTATGGTAATATTAAATCCCAGTTATCTGCATCCATTATCTTGCATTTTTTTATTGTTCAGCTGAATGACTGGTCTGGGAAAAGAGCCAGAAAAGTTGAGCTGATACCACAGTTCAAGACTTCATAGATATTTCTGAGAATTACAAGTTAAGGGTCACATCCAGAACTGATCTGACCTCTCCACAAAAACCTGCAGATACCTTGACTGAGTCACAAGTCAAGCCTTTCCAGGAAACAGAGCTGCTGGCAACCCAACTGGATCAACCAATTACCGGACCAGGAATACTTAATGCAAAAGTGTCCTATTCATCATTTAGAATTAAAAAGGCAGAAACAGGTTTGCTCAAGAAGTGTGGCTTCATTCGTAGAAAAGTTATTACAGAAACTTTTAGAGTTCACAGGAAATCTCTACACTCCCACATTTCTGAAGATTCAGGGGACATCCAGGTTACTTGCTGGGAGAGACATTTTGAGCATGATGAGCTTAAGTTGTTTTTTCAATGCTTTTTAACAAATTAAGTTGCATAGCTAATGTTCAATGAACTGGGCTCTTCTAGCTTGATCTTTAATTTGAGTAATTATTTTAAAAGCTAGAGACACGATCTCCCCTTACTCATTCTCTGGAGAGGATTCTGACACTGGAAGACACAGTTGGGGGTTTTTTCACAGGGTTGTTTTGCAGCATATTCCCTTTCAACAAAATTTATACACTGTATTCCTGGCAAAGGGAAGAGATCCCTGATCCAAGCAAAACTTTGGAAATACGGAGGTTTTCCTTTTGCATCAATTCCTGCGTTTCACTGTTTTGTTCACAGGTCCAGTGTCCATCCCAGGTTAAATTACAGTACAAGGATGGCAGTTACATGCCCACTCCTTTAAATTAATCTGGAAATAGGAATAAGACACGAAGCTGAGCAGTCAGAGCATCCTGGCTGGAGCTCCGTGCCCACAAGAGCCGAGGAAGGGCGCCTGGGCTTGCCTTGCCAACAAAGCCCAGGCCTAAGCCCACGCTCGAGCCCAGGCTTGCTCACATTCCTTCCATGCTAGCAGGCTCTCAGGCTGAACTTCAGAGCACTGCCAAGGTGGCAACACAGAGCCCAGCAGACCCAAAGATCAGCAAGGTCCCACGTACAAGCCAGAACCGTCGAGTGCCATGGCTCGAACTGCACGCCCGCCTCGTCAGGCACAGTGCAAAACCTCTTGCCCAGGCACAGGAAAGCCCAATGTACACAGAAGACCTTCTGCAAGCTTGTATAACATGGGAGGTGTACCTCATGGGAGACAACCTGCCTTTCCTTCTAAAGCCCAATTTCAGTATAGAAATTGATCATTCACCATTGATTAAAAGGGAGAAGAATACTCTTTGATCCCAAGTGAGAAGCATTCACACAGTTATAGGGAATCACTGCATATATCACATTCCGGTAGAAGCAGTTCTTGCTCTTAGGCAACAATACTCTCCTTTCCATGCACATTCCAGTGATGTGCCAATAACACAAAAGAGACACAAACCCACTCTGAAACAGAGAGCAATTCAGTATCTGTTCAAGGCATATTTTCCAAAAATTCAGTGATGTCATCCCACAGGTGAACTGGGACTGAAAAGACAAGCTAGGCACGTGGACAAATGATGGCTGTAGGTTCGTTCCAACTCTACTCCAAATCAGTATTCTATTCTACAACCTCTCTCTAACACCACCCTTTGAGTGCCTATCAAAGATGCACTCAAGACTTTGCACTGGTCTTTCACTGATTTCCAACCCCACCCTGTAAGCAGCTCATGGCTGCAATCTAGACTTTGTCCCTGCATCCCTCTGGCCCCACTTGATGAATTCTCCCCACACACTGTCCTATCTCAGCACGCATTTCTTCTGTTCGTGCTGGTGGAGCTACTCATGCAGGACTCACCCCAGCACGGCACTTCAGCATGGCCTTAAAGGCCAATGAGTTGAACTGCCTTGAGGCCAGAAGTCACCTGTGCTGAAGTGTTTTGTGGGACTAAGGCAACAGCTCCACATTTCCAACCTTTCTCTCTGCACTGATAGAGGTGTTTCTGCACCGAAACTCCATCATCAGCACTACGAACACGTCGGACACTGCTTCCATGGAACGCCACACTAACACTTCTACTGGGACAAAACTGCTCAAACCCCATTACTGCTCACCTAAGAGATCATGAGATGTCAAACAATGGATGTGGAAGCCTCCCACGGCACCACACACTGGCTTGCTGTGCCACCAAGGCTCTGGAACGGAGCTTTGCTGGGGACACATGAGAACAAAGCCCCATCTATCTTTCCCTGGGGATGATTGTTCCTGCCCAGAAGGACACACAGGAGGCTCTGTGGAGCAGGGCTGCTGTCTTGAGCCGGGCTCTGTGTCTGCTGAATGCACAAAGTGTCAGCCAGGGAAGTGAGCTCAGACTAGACAAATTTAGGTAACATTCGATTCAAGATGACCATATTTGCCAGCTCTGAGACCTAAGCAAAATGTGCAGACCCCATTCCTGCGTATAAGAAATAGACTTCAATTCCAGTGCAACAGACAGGTTTGATGTGCTCGAATGCCACTTTTCCTAGAGCTACTGAGCAACTATTTCCCAACTTCATTCTCTAAACAATCTCATATTTAGCAGCCTTGATGAAAAGACCTTTACGCTTATGTCGAAGGGCTGACAATGTGTCTGAAGTGTTATACAGTCACCGCTACAATAAAAGCAGTTAACTTTTGCAACTTTCTGTTCAAGGTTAAGAGTTGAAATGAGTTCAGTAAACCTTCAAGATGAGATTAAAAAGAAGTAAAAATTTATTTTTAAAACTTAAGGGGAAAATACCATAACCTTCAAGTTGCACACACCATTGAAAAAGAGACACAAGTTCTGTTTCTGCACCTACTGTGCAAGAGAGAGAAAACTGAAAAATTTTAGTAAAGATGAGTAGTTGGCACACAAGACTTAAGTTGTCATCTTTGACTTCAGATTACACATCTGCATAGTCATCAAAACCAAAGCGTTTGCATGTTTTGCTCAGAAAAAGTAGCAGAAAAAGACAGAACACACCACAGGAATAAATCATAAGTGAAAAAAGCCGAAAATTTGTTGCACATGCAAACCCACCAGGACTTCTTGCATAATACCAGCTCATTGTGATAACTTGCAAAAGAAAGTAAAATTCAATCTCCCCCGGGGAACAATCACATCAAATATCAGCCTGTTTCATTAACTTCTCAGATGAGCAGCAGTCACCTCACAGAGGTCAAAAGAAGAGGTACCATTCCCACCATGGTTCCACAGTTTTGTATGATTTATATATTATATATGTGTATTATTAATAATAATACATTACTAAGTATAATTAGAATAAAATGAAATAGCTTTTATAATTATCATTAATAACAGAATGAAGTGATTTGAGTAATCCTCAGTCCTAAAAGAAGTCATGGAACAATTCCCATCACAAAGTTCTTTAACTCACTTTGGCATGCCAGAAGTATGGATCAATATTTATGGAAGGACAATTAAGGCTTATTTCAAGACAGAATTAATAGAGAGTATTTAGCAAGTATTTATTATATGGTAGCAAAACAGAAATATGATCCTGGTCGCCTATAAAGGTAGTTATATAATACAGCCAGGATTTGAAACACTTGGAAAATTCTTTCTCCACTAAAAGGATGTGATTAGGAGTAGTAAATATATAGATCAGCCATATTCTCTCTCTCCATATATATTTTTATATATAAATAATTAATCTATTTTAAATCCCCCCTCAGTCTCTGTTTTACTTTGGCAGCAGAATGAGATCTCCTAAGAGCACACGTTTCTGGAATTCAGATGCTGAAAGTTCATTTGTGCCACAAATTCAAAGGATTCTGATATTAGTGACGTCTAATCAGCTCTTCTGATTTTTCTGGTGAGAAAATCAGATAAAACCAGGGCTGTTTGCAATTTCCTCTGCTGTGGTCAGAAGGCTCAGCCATACTCCAACAACATGGATCTACATGCCTATTCAATTTGGACAGAAATCCACTGCTCCAAATCCAACTGAACACCAAGAACTGAGATGTAGTTTTCTCTGATTTTCCAATTTCTCATAAATCTCCATGCAACTTCACCGCACTGACAGTCCCTGTGGCAACTTCAAATACGTTCCTTACATGAAAAACTCGTAATTGTGGGACAGTAATTCAAAGACATTTTTATCTCTTCAGTTAATGTAATTAGGCCATTGAAAAACAAGGGCTCTGCAGCTTTTTACTTACGCCACGCACTGTTTTATCACCCAATTATGGGCGCGGTAATTGTCTTTGACACCATCCAACAGCAATAAAAAGCATTCCTGCCACAAACTGCGCACAATCCTGAGCAAACTCAGGAGAAACAAGATGCTACAGTGACTCAAAGTTCAAGGGGAGGGGGGCAGAACCCTTGCTTTGAGTGGTTGTGGGAATTCACTGCAACCTTGACCATTTTATGGCTGTATTTTCATTTCAAGCCACACAGGGAAGACCTTTCTTAACAGAGTTAAGAGAAAGACCTCTGCCTTCCCACCCAAGTCCTTACGTTTTGAGGGATCACAGAAGAGGAGCTCTCCTTCCACCAGACGCAGCACAATGACAGGGAGGCGCTCCTTTATCAATATTAACCATAAACTGCTCTTACCGGGTTTTCAAAGAGCACTCCCCCCTTCTGAGCCTTCTAAGTGGATTTGAAGCCGGAAGCAGCTAATTGACTTGGAACGAGGAGTTATCAGAACCCTTTTAATTTGCTCAAGGCAAGAGTTCAAATTCTAAACCTAATGCACACAGAAAATACAAGCGAGGTGGGTCGCTGGAGCGTGACAAGGATGCTCTCGCACTGGGGCCACGAAGGCATCTCACCAGCACTGAGGGACCGCGCGGTGCCGCAGCACCGGAGCCGGAGCGCCCTGAACGCTGTTTGCAACAAGGCACCCTCAAACCCTCCCTCAAAGTCCTCCGGTGCTCCCAGCCCACAGGAAGGAACTGGAGTGCAAACCAGCAAAAGCCATGCTATTTTGATACGAATGTGTGTAACAACGCCATGGCATAAAAGCCAAGAAAACAAATTAAAGAGGAGAAATCAGGTTACCAGCAAATCCGCACTAACAGATGGCACGTACACACACAGGAGCATCACTTGCCATACCCACAGGGCCCGTTTTTGGGCACCCATCTCCCAAAACAGCACATTTTCCCCAGCATTTCTTTTCTCAAAGCAACACCTTGCCTTTGAGACTGCATCTTTCTAGCAAGGCAGCACCTCCAACTGCAAATAGCTGTTTGCACACTTACTGGCAGAAAAATAAGAGAAGGTTTTCTCTTTACTCTCTCATGCAGCAATTTTCCTTGACAACCTTGCCCGAAACACCTTCCAGCTCATTATTTATTACACCTGTCCAGGGTGGCAGCATTAGAAAACCTTCAGCCAGAGACACACTCAGCTCCTCCACCCTCTCTGATAAGCATGTAGATCTGAAAACAAAAGGAGTTACAGATTTTTCCTTCTCACAGGGATGTTTTTCTTTGAATGGCACTTTGTGCGTAAATTCAACCTTTTCTTATCTGCGTAAGACATCGGTAACCAAAGCATTTACCCTACACCCACTGCATTTTAAAAGTTCCTTTTAAAAACTGCTGCGAGTGATACCACAAGACAGCATCAGTATATGAGGCTGTTTTCTGGCAGCAGAGGAGTTCCAAGATTTAAAATTGTTAACATGGAAGTTTAAATGAAAAGCCTGAACAGTTCCAAGCTGCAGAAAATCCTGCCGGACCTTGCTGGGAGCACACCAGATGAGTGCAGGATGTTACCTTGCCGCCAGGAATGCCCTGTGCACACAAATGAAAGCTTCATCCCTCCTCTCCATAGCTGGAAAAAGAAAAAATAGATAAAGGGGGGAAAAAAATCCGTAATTCTTTCTCATCCCACCACCACACCTTGCTCCCCACTCACCCGAGGTCAGCAGTCACTGCTCTACAATTGCCAGTCCCTTGAAATCATGGGAATGTAGCTTCCTAAAGCCCAGCCACTGCTTTTAAAAATATCCTTCAGCAGGAGCGAAGGATAAGTTACAAGCAAATCCTCCTATTTCTTTTGGAACTTGAAAATCTGTATTTCCTTCCTAGGAAGCTGAAGAAGCACCCCTGCAGCTTGCATTAGCATTTGCCCTTCGAATCCCACTGACCCTCAGCAGCAGGTGAAGTTGATGAGGGCTAAAATCACCAGCTGAAACCAGGCTTCGCAAAACTAATTCTTCCACCATCCAGTCCAGGAGTCACCAGAAAGTCTTTGAGCATGGAATGGCAGCTCAGGAAAGGAAGGGCACGGACTAGGACAGATCAGCTCATGTACATGCTCTGAGCAAGCAGCGACGCAAACAGTCCCGTTTAATCATTCGGCACAGGAGTGAAAATTCTAAGAACAAAATGAGGTCTCTCATTCAATAGCTGCTAAGGTTTGGGAGCCTGAAGGTTGTTTGGGTCAGGGGGCCTCTGTACCTCGCTCTTTATGCGCTATTTCCTACTGATCTCAACCAAAATAAGAACTAAGTGTAATCCTGCAGCCCATCACACCAGCACTTAGCAGCATATTCTGTCCCACACACAATATACAACTCTGCACACTTTGTTAAATCCAACTAGTAAAGCTTCTTTTCTTTTTTTTTTTTTTTTTTAACAGAAAATACGTACATTATAGGAACAAGCAGAACAAAGCCCCTAAGCAGCTGGGGGCACACGCACAAAGTCACGTTCAGGCGCACGGTAACTGCACCTCTCTGACACAAAAGGAGCAAGTACCTATATATAGTACATGGAGCAGTTCTCCGACGGAGCTGCTACTGCTCGGATCCGCCCGAGGGCCCGACCTCGCTCCTTACGCACCCAACTTTACTAACAGGAGCGGCTTTGCGGAACGATTCCGCGGAGCTCCCGCCGCGCGCTCCGATCCCCGCTCTCCCGGGAGAGCGCGGTGCCTTTTTGCACGGGAGCTCCCTGCTGCTCCCTGCACATCCAAGTGCTCCTCCTGAACGTGAGTGCTAAAGGGATGAGCTCCGAACAAAAGAAAAATCCATTAGTAACTAACGTTGTAAAGAAAAAGGAACAAGCCTAATGGTTAAATCCTCGTTTCACCGTGTGCTCTCGCTCTGGATGGCAGCGCTTCACAGGAAGCACAAAAAGGGCAAACAAACAGCCAAGAGCTGGTCTTGGACAATAAAACACTCCATACGGCGATATACCAGGCGGAAAACTGGAAACCTGGGAAAGACGAGGCTGCCTATTCAGCGGCTGCTAACAACTCACTGAAGATTAACTGAAATGGTAAAAAAAGTTTTCAAACACCATAAAGCGTTTTTAAAGTTAGCTCCAGCAGAGCTAGACAACGAAAAAGACATCGAGGAGGGAGAAACATACTCCGGCGTTTCCACCCCCGCTCCAGCTCACTCACCTCCGGGGCTCGGGCTTGCGGCGCTCCTCCAGCTTGGCGGCGGGCGGGGGCTGCGGGGCAGCCGGGGCGGCGGGCAGGCGCTGCGGACGGGCTGCGGGCAGGCTCAGCGGGGCATGGCGGCGGCCCTACACCTGCCCCTCCGTGCCCGTGTCTCTGTCTGTGTCCGTGTCCGTGCGAGTGAGTGCCCACGGCAACCCGAGCGAGCGGCGGAGCTGTGCTGGCGATGCCGGCCCGGCTCGCATTTAAAGCCGCCGGCGGGCTCGGCCGTCCCCTCACCCGCTCCCATCCCGGCCCGTCCCGTCCCATCCCATCCCCGGCCGCCGCTCGGCGTCACGGGGCCCGGGGCGGGGAGCCCGGAGGAGGAGTCTGAGGGCCGGGGCTGCGGTTCCCCGCCCCGAGCCCCGAGCCGCGTCGGGGCAGGTGCGGACTTCCACGGCCGCAGCCGGAGGGCAGGGGCGGCCGCGGGACCCAACCCCCACCGGCTGCGAGTGGCCCGGGCCGTGGCCACCCTGTACCTCAGGCCGGGAGATGCCGTCCCCCGACGAGGCGGGGTGCGTTCCCTGGGCCCGGGCCGGGTGGCACCGCCGGGATACTGCCCCGGGCTGCCCACGGCTGCTGGGAGCCTGTCGCACTCCCACGGCAGGTTCCCTGCCACTGGAAACGCACGACCCAGGGCGCTTCTGGGCCAAAAGCACATAGCACAGAAAAAAACCCAACCAAACAAAAACCTCAAAAACATTAAAAATACAACAACAACAACAACCCCGGGAAAAATATAGAAACCATCATTTAGTCAGTTCATTATAATTTTCCAAGGAAATAGTACCTTACATGTTGCTTCTCCTTAGCTTCGAGCATGGCAAGGCTCACGTTGCTTGCCAGCCTAGTCCTAGTTCCTCCTCTCTCCCCTACACACACACTTCTATGGACACCATTCGCCCTTCCAAATGTTCCCTCCAGAGTGATGTTGGACAAGAAGAAGCGGTGCCAATACCCCACATCTTGTTCAGTCAGCTGTAGCTCCTGCGCTCAGCTTGACTGTCCAGGCCAAGGTAACGAGATCCATAAAATAGTTTTGAACCACGGAGCTCTGCGAACGGCTCACTAGGAACATGGCAGAACAGCGATCCATCACGGGAAGTACCCGGACTCTCAGGGGAACAAAGGAGGCTATTGTAGCTCCACAGGGGGAAAACTCCCCTTCTTCAGCACGGTTTATGATTACCACACAGCAAGTGCCCCTTCAGCTGCTCCTCAGCTACCAAGCTCCACTTTTGTCACCCATCCAAACTCTGTACTAGGGAATAATATGCAATCCATTGGCCAGGCAAAAAAAAGCAGCAGCAACAGAAACCATAGCACTTGCAGAGCGGAGCGAGAGCGCTGCAGAGGATCTCCCTGCCAAATTCCTCCTTTCTGCTGCTGCCACCCCTGTGCTGTCCCCAGACGCTGAGAACAGACGATTGGCTTTAAGTCACTGTCCCCTCATGCTGTTTAATGTTTTCCTAAAAGATCTCAGAGCCACAGTCTGCACATGAATGGGTCAGGACTTGGGCTCCTCTGTTCCCTTTAATAAATCCAGCTTTTTAAAAACCTGTTTTCCAACAGCCAGTGAGTTTCCAATGGGCACAGCGCTGACTCCCATCGCTTATATTTCATTTCCGTTAATGACAGTCCGCGTGTTAACAAAAGCAGAGCACCACATCAGTTGAGAAGCTTTGTCTACTTGAGTCCTAACCCAAATAACTGTACATCTTCCCTCTTCCAAAGGCTCCAAAGCAGGGACTGCTCTCTCCATACCCTAAATCCTTAATGATGTGCCAGTTAGTCTGTACCTTCACTTCACGTTATTTTTAAATAAACTCGGGAGCTCGTGAAGAAAGGACACATTAGCTACTTGAGAAAAATTGCTGTTGCTTTTTGCCACTTAGATTACTCATGGGGGTTTTGGGATTCCCCCAAGCATTGTGATCCCTTAATGAAAGCACCTCACGGATGCTTCTCAGCAGCCGGCTCTTAGTTCGCTATTTCAGTAACAAAGTAAATAACTTCTGTACCAATTCCAGTTCCTCACAACTCACTGTCACTTCAAATACTGTCATTTTAAACCTGTGCATTGAATTTTCTGGCTAAAAAAAATGTTTTGTCATCAGGATGCATGATTCCAAGTCAGTCTTTAAATATAATATCGCTGCGCTTAATCATCTAAAATGCTACCGGAGCCATTTCCAGAAGTCCTTAAATCAAGAGCCAGGGCAGTTGTCTTGACCAAGTTGGAAAATGAACACACTCTCTGTGCAGACAAACACCCAAGTAAAGTGCACTAATAATCCTGTCTGTCATTGTGACTGACAAAATAAAACCTGCGGGCTAGAGCCGACTTGTCCGGCGCATGTATCTATGTACCTTTTGGCATTGCTTACACACCTTGGCTCGCACATTCCCTTTCCAAGCCTCCCCAGCATTTCCAATACTTTCTCTGCTTCATTTAATAACTGGAGAGGAGCTCGTCACTCAGGACAACAGCCCGCTAGCTTTCCCCTCACTGCACAGGCCACAGAGAAGGAGTTGGACTCGGAAGACTTTGGCTGTTTGAACCTGCCTTCCAAGGCCTTGTTTCAGCCCTGCTCACAGAGCTGTGGTGAGGGAACGCTGTGCTGACAGCCTTCGCTAACATCCCAGCCAAGGCAGTGCCTCAGTAGGGCACAGGACAGGACATCGCCTTCACCACAACGCCTGCTGCTATACAAGAATTACTGGTCTGCCTTCTCACCCAGCGCACGCATCTTCCTCACTCAGCTAACTCAGGAACTCGTTCTCCTGCGAGGTCGCGCAAGGTATCACTGTCAATGACAGTGTCTGACATGTGCACGGATAATGGGAACAGGCAAAGTTCTGATGGTAAAGATTAGAGAACACATACATGCGCATGCTCGGTGGAACTGGTAGGGTAAAACTTTCCCTGTGGGCAGGTTATTCCATAAATATATCTTGCAGCATTTCTGGTAGATTCCTCGGATGCCGCTCATGCTGACCACAGCATTGTCAGTCAGAGGCGATGCTGAATGAGATGGAAACTGGCAGCTCCTGCACTTCCAGGGGTTTGTGGAGACTACCCAGTGATAAAATATTTGCGTTGGATTAAGTCAGAAGTAATTCAGCCTAAGTCAGGAAGTTTCAGAGGATAAAAAGATTTCAATGCAAGGATCTAGATGCAGAGACCGCAGCTGTACTTATCACAGAGGCTTTCAGTATCTTTTCCTTGGATGACAAACGTCAGTGCCAAGTCGTCATGACAAAAGCGGCTCACCGTGAACACACCTGTGCACGCAGCAAATCCTTTTTACACCAACAAAATCCCTCACACACGTTTTCAGGACTGAATCCTTGATCACAGCTATTCCTTGTGACCTTGAGGTGTCAGGGGTTTCTTGGTCTGTTTTACATAGACATGGGTATTGCAGTCGTTTTAGCTGCTGAACTCAACAAATTCCTGCACTGCATTCCTTAGTATTACAGCTGAATTAGTACAATAGGACTGATTTCCAAGGGAACCACAAAAAGCAACTCTGTAGCTCTCAGATTTGTATTCAAGTCACCAAGAATCAGGACTTGTCTGTCCTTTCCATCCACTTCCCAGGAAATCTAGACACAACATGGCGTCTCAGCAAGCACTCCCTGATAGCTGATTAGTAAAGGTCTAAGGTGAGCAAACCCATTGCCTTTGGAAACTTCATGAGTAGGTCCTGCCTTTTCTTACAGTCCTGCCTCAGCACTGAAAACAACATGCAGTGGGACGCTGGCTCTGTAAGAGTACCTGCTCAGCCCCGCCTGCCCACTCCCTGTGAAACTACTACAGGGCCCTGGGAAGAAAAACTGCCAAATTCCCACTGAATTCCCCTGCCCTGGCTCACCTTTTGGAAGAGACAAACAGGAGGTGCTGAAAAACATTCAGCTGCGGTAAGACAGAGCAAAATGCTGGAGGGTTAAGGGGGTTTTGGTGAAGTGCTTGATGTGCTTCTCATGAATAATACACCATGTCTGCTTCAGACCAATGGGCCATCCTGGAGCACTCAGAGAGCCACTCGGGTCACAGCATTTACTTCATTCAGGGCACAAGGAAAAGAGCCACGGGGATTTCATCAGCTGGGGCAACTGCTTCTGATACCTTCCAATACTTCTGCTAGCTACTGAAAGCACGGAAAGTGCGTGTTCGCCTCAAGAGCTTAGAAAACACAAGTTGCGTTCCAGTCCTCTGGGAAGCAACACAGGTTTGGGCTTTGCAGACCTGTGAGCAAGACTTGCCAGTCTCCTACCAACTTCCAGGACTGCATTCTCTAAAATGCTTACATCTCCTTGCAAAAACACCCCTTATCTTTCCAGCAAGAGCACCTCCTCCAAGAGCACACCAAACGGCCACACCTCGCTCATCCCTCTCTGCCAGGAGCCCCGGAGTTGCTCGGGGCCGGAGAGCGCAGGCCAGGACCCAGCGGTGCTGCTCGGGGGCCCTCTGCTGGGAAGCACCCCTGCTTCCCGTCCCTCGTCCCCCCCAGATCCGCAGCCAGCCCCAGGCACAGTCCCCCGAGGGGGTCAGCTGCCAGTGTCCCCTGGGCAGTGAGCATGGGGGCGGCTCGATGTCCCGGCCCCAGCGAGCAGCAGAGAAAGCGGATTTCATACGCCTCAAGTTGTGTCCTGCTCCATGCTACAGGGAACGAGGCCAAACCAGCCTTTGGTCAGAGCCAAAAACACAGGGCTTCACTAAAATAAAGAAAGTGTGTTTGTTCTTATACCCACAATACCCACCAGAGCATAGGATGCTGAAACCCAGGCTTCCACCACCTCCAGCTGTTGGGACACTGGGACTACAAATACTCCCCCTCTCTGGAAGGAGAGGGCTAAGGAAGCAGCCCAGCTGATTGAAGCACTTCTGTGCTCTCAAACACATCACCCGCTCTCTGCTTCAGAGAGAGTTCAGACAGAAAGCAGGTCAGAAGGGACAGAGATCTTTTCACTTCTCTGGGTAGGAGGGAAATCCGAGGCTGAAGTCAAGCCCTTTGAGCACAAGGCTCATTGTATCAACAAAAAAATGGGGTACAGACCTGGTAGGGGTGATATGGGTGGGCTGCAAATGGGACGAGCAGTATTTACATTAGGAGGATTTCTTCTTTTCCCAGTTTCTCCCCAGCTGTCATTTTGATGAGTTTCTGTCTCTTCCTCATTCCTCAGCTATTGGCATCCTGGGCCATATGAAAGCCAGAAAGAAAGCTCAGAGGCATAGGCCAACAAGCCCTTCAGCCCTTTTGTACAGCACCTGTACTGTGGTCCAGACCAATTTTTCTGAGCACTGAATCCTTACAGAGCAACAACCACCGTCTTTATCAAAATCCTCCTCAGCTCCTGTGCACCAGCTCAGGAAGGCTTCTAATATTTTATCACTGACTGGAAGGACGTGGAGGAGTCTCACCCACTCTCAGTGGAAGGCCAAGTCCAACAACATGACTAGTCCAGAAAAAAATTACAACTTACTTGGATTTCTACTGTCAAAACACAGCAGCCCCCAGCCAGCCTTCTTACCCTCTGGCTGAAGATAACTTCCCACAAGCAGATGGTGACAGGCATTGGGATTAGAGATGCCTTCCCTGAGGCACCCTGCCTCCTGCCTGCTTCTCTAAACTTGAATCCTCGCCTCTACAACTCTGAGAGCATCTGGTCTTGAGCATCCAGTATCCTGAAGGAAAGAGTAACTTGAATGGCAGGTCACTGTGATCCTCTTAATTCAAGACTACATCTTTTCCTGATGCTAAAAAATGCCAACTGGGACACCTCCACAGGGCTTTGGATATGCCAAATGCCAGCTGCAGGAAATCTGAAATGCAGCACCAGTAACACAGGTAAATCACCGACTTCTCTGCCTAATCCAACCATAGACACACCAGAGCAGCCTTCTTAGATGATGTCTTATAATGGATACTTCGGAGAAAAGCTATAAAACTACCACCATAGGAAACTACAGAGTAAATCCATGGACATCTATATTGCTCAGCTCCAGACAACCTATCATTGATTGATTTACAGTGCCATTTAGGTTATTGTTCTTGGAACACTATTTTCCCCTCACTTGACCAATTTAAATAACAGATATTCATCTCAATGCTTCTTCTTTTTCTCAGTTCATCTCAGCTCTTTGCCTTTAACCATTTTCCTACTGTGATAATACAGACTCTACTCCCAGGGAAAAATGTGTTTCCACTGGTTAACTTCTTAAGTGTTGCCCAGTTTTCCCTCTGCAGGCCTTCTTTTGATACGGAGAAAAAGGCTACCCAGGAGCGCCTGGTACTTAAAATACAGTAACTCCATTGTATTTTCTCTTCTGTCATTTCATTTCTAAACACCAGATAACTTTTAAGAAGGACACAATTTGTGATGCCACACACCAAAGGTTGGCTTGGTTTGTTGTTTTGGGGTTTTTTCTCCCTTTGCACAGGGCTTCAGTTTATTATCCCATTGTCTATTCTGGGTCATCAGAAATGTTTTCTTTTCTTTTCAAATAATTAAACAGCACCATCATTCACTGCTTTGGATTTTCTCATCTCTTGTTCTGTCTCTCATCTTTTATATCAACATTTCCTAAACAAAACATTGAAAACCAAACATTGGCAGATCACATTTAGCCAGAAATTTGTACTCTATAAATAAAGCCTTGAGGACTTAATGACTTTTAAAATATTTGTTAGTTAATTCCAGCAGAAACAGCCCAGTTTAGAGCAAATAACAGTTCCCTGGGAGCATAGGTAACTCCAAAAGGGCTTTGCCACTTTAGGGCAGTCTGAAGAGCAAAGCATTCTAGGAAAAAAAAATTGGAGTGAAAGTGAAACTGGAGAAATGTGTTGTCCAAGCCAAAACAAGGCCAAAAAAATAAGGAAAAAGCACCCCTGAGAGTTGGCTGTTTTTTCAATATTCTTGCCAACTCTGCAGCCTTCTGCTGCAGCAGCTCCTGCAAGCACGGGCAGATGAGGAATACCCCCAGCATGTAGCCCCAGATCTTTGGGAGTCATCCTAAAGAAAGGGAGAAGCAACCTGAGCTGAAACCTTCTAAAAGCCACATAATCCACTGGAAAAGCTTTGGATAGATACCTGCAGGTATGAAAACCTTCCCTGTCCAGCCCTGTCAGATATGCAGCAACCTGGTCTAGTGGAAAGCGTCCCTGCCCACGGCAGGGGGTTAGAATGAGATGCCTTTTAAGGACCCTTCCAACCCAAACCACTCTGTGATTCCATGATATTGAGAGTCACTCCCCACACTCAGCAATCGCTAAGCTGTGCATTTTATGTGAGGCAGCGCCAGGAAGTTCAGAGGGGAAACCTGCCCACAAGACCTGTTGCTGAAACCACCTATTTAAATACCTCTTGTGGTTACCTCCAACAGCAGTCCCTAGCGAAGGCTGCAGCCAACAACCCACATCCAAGCTCCTCTCCACAGGAAGGAGGCAATTTGGTGAGCAGAAGTTCAAGGCCAGGGAGTGCCTGCTGCTCTGGAAACACTGGGAAGGGCAGGCAGTGGAACCTCAGGAGCACTGACCTGCAAGAACAGCCATGAGGACCAAGCTGTCACATAGAAGAGATGAAATGTCTGACTGGCCTCAGCTTCTCCAGCCTTCCAGCAAGCAAAATAAATCCAAGGCATATCAGCTTAAGACTAACAGAAATTAGGGCACTGTATGAAAAAAAATGTGCAGAAACAATATCTTCTGCCTTAAAAACTAATAAACTCAGGCTTCACCTCAACATTTGTGTAGCAACAGGAGATGACTGTCCTGAGACAACAGCCCGCTCTGTGTGCTTTGGGGCTCAGGCATGACGGAGTATTGACAGATCTTTGGGACAGCGTGTTCTGGTGGAGCGTTTTAACAAAATATGAGTGCTGTCAAAGGGCAGGCTTTCATTTTATGCTTGGACAACTCCAGAATAAAATATTGCCTTTGGAGAATCTCACATATTATTCGATTAATACAAACACATGAGGACTATCTCCATTTCTCAAAGCCTTGAACTTTTGGCTATGTTTTCCCCCACACTCGTGCTCCCACCTCAAAGCCCCCATCCATCCTCACCAGGGGAGGGGACATCCTCAAGGCACCTACCAGCGCATCCGCTGAGGTCAGAGCATTCTCTTACTAAGCTGTTATCTGCAGTGGAGCAGGCAAGAGCTGCTCTCCAGGGCATGATGTCTTCATGCACAGCCTTGCTTGTGGAGGGAAATGCAGCCTGGGGCACTGACATCCTTTGTTTCTCCACTGCAGCAGAGGCAGCATAATCCATGCTCAAGCACTGGTGGTATCCCTAGGCCTAATGTGTCACTACTCCAGATGCCACCCCTGATCCGTGATAAGGACAGAGGCAGTGAGGACACCAGTGCAGCAGAAGGTGGGGGACGCTGTATTCCCATCCCTCAAGAAAATGTCTTCTGGCCTTTTCTTTCTCCTTTGCCAGCTATCTTGCTTTGTGAGGTTAAATTCCAGCTTCTCACATCAAGACTCCTCACTGAGTTGACGGGGAGATTCCAAGGGATATTAATTGCTGCTTGAAATCACTTCAAAGGACCTTTTTTCCATCTCGTATTAATAGCCGGAATGAGGAAATTGGTTTGGATTTCATACTTACATCTGCTCCCCAATTCTCTGCGCATTTCAAAACCCCATCTTAACCCGAGCCTCTTGCTATTAAGGGCTCCTAGTCCATGCAGGCACTCACACCCATCCCTTTCCACTTCCCCACAGATCTACAGCCCTGCGTTCCAACTGGCAGCCAGAGGTACCAGAAATAACCACAAGAAAGGCTGCCATGAAACCTCCAGCCAAGTTTTGAAAATCCAGGCACTTGATACAAGCCTCTGTGCTTAGAGGGCTTCAGCTGAAGGCAACCTGAACTCAGGCTTAAAAGGTTTTGTGTACCAGGGATCAAATATCAGAAAAATGTAAATGCAATTACTTTTTTTTTCCCCCCATAAAAACATGCAGGATAACAGTTGTTCTACAAGGCTGTTAGTGCATACTTGTAACAGTCTGCTGCTGCTCCTGCCCCTCTGGTACTAGCTAATGGCTGGTTTTCATTCCTAAGTGGTTCCCCCAGACCCCCCCCCGACAAAGTCTATGCTACAGTGATTTTGGAAACTGGGTCAAAACGCAATTACTACATTCCCATGCTTTGGGGTGGGGAAAGAAAATAAAAGGAGGAAGAATGGCAAGAAGCAATGGCATTGGCAGTGAGCCAGCGCTGCACTCCCCACCCTCTCACCTGAGCCGTGGCCCCGAGCGCTCCCACAGCCGCTCTTGTTTCCCAGCACAGGCTGCAGGGAAGTCCCAAGGCAGGGCCTCCTGGGCGGACCCTGGCCACCCCTGCCCTCACGGCTGTGCTGGAGGTCGGGAGCAGGTGGAAGATGCAGCTGCGGGTAGGGAAAAGACCCTGAGCCGGGCAGCAACCCCTGCAGAGGACAAGCGGTCTCTGCCCTGTGATTCTTGGGGAAAGCTGTAGCACCCAGATCAACTCTCCGAAGCTCTTCCCCAGCATGTCATTGCCATCTTTTCCCTTACTGTGGCATAAGCAATATATCCCAGTACTTCGGTTCCCCTGCTCCACTGGGAGAAGGAAAATATTGGTGTTTAGACATGCCCTTACTATTGTCACACTTAGAGCACAATCTATCATACCTTATCAAATTGCACATCTTCAGCATGCAGATGGTTTGTGACGACACATTTAGGAGGCTTTCCAGTATGGAAAAGGAATGACTCAAAGACTTATTTATGCCACATCTTCCCAACTAGGGCTTTCTGAGAAACACAGAGCCCGTTATACACACCCCCTGCCTTCCTCTGTCCCTCATTGTTCCTTGAACACACAGTTAGCACAAACCAATTCCCTTTGCTGCTCCTCTCCTTGGCTTTGTTTTCCACAGTTCTCAGAATATCAGTTCCAACTCTGCAGCATTTGCTGGCTCTGCTCCCAATTAATAACTGCAGGTTAGAGTTGGGTCGTTATGGCTGCAGATTAATGCTGAAAACATTCAACAGCTTCTGAGAGATACAAAGAGATACACAACCTTTCTCTTCCTAACACGGAACGTGGTTTATCTAGGTATCCCAGTGTTCCAGGGAGATGTTATACCACTTAGCTAAATTATTTAAACAGATCAAAAAGTTGGCTCTGCAAGAGCACCTGCCACTGACAACAAGCCACAAGGCTGATGTTATCTGAGAAGTAACTGTATATGCTAGCACAGGCTAGACAGATCACACATGGGATAAAAAAAATGAATTTTCATGAAATCACTCCGTCATCATCCACATACCAGCAATTAAGCAAGCAGGAACACACAGCAAAATGACAGGTTTCCACTGGATATCTGGATCCTTTCAGACTTGTTCTAAGGCACAGGATTGTGAAAACCCCAGAGCTGGCTTTCTGAGGACTCTCTGGTTCCTAAATTCTCTGGAAAGCTCTCCTGGTTACAATAACAGAACTGGTGCAAAAGACCTTGCACCTGAGAAGAGTCTTATACAGGTCATGACCCATATCAACAGGAAAAACTCTGTGAAATACCAAGTCTGGCACAGAGGGAAAAGGCAGAGCTATGATTTCAGACTGGAGATCATTGTACGCCTCCTGATCGATTCTGCCTCTCAGTGTCCCATCCCAAACCAGGCTGCCCAGACCTACCTCCAGTCCCTCCACAGATCCAGCTGTCCCATGGGTTCCTTGAGCAGGAGAACCAATGGCTCGCAGCAGCTCGCCTTCCACATTTGCTCCAGTTCAGAGAGGCAGAGCCCAGCAAACGCTGTCCCACTTGGAGGGACACTCCAACTCCAGGCCTGCATGACATTTACTATAACCCACTTCTTCCCGCCCCTCTGCCCCCCCCAGTGAAAGGGATCAAAATAGTTTCCCCCTGGTGACATTTTGCTTCATTTGCCTGACAGGCTGTGGCAGCGTCTCCATTAAAGCCACTGAAAGCCAAGCAAGAGCAGCAATGCCTGCACCATCGGGGTGAGGCCCAAAGTGGGGGCCACCACACAAACACCCAACCTTTCTGCTGCCAGCACAGGGGTCCAGGACAAACTGCAATATCCCACTACTACAAGTTGCTCTGCACATGCCACAGGTGTAAGGCGAGCCCTTTGCCCAGTGACGCTGTAAGTAATACGTGTTGGCTGCCTGTCTGTGGGCCAAACTGCCCATCTTGGGGCTGACCCGAGCACCTGACCCTTCACCCCGCTCACCTCAGCCCATCCCTCCCCTCATGTGTTTTTCCTGGAAACGTGGTCCCTCCATAAGCCAGCCCCATGTCCTGCTGCGTGCCCTCCCCACACTGCTGCCTTGGGACCCCACCTCAGGGCAGCATGCGCGGACGTGCGAGGACACGGCACAACCGTGATCTCGTGTTTCAGGCTGCCAACAAGCAGAAGCAATAACGAGAAGGGAAAGCTGCATCCAGTTCAAGATGAAGGCCAGATCACACTGGCCACCAAAAACAAAGAGCTGGCATTGGGAGCCAGGATGTACATTTTCTTGATGTACAGAAGCACTGAAGACATTTAAGACCTGTGGTTCAGCAATGGACTCCACAGTGTTCCTCCCTTATGTCACTTGGGTTACTCTTCATTGCACCTGCACTTGCCCTCATCATGGTTCTGAACCCAAAAACAAGGGCTAGACTACTCATTCAAAATGCAAGATGCGCCTCCACAAAACCCCCATCTCAGACACTAAGATGGGTAAAAATTTCTAATTTATTAATTCTCCACAGCCAACTCTCTTGGAGCGTAGAGTACACCTTACTTCCATTTCTACCTAAACCCATCACATACCTTACTCAGCAGTTACACGCAAACAGAGCACTTGTCTCCCTTTTCAAGGCAAGCCTGTGAGATAAAATACCAAACCCAAAAGCCATTCCCAAGGAAAACCCTTTTCCCCTCCATCTCAGACACAGCAAGTCTCTGGAAAGGAATGAACTGGCAGCATGAATCAGCTCAGGTCACGTATGGCTGAAGCACTGGTTTTTGCCCTTCCCTTTGAAGTCCTGCAGCAGGCGTAGCTGTGGTAACGCCGGTGTCGGCTGCAGTGTTTGGCTACTCCTGCGCAGCACTTGCCAGCGCCCTGCTTTGCCCCAGAGCCTGCTGAGCTGCACAAAGAGGCTCACAGACAACCTCTGCTCCCAAATGCTTAGGATGGAAGCGGACCAGGCACATGGGGACATGTTCTCACCTGTGATGTACAGGTACAAAGAGGAATGGATTTATTCATCTGCCATCTTCCAGCATAGAAAAAACAAAACCAGTTTAACCCCACTCCAGTGCCTTTCCCGTTTCCTTCTCATTCCAATGCACCTCCAGGCAATGGAAACTCATTATTAGCCTCCAGTTAAGCCTCAGAAGAGATTTTCCTTCTGTAATTAACTCTTCACAACACTCATTTTTCCTGCTACCTTTTTGCTAGGACTTTTGGGAAACAAGTCTGAAAACACGCTAAAACATTACTGATTTAAAGAATGGTACTAAGTAATAGAAATGAGAATGGAAATAAATTCTAGGAATAAGATTCAGACCAGCACATTAAGTGTGCAGTGCAGGAAACTTAGTGTGGTTTTTGCCCCCTGAGTTATCTAAGGATAATGTCCACAGGAAGATGTATTCTGATATATACTGGTTTAGGAAAGAGAAACATGGCAGTGTTTCTACACCTGGTCCAAATGAAGTCAGTACTGCCAAGTTACCTGGGAACATACAAGTCTGATACACCTGAACAAGTAATCACAGCCTGATAACCACCCCGTCAGGTTATTCTGTTTTGTTGGGTTTTTGTCCTTTGGAAAGTTGGATTGCTACCCCCTTACATTAACTTGTATTTGGGAACAAAGCCAAAGCAATACCGCTCCTTGTCCGAGAACACTTAATGAAGAACTGAATCCTGTTCAATTCAAGGCACAAGGTAGAAGAAAAGGAATGAAAAGACACAGAAGAAGAACACAGTAGAGTATCCAGCAGTTATGTCTCTTTTAAGGCTTAAGGATTTCAGTACATTGGAAAGAACTTACTGTTGATGTCACTAAAACTCTGTTTGAAAGGGGCAGTATTCCGAATTCAGGGTGCAGCCATTGCAGAAACCAGGAGAATTTTAAATTCTTCAGCTCCATGGAAATTAATACCAGGTAGGGAGGTGATTTATAACAGACCATGCTATTTTTAACTGCCTGTTAAAATGTCCATTTCTGGCTTCTCCAGCTAGCACAGCTGTCCAACAAGTAATGGGTCACATTGTGGCACTGAACGCTCCAGATGTGCCCTTACAGATAAGCTGCAGAAGGAGATGCAAAGGTTAAGTGAAAGACAACTCCTTCCCTGGAGAGCCTGCTTCCAGCACAGGACATACAAAACCTGACCCTGCTCAGCAGGGCACATGCCAGGTGCCAGGGAGTCAGTGCAGAGCTGCAGCAGGAATACACTCCAGAGGGGGCAGTTGATCACCAGGACCCTAAGAGTAAGCAACGCCAGACTCTACCCCTTGCTCCATGTCCCATTCTGCACTCCTTTATCCAAGGTCCTCTTCCAACCCAAACCATTCCAGGATTCCGTGGTTTTGGGATTTGGTTGTAAAGCAGCACTCATCTCACAGTGTGTGCATCGCTCACTTAAAATTTCTTGCAGGGGTTGCTGCAGGGTCTAATTAAAAGTGATTATAATTAGCTCTGTAGTATTTCCCCTCACACTTTTGCATGAGTAATCAACTGAAGACGCCAAAACTCAAAACACAAGGGGATTTATCTGGGATGCAAAGACATAAAAAAGGCTCCTTCCTCTCGGAGCTGACACCCCATTGTCACATTTGTAGAACTGCCACCGGAAGCCTGTAAAATGTTTCGTGCCATGAATGTCACAGGCTGAAGTAGCCCAGCCTCAGAAAATAGGGTTCATTTGTCTGAAGCCAAGGAACTTGACCACTGCTGCTTTCCGTCCTGCTGTGCATTATGAAAAGGTCACCAGAAACAAGAGCTCTGAAATGCTCTCTGCAGTTCTTTTTAACAGGATCTTTCTCCTCCTTCCTGTATTGAAAAGCAGGGAAGTTTTTAACTCAGTTTAGTAAACATTATCTCCAAGTCAGAGTTGGCACCCAGTGAAACCAGTGGGGTAATCCATTTCTCTTGAAATCACTTGAAATTCTTTGCTAACTCAGACAAACACCAGGTTGAAAAACCTGTCAAAGCTTTTTCTTACTCATCAACCAAAGAGTTGACATTACTCCATCCCTTTAAGTGGTCAGACATTTTCCATGGCCATTTAAGACCTTGCTGGAAAATCCCCCCACCTGCCAGATTCTCTCTCTGCTGACCCTGAGAACACAGAGCAAAGCTAAACTTTTTACCAGAGCACTTTTCCTGGGTGGGATGGAGAAATGTGCCTCTGGAAGAAGAAGAATAGGCAGTTGGCCAACGCAGGAATGCTGCTGCAGGCATGAGTGGTTTATCTTCTGTTTGATCTCTTCTGCTAAGGGATGACAAGAATGGACTTAATAAATCTGCATAAACACATGAAAGAAGCACGAGTCTGGGGTGATTCGGTAAGCAAATACAACTCTATGTTGTCAGCCTGGATGCTCTGACACAGTGGAACATTCATGGTATGAAAAGCATCATTACAAAGAGAGCAGTCATTCTTTTAAGACGAAGAAGCTCCTAACTAAGCAACAAGATGGAACAAAGTAAGAAAAATAATTCAAATTTTAAAATATTTCCCATGATTTTTTTTTGTCAAAATACTTTCCGATTCCTTTGCATGGGAAGAAGAAATCCTTCTAAGATACCATGAGATCAGACTAAAGTACCAGGCATGGAGCTTCCTACAAGAACTTTCAGCAGCATTTTAACAAAGATGTCTGTTCCTTCCTGCCTACACAGCTCCAATGCTGTTTTCCAGCCTCAGCTCTCTACCTCTCCCTAAGTCTCTGCTAGTGCCACAATTACTTCCATCCCTTATCTCTACACCTTACTTGATCTCTTTGATGAGTTATGCAATGTTTATCCA
Source organism: Platysteira castanea (assembly GCA_013397175.1). NCBI lineage: Eukaryota > Metazoa > Chordata > Aves > Passeriformes > Platysteira > Platysteira castanea. Next base: position 135,118 of record VYXC01007875.1, read on the forward strand.
CCATTTGATCTTCTCAGATTGTTTCATAGCAACAGACAACAGTTTATGGTGGATATTGTGCGAAAACTCTCCAGCAGAACATGCCTATGAGTCCTGCTGGTTTCTTGGATAACGTTACGCTCTTTGGAACAATAATGCTGGCCAACAAGTTATCTTAATTTTATGCTAAAATTAGAGCAGTTGAACATTATTTATTTCAAGTCCACTGGTTTTAGTCAATACCAGGAAGCAGTGAGAATGTGTCCCATGCACTGCAACCCGTACAACTTCATCCATGACACTCATGCAATGGCACTTGCAAATCGGAGCAGTCGGAACAGAAAACACTGCATGGCAACTACACCAAGGAAAACTTCAATGTTCCCACCGCATTCCTTGGATTGAATATCTTTGTAAAAGGGAGACCCAAAACCTTGCGACTTGGGTTCAAAAGAGCTTCTCAGAATCAGAAAGAAAACCATGTTCAAAGACCCCCCCAAGGTAGTACAGGCAACTACAAAACCGAATTCCTCCAGCTAAATCCCAAAGCGTTGCAGTTTTGGCAGCTGCTGCCTGAGCTCCCTCCTGTCCCCCAGAACAGGAAGCAAGCAGAGCAATTCAGGCATTTCTTGCCGTATCAGGCAGGCAGGTAAAAGGCTTAAGTGATGTCTAGCATCCACATTTATTTTGTGACCAAGCATTCCTGAAGTGTTGAAACAACAGCCTGTCTTTGGCTTTATACAGAGAAGTGCCTAAAAGTACAAAAGTATCCAGACTTTGCAGTTGTCTAACCTTTCCTGGTAAAGCCCCATCAACTGCCAAACATCATATTCCCTCTCCCTTGTCAACTCGTTCATAATCCTTGAACGCGTCCCTGCTTTCAAGGGTCCCAGGATTTTTCCTGCGGGCTCTAGGAGAGATCCTGAACTCTGACTTTGTAATCCAGTGTCTTCCTCCCTCACTCTGTAAGGGCCTGTGTAAGTCTGGCCTCTATTTATGATGCCTCTCTCTTAAGACCTTTTCCAATTTACACTTCATCAGTCATTTTCTCATGTCCAGCAAGAGAAGTGAAGGTTTTGCAATATATGACTCCACCAGTATATTCAGATTTCCTGCTGCTAGTTAATTTGACTTGTTTGAATAGGTCATTGACTTCTATATTTATATTGTCTGTATTTCAAATGAAAAGGCAATGCTCTCAATTAATTTTCAAATTAGCTGCTAAGATTTTAAAACAGAAGGGCCCAAATATACAAAACAACCAGGCAGAGACATGTTCACCCATTTAGTTTTTCAAAGCACACTTCGTTCACAGGGGAAGGCCATCCATGAGATTCCTGATTTCTTTTCTCCAATATGGACTGGCACACAGAGTAAAAAACGCACTCCTGATCATCTTACAAATAGTTTGATAGATTTCTATGTCCACTGCATCATCGTGATATTTTAAAATATGGAATATCCTCCCAAAATTAGATTTTACACCACCAATATTTACAATTTAATTCCTTGCAAAGAAACAAAGGGTGCAACCATCCTTTCTGGCAACACTATAATCTTAGATAAGGAATATCCCATTCCCCTTCCATCTTCCGTTGTAAGATCTTATGCCATCAGCACACAAAGGGGAAGGAAAGGTACAAACTGTTCAGATACATAAACTCCTTTTTATAGGAGAAGCCCTGGAGCTTCAGACCATGTAAATAAATACCTGACTGCTACAGAAGAGCAAGGACCAGAAACAGGTTCTTTGACACATTCCAAAAATAAACACGGCTGTTCCATCCCCATTATCAGACGTACCTGATCTGAGCCTCAGCAGGGGCCACTTGTCTAAGCAAGCAACATCACGTCTCAGGATGGCAGAGCTCTCGTGACCTTTATTGTTGTTACTGTTATCAAGGACATCACAAAACGCTCTTCCTTGGAAGCACAGTTTGGCTCTGATTTTCTGCTGGAGGAAGGATTCCATTTTCCCTTTTAATTGTTTATTGTTAGGGATCAGTGCTTTTAAGGTGTTTCACGTTACAATTTTTTACACAGAAATAGATACTGACTCACTGGAAGAAGACAAAAGCTGAGGAATCTGAAAACACGTCCATTGGTATTCCTACATCTGCACCACCACAGGCTACAGATGTGGAATTCTAAGCCCTGGAAAGACTTGTTTTTCATGTTAGAAACCTTTGCTTTCCAGTTAACAGTTACCCTGACCACATTCAGTCCTTCAAACCAATAAATACAGGAAAACAAGGTGAACTTCCTTCTCTGCTGCAAAAAGGTAAAAACATGAGGGCAGAAATTTAGTTCCAGTGCTAAGGATCTGTTGGCTGCATTGTCTCTCTTGTTAGAAGGCTTCACTCTGAATTCCCAAAACTCTTAAGAGACACATTCTCCAAACAAGAAAGCAATTTTTACAAGGGCAGGACAGGAATGACAAGACAAGGGGGGATGGCTTTAAATGGACACAGAGAAGGTTTAGATATTCTGAAGAAACTGTTCCCTGTGAGGGTGGGGAGGACCTGGTTGCCCAGAGAAGCTGTGGCTGCCCCGTCCCTGGCAGTGTCCGAGGCCAGGCTGGATGGGGCTTGGAGCAGCCTGGGATAGTGGAAGGTGTCCCTGCCATGGCAGGGAGTGGAGCAAGGTGTGCTTTAAGGTCCCTCCCAACTCAAGTGAGTCTGGGTGGCTATTCCCACCATGACTCTGGGACTGTAAAACCTGAAACTAGAGCCAGGACAGGCTGCCTGATGGAGGGTGTGTGGCCTCCCAGGTACCCCCAGTCCAGGGGGCTGCCCTGCTCTGCCATTCAGCACCACAGCCACAGCCTTGAGCCCGAGCTCAACACCCAGGTCTGGGTCAGTTGAGGTGTTTCTGTGAGAAGTGTGTGCTGACAAATCCTGCCCTGTAGGGAGCACCAAGGTGGTCTGCGTTGTCTTAAAACCTTATTTCCATTTTCCACAAGTAACAGAGTGCCATAGATTCGTTTTAAGCTGTTTTCTTAGATCTGCTTTGAGTTGCTTTCCATTAAATATTACTACAGGATGTGGTAAAGGAAGGATGGGATGTAATAGGCCTTAAATATTTACGGCCTTTGTATTTATTACAGATCTCAGATCTCCTATACAATATGTGCCAGCATCTCCATTCGATGCCAAACATTGTCAACATTCCAACAGGAACAGTTTATACCTACCTCAAGTTAATAAATCAAAATTACCACATTAACCTATAGACTTCTTTCTGGTTTAAAGGGGCTTTAGAACACTGTGCAAGGAAGAGAAATTTCCTATAGCTAAGCTGAGGAGTTTATCTACTAAAATAGAGTCAGTAAATAGCACATTAGAGAGAGGCCATTCTGGAATGCAGTTGGCCAGAAATGAAACACCACAGTTAGCAGGAAATTCTAACAGTTTGGTGAGAGTGCTCTGCATCACACTTACAGAAATAGACTTCAGCTTGCATTTAAATGCTAGCCTGATTCTCAAAACCAGGCAGTGCTGATGTCTTCATCATGTAAGTAAATTCAAAGCTAACTCTGGGCAGAATTAAAAACAGAAAGCAAAATTAGCCATTAGCATGGAAAGTCACTTTCACTGCTGTATTTTTATATTCTGTCTCTACATTTTTGGGCTGCAACTTCATATTAGGAGATATCAGCTGCTGAAAATCAAGCTTCAGCACAGCACTCTGTCCTTCCTAAGCCTATCCTGCTGCTCATTCCCTGGAGAGCTTTCTCATGCACTCTCTTCACTCTTCTTGCAGTCAAAGCTCAGCAAGTAAGCAAGAATTCGGGCAGAAGAATTTTCCTGCAGCTTACACAGCAGAAACCCCCGCGTTAACCTTCCCGATGACCCTCACCCGCACCTAGGCAGGGCACAGTTAGATGCTCAGCTACGCGATTTCTATTCACGTTTTGCCCAAGTGTTGACCAATTTGGGAGCACGAGGTCAGCACTGGCAGAAGGAGAGGAATGCCCGTTCTGGGAAGCCAGCAGGTCTGCAGACACCTGCCAGGCAAAAATCCCCACGGCTGGCATCACGCCTCTTTTCCGACTTGGGATTAGCATGTCATTTGTCTGTGCACCAGCTCTTCCCACCCAGCATCTCCACCAGCTGTCAGAGGCTCTTCCCACCCACGAGGCAGATGGTTCCACGGCTGGGATGACTATCCAGTGCTAGGCACTGGCACTCGGCAAGTTGCTGGAATCCCTCAGCAGGACTATAATAAGCACAGGGCATGACTAAACCTGAAGTGCTGTTTACTTTTCCAGAGGCATCATGCCATAAAGCATATGCCACCAAGAACTTGAAAAAAAAGTGACCCACATCCTCTTTCAGTTCCTTACTCCTCTACCGGTAGCATCTCATCACCCACAGCCAGCAAGCCAAGCCTTGGGAGCTGTTTTGGAGGCAGTTCCTGCCGGGACAGGGAGGAGAGCATGTGGCCCATGACCAGCACACAACAAGGAACTAAGCCTTGTTCTGTCCAAACAGCACCAAGCAGGTAGAACAGCTGGGAGCACACTCTAAAAAGCCTCAATAGAGTGACACCTTGTGCCACGTCACTTTTTACTTTCAGCTATGTTATCAGCCCTCTGACTATCACTAGACTTCTAATAATTGTCCTAATAATCTTTGTACAGACATGAATAAGGAAGGCTTTGAATAGTCAGTCAGGAATTTTTAACAAGGAATGCCAGGACTGTGAGCTGGCAGGGCAGGGTTAGCTCTGCCCTGAATGGCAGGGGGCAAACCAGCCACATGTGACATCCTTGACAGTTTGTGCAGGCAGAGGAAACAAAGTGCTGGATGCATAACCACACCTGAAATGGTGCATCTCAGGCAACCCTGAGCCAGCCTCAAATTCCCGCAGTAAACGCTTAATTTTCTTTGGAAACAAGTCATTTGCAAATATTATCCCAAACTGGTGAACAAAAATTTTAAAAGGAGGCAAGTCACAGTCTTTAAAGCAAAGTATTCTGACAGGTGATTTTATAATCCACAGATCCCACCAGTCAGCATCCTAAACCTGTGCCCAAAGTGGTGAGGCAACCTGCACGTGCACAAATGTAGGCACATACACACAGATCCAAACTCTTTTTATGAGAAAAGCAACAAAGTGAAAAGAAAGGAATTTTTCCTTTTTGAAGTCACACGCAATTTATTAAAACTGGATTTTGGAAGGATTCCAATTCTAATTCCTTCCTCTGAAAAGACTCCATGTCTTAAACATATACAGTATGTCATAAGCACTATTTCACTTGCCCTTTTAACTCCTACCAGGCAGGCAACTAGCAATGGCCCCATTTTAAATGCATGGTAAAAGGCAGACAAATGACAAAAAAGGGCCTGTTTCAGTTCAAGGAAGCCCAACAGTCAATTCAAACAACACGTTCAGTGTGCTTTTTTAAAAATAGAAAAACCTTCAGTAGGTTTTGAAGAAGTGTCCTCTCCTTTTTCACTTACAGAAAGAAGAAAAGGTGGACCCTTTAAGCTATTTCAGACTGTGTGCCTGAAAGCACTAATCATATTAAAATCCCCTCTTGACCATCTTTGTCACAAAACTAGGGCAAACGCCATTTGGAAATCTTTCTGCTAGAAGCACTTTCCTTCAGGACACGGCTTCAAACCATCACCTACGGTCAGATACAAGCACATGATCTCTGACCCCTCGCTCCCTGCAATCCCTGCTCCCAACAGTGTCAGCCTCGGCAGTTCTGAGACTCGGACTTTGCAGTTCTGCTCCTCCCAGCCAGCAACAGGAATGAAGTTAGACCACACATCTCCACAGAGAACAGTATCATGTTTCTCTGAAATGCTTGCGTTTTGATGTCAGTAACTACAGGAGCTGCACATACATGTAGGTTTTCTTCTGGATTTATTACCCCTTACATCTGAAAAACTGTTGCTTTTCAGGTGAGCAGCTTATTAGGAACCAGAAGTGTTTGGCTCTGAAAGCTCAGAGCCACCAATTTAGACAAAATCTTTGCCTGGCACCTTTCAGACTTGGGTTTTTCCCAGACTGGTGGTGGCCATACCTGTTTGCCCACCTTGATGAATGTGATCTCCCAAATGCTCACAACTAATCACACTGCTTGAACTTTTCCTTCTTGACCAGGAAGTGTGGGTTACTCACAAAGCAATACAGCATTATCACATATCACCACCATGCTATCAGACTGGAATCCCAGCCCCTTACCTTGTTCAAAGACTGGGTTTCTAGTGGAATTCCTCACCAGTACAGGTCATGCCTCTCAGGTAAGCAGTGGCGGCCAACCGCAGGACAAGAGCTCCATCCAGTGGCCCCTTCTCCAGCCAACACTTTCCAGAGCCATGAATCCATTTTGCGTCTGCCCCTTCCGAGACTCTCAGACACCAAGGTGCTTCAACTCCCACAGTTTCCATCATGCAGGTTATCTCCCATTAGAAAGTGGGACTTTGTACCAAAGGAGATAAACCCAAACATGAATATCCAGAAATGATGGCCATTTTTTAAATGTTAGGAGTCCCTTGTTTTCAGACAGCACTGAGATTGCTTTCCACAGATCTCCATCCCTTGCATATTCTCCTAAGCCATTACTTAATACAGATCATTCTAAGCTAAAATGCTGATGTCTTAGAGCCAGCACGCTTCCTCAGCAGCTCCAGAAACCAGAGTGGGAAAGGACATGTTAAACAGCAGTGTGACTTTTGGAGCTATCACTGCTTCTATCTCACTACATGGTCTCAGGAGACGCCCGGTCTTAAGTACAACCAATCTGTTTCTGGGACCTTCTTGTTCCAAAGCCTGGACTTGAGCAGTGGGACACCTCCTCTCTCCAGAAGGCAAGTCTGCTCTGAGGTCAGCCAGTCCTCTCCCTAGTGTACCCTCACATTGCTTCTGGGAAGAAGTAATTCCAGCTTGCTTATGCTGTTCCACTTGCCCTAATTTACCTGGGACAAAGGCTTATCTCTCTGATCTTTCTATGGGTGATGTAACAACATGTTGAAGGAAGACAATGTTAGACCGAATTCCTCCTGGGTGCCTTATAATTATAAGGCACAGTCAGAAGGCTGTGGCAATAAGAGAGGTTGGCTTTAGGCAGCTGAGCCAAAAGACAAAAAAAAAAATGGCAGTTGTATAAAAAGCAGAAATAAATACTATACACTCTTGTTATGGAAAGAACTGACATTATCTCATCTGTAAAGGGATTTAGGTGCTTAATTGCCTCTGCAACCAATTCAAACGCTCAAAACTCCTAAGCCTGTGAAGGTAAGTGCAGATTTAATAATAAAATATTCCTTACCTATAAAAAGACTGTTTTAAAAGTCAACTGCAATTAATTGCTGACAGGTCTCCAAGTTAAACCCTTTGTAATAGCAGCACAGGAACAGTGTCCTGTTGTTAACACCACATTTCACACTCTGCAGGAACCAATTTTCTTTTTCTTCTGCGGTGTTACTCAGGCATGGAACAACACGACAGTCTAATCCCACTTTCCTTTAGGTTTGCAGGACCGCAGAGGTTCTTCCCACAAGACATTTTCCCACCAGCCCAGGGCACACTTGCTCAGCCCACAGCCCAATCCCAAAGACGCTGGAGAATGTCCGTTTACTTTGACACCAGAGAATCAGTTGATATTTTTCCTCCCTTCCCGTCATATAAACCATAAGTTAGAAGTGCCCAACTAAAATATTAAGTCATGTGTCCTGCTGAAGCGTACACTGGGTGTGGATCAGTCAGAAGGAAACCACCACAGCTGTAGCCATGGACTCTCCCTGTTACCTGTGATGCATTTCTGCTCCTTTCTTGTGCTTCTGGAGCAGCTCCCTTTTCAGCTTCACAGCAATGCACGATGGAGGACTGGGAGAGTCTCAGATACTGCCAGCCATACCAGGAGCTGCAGGGGTGCCTAGGACAAATAAAAGAAATGATTTGTCTTGTGGCCAGATGCCTCTGAAAAGGCCAGGGCCAAACTGCAACAAGAAGAGGACTGTTAGCTGCCAGGTGAAACAGTCAGCAGCGGGGCTGAGCCAGGCTGGACCGGGCTTCAGCTTCCAACATCTCAATTACCTGTGCAGGCCCTGGGGCTCTGCTGCAGGTGCATTCCCACCAGGACACCAGACCAGCTTGTTACCACAGAGCAACAAGGGTTTTTTTTCTCTCTGTAGCCAAGGCAAGCAACTGTGGGACTTGAAGAAGGCACTTAGTTTGTTATTGTGTCACAAGCTTTCAGCTCCTGCTCCTGTCTATCCTTGCTTATCCAGCAAACACCTCAGTTCACTAACAAGTGGAAAAGGGAGGAATGACTCTCCAGGAGGTGGATAAAATCAGGTGGTTTGACCACTGAGGCTAAGGCTATTTTGGCCATCACTAAAGCATCAGCTTAGTCAGTCCATTTCTAAACCACACTCACAGGAGAAAGGAAGAAGTCAAAGACAAGCCCTAAGGCTGCAGTAGCCAATGGGAATAAGCAAACTGCCTCACAACACACATGCACACACCCAAAACTGTTTAACTTGTGGGCAAGTCTGGGAAATCCTGAAGCTGAGGACCATGGACACTTCTCAGAAGGATCAGTATATGGGAATGATATTCAGGAGTTAGCAATGGCCTGGGTATAGAGCCAGGCTTTTGCCACTACACTGGGTACTGTAAGGACCTCCCTTCCATATGTATACAGTAAAACTGGCCTTACATGTGCACTCTGACACCCGCTGTCCCTCAGCCATCTGGGGTGGGCAGGAGGTGGCCAGGCTGTTAGAGAGAAAACCCTCACAGAATCTTTCTAGAGAAGAAAGCCAAAACCCACATCCCAGCTGCTAATACAGGAAAGACAACCATGAGACAGCAAAAACCAAAACCATAATGAGCTGCGATAATTACTGAGCAGTGCCTGTGGTCTGTGTTTGGAACAGAGCAATACTCCGTGTTTGGAATCACTGTGACTACAGACTATGGCTCGATGCTGCAGGCACTTTTTTTTCTCAGACAGTACTAGACCTAGAAGCTGCTCCTAAAGCCTGTGCAGGATGTGGCAAAATCTATCAGAAATTTAGAAGCCCTGCTCCTTTGCAAATCCAAACATCACTGAGAAAACAGAGTGACAGTTTGCAGAGAGAGGTGTCAGGAGAGTGAGGTGACATGTCCTGATGACAGCGGGATATGGGATTAAGCCCAATCACACACAGTCCTCTAGTAAGAGTCAAAAATGATCCTGGACTGGGCCAGGTTATATGGAGTCAGAGGAAAAAATGAAATGAAGCATGTCAACACAGGCTGCATTTTCCTTCTAAGGCAGATAAGGAGAGTGCTGCAGGGTTCTCAGCAGGGAAGGAACACAGTTGGCTTCAAAAAGTTGTGAAATCTTTGCCTATTTCCAACCAGTGCCTCAGTGATGGGAAACAACGAGCAATCATTCCTGGACTGGAAGGAAAAAATAATTAGCTTTCCTAAATCATTATGGAAAATAAACCCAATAGAAAGTCATACAAAAACATCATCTGCCCAACAAACTGCAAATGACACAGTAAACTTGGTGAGAATCTCAGGGAAGGAAAGCCCCTTTTGCTCCTTTCTAGCTGGTACCCAAACAGCTGGTGAAGTAACTGGGAAGGTACCCAAGTCCCAGTTAGACCATTTAACCTATAAATATAAAGAAGAAAAATCTGTTGTAAGGAAGGGTTCAGTAAGTCTCTTGGCAGAGTCCACACTTGGGACCATCATACCATCATTATTTAGATAGAACCCCTTCAATCCCAGAAGGCCAAACTCCATGAACATGTCAAGCAAAGCCACCAAGTCATGGAAAACAAGGAAAATACTGACAGAGGGCAGGTTTAGAAGATGTATCAGGAAGGAATATCTTCCCTGTGGGACAGGTTAGGCCCTGGCACAGGTTGCCCAGAGAAGCTGTGGCTGCCTCATCCCTGGAAGTGTCCAAGGCCAGGCTGGACAAGGCTTGGAACAATTTGGGATAGTGGAGGGTATCCCCATCCAGGGCAGGGGCTGAAAGAAGATGACCTTTAAGATCCTTTCCAACTCAAACCATCCCTTGACTCCATGATTCGGGAGGATGGAGTTGCAGAAAGAGATTACAAAGGGTGCAGACTGCCTTTTCAGCAAAAAAAGACAAGGAAATGTTAAATTTCTTAGCAAATACCATTGTGTATAAATAATAATTTCTGTGCTACTAGCATGTGGGAAACTCATTCACTCGAGCCACTCTGTGACCAGCCCCAAACTCTACTAGAAACTGTTTTGACGGGGCCTGTTCTATCAAAAGAAATCCACAGTTCAGCAAAGCTACTTTTAAGTTCTTAAATAACCTTTTAATGACTCTCTACTGCCTCCAAACTTCTTTCAGCCACTCAAAAGACATGTATCACACATACAGCTTTAAAAAAAACAAATAGATGAACACTGATACCCAATTTAATCAGAACATTGCTGCAAATCCCTGGAGATGAGGTTGTGCAACAGGCTGCCAGGGGCAAGGAGCGCACTGCTGTGGTAAGCAATTTGTAACTGCAGTTAGGACAAGTGAAGAAATCACCAGTGGGGCTGGGGTGGGGATTTTCACCAGCCTCTAGAAAGACTCCCGGCTCTACATGAACTATAACCAAATGCATTCATTACAAGGAAGTCATAAATGCCCTTTTCATTTTCTTAGGTAATATCTAAACATGTCCAATTCCTTACCGACAGCAGAGAAGCAAAGAACTCCAGGGTGAAATAGGTCTCTAAATACTACAGCAATGTGTACTTCACAGAGGCTGTTTTTCTCCACGCTATTTCTATTTGCAGTATATTTTTCATCTTAGTATCTCAACAATACTGTTTTTACATTCCTAATCTAATTTTTTCTTCCAAAGCAGTAAAAGTCTGCCCAATTCCACATCTCATGATGTCCCTTCCTGTTGAGGCAGAACCTGCTCGTGGGGGGAAATCAACTTTAGCACAGAAAAGAAGTTTGGACACAGGCTCTTTTTGAGAAGCTGAATGGCACCTTAAACATCTCCTTTCTCCATCTCCCATTAGTGACTTGTAGAACAGAATACAGTTGTGCTGTAAGCCAGCAGAATTCAGATACCAAGAAGGGAAAAAGGAAGAGATAAACCACACAACTCGTATCTAAAGCAAAATACAAGTATTTCAAATTTACGAGTGTCAAAGGAAACCACCGTCCTAACCCCTTTCATTAAACATTGACAGAGAGCTCATCTGCATATCTTAATCTCAAGCAAACAAAACCAAGTTCGGAGTCAGCTGTGTTTAGCTGGATTAGAGATCACTTTCCCTCTCACCCCGCCACATTTAAGGCATGAAACAGAGATGAGAGCCTCAAAAACACCATCAGGTTTGGGACTGATGGCTCTCTCCCAAGTCCTTTCTCAGCTTGTTTTCCTGACTGGGAGATGCTATTAAGAAAACAAACATAAAAACCACAGGCTAACTTGGTGGATTCCTCTTTGACGATATGCTATGTGCCAGGGGGAAAAGAAAACAACAAACCTTCATTCTCTTACAACATGTGCTTAGCTAAGTCCCAGTTCAAATAAACAGCTGTGCCCAGACCTTCACTCCGAGGGCAAGCCTGCACCATGAGCTCAGTACACCTCTACCTTGCCTGATGCCAGCAAAGGGCTTGTAGGGTGAGCACAGCCTTTCTTGGTGAAAACTAACTCTTGCTGCAAGAAATTATTCCAGCTTTCCCAGGCAAAACCTGAACTGACAGAAAGAGCTTTTTAACCAAAGCAACTGTGCCAGCAGAAGACAAAAGAGGCTGCCAAGTTTGTAATGGCCTTATTTAGTCGTTAACCTGTTTATTTGGCAGAGAAAAAATATCACTAGATCCCCTTCAAAGCAGCTCTTATTCACTAGCTCTATGAGGATGTAAAGGCCTGACCTGACAACCACCAGTGGAGCATCCAGCCCCTCGCAAATGGTTTTTCCTACACACACGACCCTCGAGTGGCAGCACTGCCCCGAGTCTAGACATGGAACTGATAAGGCAGAGCATGACTGAAATCATCATCACAGTAGGCTCACAGTAAGTCTCCTCAGCCCCATCAGCCACCATCTATGAAGAGCAAAACACCAAACACCTCCCTTGGGAAGCAGCCAGGACATACAGACCTTCTAGAGAGAAAAGCAAGGATATTAAAATTCCTTGAGGGACTTACCCTTGCCTGTGTTCTCCCACTGTTGCTCCCTCACAAGTCCAGCACGCAGAAGCCAGCACAGAGGTTTTGCTGTGTCACTGACAGGGCAGGAACTCAGCACCCACCTGCTCTCTGAGTGCTGAAGCTTTGGCAGTCACTCAAGGTAACAGGTTAGCAGCATGGAACATTCTTAACCTCCACTCTTCCCTCTTCCCTTCCATCAGATATGGGAGGGAAACTCCATACACTGCAATAGCTCTTCAGGCATGTCTTCAGGTGACACTTCCCACCTCTTGGTACAGTTATCAGCTACAGAAAAACAGGTCAATTTTTATCCCTCACTTCTTAAGAAACAACAAAAACTCCTCACTGCTGAGCAGACCTTTCAGCATTGTATTTCCAAACCTGGAAGTAAAATTCCATCAATCAATCAATTTATTTCTAATGTCTATAAACCTGCTTGGTCTAGTCCCTGCTCACCTCATTCCCTCAGCATGTTATATGATGTACACTGTTTTTTCAGGTCACTGCCTGTTCCCATTCCTCACTTGGCATTCCAGTGAGAGACACACTGTAGTTCAAAGCAAGAGTTCCATCCAAGCTAACTTCAAGGGCCATAGGATTTGCAAAAGCTAACAGAGAAAGACCTCAGGAAGCTGACACTGGTTCCATAAAATCATCGCACTGCTGTAAAAGTGGTCTAGAGCAACACTAAGAACTGCTAGCCCGCAAGTTTCAAATTTGCCAGTTAACCTGGGCCTCTTAAGAAAGCTGAGAACCCTCATTTTGACCACTGAAGGACCAAAAACCCCATCCTGTGGATGGGAGTCTCCTCTCTCGTCACTGTGCAAACCACAAGCACTGACAAAATGCTGCTGTTGGAGGACAAGAATGTCCCGAACACACAGTGCTGCTGGAACAGAACCAGTGTTTGTGACCCTGCTGGAGCACGGCCCCGCTAGCCCCAGCCGGTGTGTGCAAGCCAGCCCAGCCTTCTTTCCCAAGAGTCCTGGTGGATTGTGCATGACAGAGATCTTCATGGATTCTATTTAGCAAGAGCCTACTTCAAAGCCAGCCTACAAATACCTCAGTCTCACCCCAGATTACAGCAGTACTGTTTCCTCTAAGGACTGAAAGCTCCTCCATCTCTATGATCTGTTTCTTGGTTTGATTCCTGTGGAGCTATTTTGGAAATGAAGCCTCAATAATGAACACGAGCCAAAGATTCAGTCCAAGGCATCTCATTCTCTCTCACATCCTGCCAGATGAATAGAACTGTATGAGCCATATCAGAAGAGAATCAGCTCTACCATATGAGCATCTCGTCATCCAACATCTGTCTCACTGAGAAATCTATTTCCCTTAACATCCATCTCAACCTCTCCTCTTTAAAAAACAGCAACTGACAGCTTTCCTCTAGCTCCTGCCATCCTCCCCAAACACTTCTACAGCAGTTAAAAGGTTAAAAATACAGACCAAACCTCAAGGCACACCTCGCTGTCAGCAGTACAGGTGCTACCGATGACTCATGCTCAGCAACATGTCCAAGACCTCACACTGTCAGGCAGTCACTGCTGGAACCAAGGACTTGCAATTACTGACAGTTGGGGTATTATTTCAGATTACAGTTCATTTTTACAAACAGCCCACAGCCTTAAGAATAAACCCCCAGCAATAACAACAATTTAAACCAAACTACATACTGTAACTTTTTAACCAGATCAGAGGCAGCACTGAAAGGTTTGGGGTGTTGCACCGCCAGAAAACAAACAAAAATCCCCGAACAAAACATCCTGAAACCAAGAAGCAGAAGTGGAAATCAGTACTTACATTAAGAGGCTGAGAATTGTAGTGTCTACACTGAATTCCAAGACTTCAAGTACTTCCTAGTGAAAGAAAAAATCATTCAAGGGACATCCTATTCCAGCCAGCAGGAAATGTCGTAGGACAGATCTAATCCCCTAGAGAAATGTTTTCCAAGACCTGAAGCAACTACAGCTACCCGAGACAAGGATCAGAATGGGAACAGCCAGTACTTTACCCCAAATATCCAGGCTCAGAGCTCAGAAGGTGAAATGACAGCACAGTGCAGGTATCCACATCCAACATATGTGCCGGTGTAGGGAAATGAAATGCAAAGGTTCGGTCCATGGGCAGCAGTGTGACAGACCAGAAAGGAGAACTGGGTTATATTCCAGCACTAGAGCCAAGCAGAGTAGAAGAGAAAAACAAACCCCCTCGAAGGCAGCATAAGAAATGCAGAGACAGAAAACTGCAGACAAAAGAGGCTAAAAGGAGAGTTCCACAGAAGGGCTTTGAAAGATCCAGAGATCTTCAGCCTGTGCTCCACAAGCAAACACAATTGCTACATTTCCAGCAATGCTTTCTGACCTCCTGCCAATATGATTCCAGCTGGATTGTACTGGCAATCCCAGAAGCAATGCTAACAGTAGGTTTTAAAGCCAACAGTGCAACTGGATGCTGGAGGTGTCCTCATCTGAGGGCAACAGGCAAGTACAGACCGTCAATAAAACATAAAACGAAGATGCATTATCACTTTGAGTGTATCATGGGTGAGCAACCTTGGGAGAAAAGGAAATTTTCAGACAGGAAGAGCTAGTGACTCATCTCCGGCATGGACAAATTCCATCAGTCCCACTGCAGGCATAGGCTAAGTCTAAGTCATTAAGAGATCTCAAGAAAAGCCATTATTTCCATACCTAAATAACAGCAAACCTGTATCACAGGAGTTAAAGCATGCAATACAGTCATGACATTTGGCAAACACAGTAAGAATTCCTTTCTAGAGTGTACCATGCCATAGCGTCTCCAAAGCTCAGTCCCACCTATCCTAAAATGCTGAACACCAGCTGCGGAACAACCAGCGTCACACTGTCCTTCCAGGAAAAGGCTAGTCCTGTGCACAAGCCGTGGTTATGCCAAAGGGGAAGAGTACACCTCAGAAGCAAAGAGCTGAAACTGTGAGATGAATCTCTTCTTCACAGCTAAAGGTCCAAGAATAGCACTCATTATCCATGAAAACCTGTGTGTAAGTGCCTGCACAAAAGCATGAGGAATGCTGACAATGGAGTGCCTGACAGCTCCCAGCCTCAAGGAATCTCAGTTTATTCTTCAATACCTCAGACTGCTCAGTTCCACAAACCAGAGCTATATTCCTGCGTCACAAGTCTCCCAGTCAGAAACCAGACTGGCTAAAGCAGCACAAGCTGCAACACAATCCCCACTGGAACAAGCTCTTCAGTCAGTTGACATAACCACACTCTCTGGACAACAACATAGCAGAGACAGCAAAGAAACTTTGGCAAGGACGAGCACACCTGGAATACCTACACGACTATGCTGGACCATTGCAGGAAACCCTCAGGAAAGCAGCAGCGTCGCAGATCAGGAATGAAACCTAAAAAGTCAAGTCGCGCTGTTTGTGACTGAGGGTGTTCTCCTCACGAGGCACAGCACAGACAGGACACAGGTGACTGACCAACCAGCCAGTCAATGACCTGAGGCCACTGTGCTGGGCTGAGGGCACGGGGTAAAGGCCATGAGCCGCAGCGAGGACAACACCAAAGGTGCGGTGGAGGCTCAGCAGAGAGCAACAGCTATGTTTCAACAAAACAGTGGAGGCAAATCTGAAGGGAATGATGAGAAAAGAGCACACAGTCGGCATACATCTGTAGCTGATGCTAAAACCAAGAGGAGTTAGGAAAAGCCCCAGCAACCAGATGGGTTAACTCCGCAGAATTGCTCAGAGAAGAGGACTAGAAAACCTAAGACAGCCAAGTGGAGCAGGGCAGAAGCCACATCCTCAAGAAGGCTGTGTCCGAGTGAAACACTGGCTTTAACTTGTCTGTTACAGCTTGTATGAGATCATGTTTCCAGCGGTTATTAAAAGACAAGTCACAATGACTTAGAAGGAAGTTGGAGAGAAAAGTACAAAATACAGGACAGGAGAAAGCACAGGACGTCCTCTGAAAGAGCTGTAGTGGCAACATTTTTGTAAGTAACCAACAGCCTTTTTCCAAGCCAGGCAGTACTATGAGCCAGCAAACATCTGTGGTGCAAGCTGGACAACCTTGACATCCTAGAGATCATATATGGAATGTCCAGCCTGCCCAGGACATCGGGAAGAGCAGTCAGCAGAAATCCAAGAAATGAGCAGTAGCCTGCACTCTCATTTAGCATGCACCATAGTCTTATTTATGCTGCTCTCATATTCTCTTTACCTGTGGACTGAAACTCAGACCCAAGAACAAAAGTCACCTGCACACAACAGCCTCCAACTTGGGCTCTGAGCATTACATTATACCCATCTAAGGTAAAATAAATCCCTGCGCTTCTTACTCCCAGTATGGAATCCACACTCCTTGTTTCTACTGGATTTCAGTCAGCATTTTGGAGATCCATCCCCAGTTCAGGTTAATTCAGCACATTAAGCACTGTGCATAGCTTCAGTTAGTAGAACTGCTACGTGTTTTCCTTCACAGCAGGCTGCCAGCATTGGCACTGCCTGGGGCTGTGTCCGGGCAGAGAGCTCAGCCCTGAAGGCTGCCATGGCTTAGACACAGCGGGATTAGTGTTATCCATGTGCTAATATTCACTCACAGCACACAAACAGCTGGTGGCTGCACGGAAGACCTTCTGGTGACCAAACCCCTGCCATTAGCTCTGCCTTTTCTAGTCATTCACTTAATCCAGCAGGGTTTGCTCTATGACCCTCCCTCCTCCCGGAGAGCAAGATTTATCTCATTCCGTACAGTATTTATGCTCTGGCCAAGCGAGGAAGTGACCTCTTCCTTCTTTACCTTTTCCACAGCCATTCACTGTTAAAGCCCTAATGCTCCTCTTGCAGCCAGCCCAGGGAGTGAGACACAATGACCTCCTGTGGCAGATTGTTGCACGGATTTCTCCCCATCGTCACTACGCTACAGGGACTGCAGCACAGTTTTGCCATCAGTTTGTATTTCAAGACGAAACTTCTCCCAAGTTTCCTTTCCTCACAAATTTTTACAGCTTTCATTTTTTTTTGGTGAACTAACACAGCTGACATTGCACTAATGGCTTTTAGTATCTTTTAACACAACAAAATAACTTCCATTTGCCATGAATCTGGGCCAGTGGCATCAAAACATCCCAAAGCAAAACCTAAAACCAGGGCTGTCTTCCTCTTCCATTATTTAACAGCACACTTCAGACCTACAAAACAGCACATCAATATTAACTAATGCATCCTCCCAGGCTCCTGAAGGCATGGGGAGATACCAATATATTAAAGATTAAAAGAGTGAGGCTAAGAGTGATTTATTTACTCACAGTCACACAGAGAGTCTAAACAGGAGCTGGGAAAAACCACCTGGGAGCCCATACACTTGGTTATGCTGAAATCTCTTGGCAAGAGCACTTGCACACTGCTTTTTCCTGAGATATACCTAATTATTGCTATATAAATACAGACTTCGCTGGTCTATGCTTAACAGTTCACAGTGAGTTTCTCCTAGGTCATTTTTATTTCACAAAGAGATTTCTAAGTATCTAATAACTAGAAAAAGAACAGAATTCAATACTTACCATATTTTATATACAATTCCATTATTAGGAAGTCTGCTTAAATAAATAGAAAACAGTACAAGTAACTGGCACAAAATTATAGAAAATTAGATTCTACCTATAAAATTGGTTGCTGTTCCAAGAAGCATCTAGAGATGAGAAGAGGAACTTAAAAGAGATGAACTTAGACGAGAACTTAAAGTCCGCTATACAGAAAACAGCCACAAGGACTGAGAATAAAATGAGGCAATATTAAGACCATTGCTCACACAGGTACTTGCATCACAATTAAAACGCTACTAATCAGTACTTCAATCTGCTTTCTAACTGGAAAAAAACAGCATCTCAGTTTTGTTTCCCAATCATGATGACTCTTGATTAAAACAAGCAAGCATTCCCAGGCAATTCCATCAGAGTATCTCTTACCCAAGGGAAGAGAAAGGAACACAACACCCAAAGGCTGAAAAACAATCCTCACCAAACAGCAGACACCAGTTCAGAAACTTTTCGCATCTCTAAAAGGCAAAAGCCAACACAAGAATCCTGGTTCGTGGTAGCCTGGGAATAGATTTAAGCAAAGGAAATACTGACAGGTTCGGAAGGCTGAGGTACTGTTGGAGCTGAGGTTTAAGCTGAGGCACAGGCAGACCAGTCTCAGGCCATCTCTGCTGCTGTCTGTGTCCTACATACAAATAACTGCAGCTTCGTGTGCTCCAGGCCAGCCACTTTCAGATCCCCCAGAAGCTGGGGGGCCAGTGGGGTGTGTGTTTGGGGTTTGGTATTGTTTTTTTCTCCACAGCAATTAAAAACATTCTTATAATTGGTCATGACTTTGCTCCTTCCAACCCAAACTTGGCAGGCAGAGATTTTGTAAAGCTTTCTGGAACAGGCTGCAGATAACCTGCCACAGAATTTCTGTGTGCTCTCTGTGATGAGTTTCAAAAGAAGCCTTTATTAGAACTCAGACATGTTTACTTCCTTGCAATGAGCACTGTCATCCCAATTCCTGTAATTAAATCCACAATTTTGACAGCTGAAACTGTAGAAATAATTGCACTGTTAGCCGAAATAAGTTGTTACTGTTCAGACTCTTGCCAAGAACGCTTTAAAAGCTTGTACTATGTGTTTCAAGTAAATCTGAACTGAATCTTCATCCCTTCCACCTCACTTCCTTTCTGGAGCAAAGATCTTAAAATCTTTCCTTTTACTGTGCAACCTTCAAGTCCTGCACAAGATCTTCTGCCAGACTACTGCTACTTTCCACTACAACATAAATATTATACAACACTCTTGTACTGAGCACTAAGTCACACACACGATGCACTTTATGTAATGCTGTGTCTCTATCCCAGAAGTTCATTTCCCACACATGAAAAAAAAATCTTAAGTCAGTCACAGTTTCTCAGAAACCCTAGAGAACTTTTTTACACCAAATACACCCAGAATCCATAACCTTCAAGTCATCCATTGTACCAGTATTACGTACGAGCAATCCACAATATTACTTCTTTTATGAGACAAGAATCCAACACCATTAAGCACTAAAAAGTCTTTCCAACCACTTTTATTTTTCAGCCAATAGCTAGAGAATGCCAGCACAATTCCAGCCATAAAGGAAGAAATCTCATCTCCAACAAGCAGGTAGCAGAAGCACCACGGTAGACAATGAAAAGCTTTACAATAAAATTTTGCCTTCAAAAGCCAACTGCACTCAGAAGTGTTTAAAGCAGAACAAAGCAGCTCATAAAACCCATCACTTGAGATGGGTAGCCTGAGAAGATTTTTTCTGCACCTGGAACAAGAAGCTCAGGCAGCAGCTACTCCACATAGGTCTCCCCTTCTTACTCCAAGCAGGTGAGACAGAAAAACCTACTTCCAACCAGGCAGGATCTGGGATAAGCACCCAGAAGGCTCAGTGAACACATGGAGCAGCTGGAACAAAGCAGGAAGCCACCTCTCACATCCCTAATGCGATTATGGGATGGTTTAGCAACACGTCATTTACAGATGGAGGCCATTTGCAAAATGCCCTTCTGCCCAGTGCAGTGCCTAGTAAGCAAACATGTTCCTCTCCAGAAGAGGACTGAGCAGCAACAAAAACAGCATTATTTTCAGAAGAGCTAAAAAACATTGTTAAAAAAACCCCAAACATGCTAGATAAGAAAAAGCCTCGAATATCCTAGTTTGCAGTGCATACCAGAAACAGATATAAAAATTCATTTCCTATATACAGATATTTCAGTCACATTTGGATTTAATTCAGTGCATTCTACGAAGAACTTCTACCAAAAGCATCAGACAACATTTTTCTGTACCTTAAAATACAAAATTCTAGGTTATATTAAAATACCCTCAGCAGCAAAAACGGTTTTAATCTTTTACTTCCTGGGAACAACAAAACATCCATTACAAATCCATGCGACTAAAAAACACAGAAGAGATCTAAAAACCCGATACCTTCTTGCAAATTAAATAGCAGTTGGGCACAAAATAAATTAAAAAGATCCATAAAACACTCTAGAACTCATTGGTCTGATCAAAAACTGGCGCAGCATTTGGGAATGCTCAGAATCCTTGTCTCTTCAGAATTTGTGCACGTTACTTAACACAATACTGAACAGATGTACCCGTTTATTTAATACTTTCCCTATTCACAAAGTTTATTTGTTCCTCACAACCAAATCACCAGGACTGAGTCGTGCCTCTCCAGAGGCCTCCTATAAAAGAAGGAAGAAGCTGCACTTGAGACTTTGATCGCACAGAAGTTTGGAATGGTTTGAATCTGTCTGCACTTCAAAGAGGGTTATAACATGGTCAAAAATTCCTTGACCTGCAAAAAGAAATAAATATTGTCAATCACACTAAGTGTTTACCAACAGAAATAGACAGCAACCATATTTACCTCGCCTCTGTTTTATGCTTTACTGCAACCTAAAGAAACAGGGAAAAAGAAGCTCTGGCTCAGCCGTGCCATTACCTGTCCATCAATAAAGCTTCCAGACGTGGTACCTGTAATTGAGCAGATGCAGGGAGAGACACGATGGAATGATGTTCACCTCTCCTGTGGTCCTGAGCTACAGCCCTCTGTCACAAAGGAACTGCATTACAAGCAGGTGTCACACAAACAGGAGGAGGATAATGGCCACCTCAAAAGAGCTGTCATTTGGAAACCACCGAGTCATGCCCACTGCCTGAACACCAGCCAGATTTAATGCTGGTGAACAACCCAGTGCATCTAATCAGGACGTCCCTTGGAATATGAGGCTGGCAAAGACATAATAAAGCAATATCTACCAAAACCACAGTGCTCGGAGAAAATCCAGTGCTGGAGATCAATGCCAGGCTCACAACTCCTGCCTTTAAATTTCAGGAACATCCCAGGAACTAGGCTGTGATAGAGCCTGAACCGGGAGCATTTTCCTCTGTCCACTCAAACCAGGCTACTCCATGGAAAGGAACCAACCATTTACTAGAGGACATGGTGCTATTCTTTTGGCAAAGGGTCTCTCAGACCCCATCTGTAAACGTTTTGTCCAAATTCTTGATGTGAAATGGAAACAGATCTTGGATCATGCTCTCCAACTGTGATCCTTCCCTTCCCAGGTCAGGGCTCAAGGAGGCAGGGAAAAAAAGAAGAGGTCAAATCCCTTCCTGTAGAGAAGGGAACACGTAACTGTGCCAAGACCAGCTTGAAAGGCACCACAAGAAAGCCACCCTCCACTTCAGAGAGTAGCACCAGTAATCCCGCATGGAGAACCCTGTCAAGATTTACACACCTGGCACAGGGTCAGGATGAGCATCACAACAGAGGTGAGAAGGACACATAGTCTGGGTCCCCACACAGCACACACCAAAGCCCAATGCACCCAGCCTCATCCAGTGTACCTCTTCCCTGGCACCATTTAGGAAATGCCAAAAAATAGGGCCAACACAGGGCATAGGCTGTTCCCAGATAACCTGGCAGCTACCCCAGAGTTAACTCCCCCAAAATGCATACTAAGCTGCCCACGCTTGGCCTTATCTCATCTTGTGCAGATGGAAAGCACGCTCCTTCCACAGCTGCCATGTCCGGTCATTCCATTGATTAACAAGCTCAAACAGGAAGACTGGTTTTAATCAGGTGAACACTTCCACTGCTGGGTGGATCAATGGAGATCAAAGGACAAAGCTGCTTTTTGCGTGATGGAACAGTTTATTTCTGAAGAATGGAAAAACATGTGCAAACCATTGCTGAGGTCTGTAAGTCATTGCAGCTACTCAGATGAAAGTCAAGCTGTCCTCACATGAATCCCATTGGGATTCCAGTACCGAACACCTGAGCGGTTAAATGATAAAGGTTTGGCCTAGCTTTAAAATATGTATTGCAGTAGGCTATAAAAGTGTTCATTACCTGAATGGAACTCTGTGATTTACATATTTTAGAAGGATGATTAGACAGTGAAGTGTATTTCTAGAGCAACCTGAATCATCAGTTTGTTCTGCTTGTGAAATTTTACCTTTCCGATCATGTGATCATATCTGTCCTTTTTGCCTTTGAAGTCTTCATTACCATCAAGCGTTAAAATTGGAATTTCCTGTAGATAGTCAAAATCTGTTCTGTATTGGGAGAGGAACAAAGCAAATATTAGTAGCTGGAAATAAAGCAGAGAGCATTCAAATCCCTGTCAGCATTTTCATTGTTAAGAATGCCACAGAAAGAACTGCATCTATAAATAAGAGCCAGGAATTCTGAATTTACAGCGTGGCTCCTGGGATACATCAGTGATTCCTGGACATTCTGCTCCCTCACCAGCTAAGTGAATAACAGAACACTCTATTACAGAGAGTTCAGCTGAATCCTCTGCTGCTCAGAGCTCTGTGCGAAGAGAACTTGGAGCACACTGTATGTCCAAGCAATAATGAACACGCTGGAAAGACACTACTACACGGAAACACTGATAGAAATGTGCCTGCAGTTTAGATTTACATATCATAAGAAAAGCTGAAATTTCACTGGTGGAAAAAGCACTATGGAACATCCTCACAAAGATTTATCCACCCTCAAGGAACCATTCAACAAACCCTACCGCAGTGTTCTGTGCTGGAGCCAACTTTCATGTTTGTAGTGAAGCTTCTCCAGATATTCAATGGGGATTTCTTGTTCTTCATCTCTTCCACGCAAGTAAATCCTATTCAAGCATTTCTAAAGGCAAAAGACATTAAATAAAAGGAAATAAATTGGTGTACTGTATGCCAAAAGCACAGAAATACCCATTTGACATTATAGACAAGCATTTCAAAATCTTACTATATGTTTCTGGCTCTTAGGAACTGTTTTCCAAAGTTTTAAATAATTTTTTCCCATCCTGAGCGCACCTAAAGCCTCAATAGCGTGCCAAAACTCTTTACGTGTTGTACTTTGTAATTAAAATATACGTTCTTTTCTTAAATAGAAAAACAAAAAGCCTTCGAAGTTACTTCAGCATGTTACATTCCATAGTTTTTTACAACCATAACAAAACTGAAGGCATGGAAGCTGGAAGCGAGGAAATATGGAAGTGATCTGTAAGTTCATTAGTGCTCTTTTAAATTCATGTTTTTCTCTTGTTCCAGCAAGTTTCATACCCAAAAGAGATATTATTCTGTTCTCTTCTTTTAAACAAATATTAGATGGCCCAAGATCAAAGCATGGTCATAAGGCCTCACATACAGGGCGGCTTAGCTCCATCTCCACAGGTGTAGGGGCTTCACAGACCACCCCTACATCAGCTCTAACGTTATTGTAAACTGTTGTATCTATTCCCTGTACAGATATATTCCCTATATAACAGCTATTCCTAGAGTAAATTTGTACTTTCCTGGAGTTGCTTGCTTTATTCCAGCGGTATTTTCTGGCTTACTGTTCTCATGTATTCTGTTTATAAAATTAGAAGATCATTACCATCACAGTTGACTTTAACACACACAGTCTAAATGTTTGCAAGAACATTTTTTTAAGTACTTCCAGACTTAGTCACAGCTCAAGTATTGCAGCCTTCAGGGGAACAAGGCAGCCTGAGCTGGACTCTAACCATGAGGGGCAAGGCCCAGAACACAAACTTGTTCTCTGTGCGGTCACATTCGTATCCCTCACCTCAGGAGTGGCTCGGAGATAAATGATCCCATCCAGCGCCAGCCTCGAGCCAAACTGTTTATTCATCCAGTCATGCCAATCCTGGTAAATTGTCCACTCAGTCTCGTTCATGCAATCAGACTCGTATAAATTAGCAGCAAAGATGTATCTGCGGACATTAAAGTGATGGAAACAAAAATTCTCTTGGACACAGCAATCACTTGGTTTGCCTTAAGTACAGTAACTAGAGAAGAAGCTGAGTGGTAACACTGCAGCATCTCTGACGAACTCTTGGAGTGAAACTAAACAGCTGGTATTCTCCTCCTGGAGCTGTGTGCATGAAGACCACCAACATTTGCAGCTCAGGCGTGCAGGAACAACTCACGGGACACAACTGGCTTGTACACTGAGTCATTTATTTACAATAAATTAAAACACATTATTATTTGCAATATATTCCAACAGGGGGAACATTTAAGGATTACGGGGTGGGATTCAGTTATCAAGTCTCACCTTCTCAATCCAGAAAGGCAGGATGAGGCATTTATTTATGTATTTTTTTCTTGGCCATAAACTAAAACACAAGAAGTTCCAGCTCAACATGAGGAAGAGCTTCTTTCCCTGAGGATGGCCAAGCACTGGAAGAGGTGCCCCGGGAGGTTGTGGAGTCTCCCTCTCTGGAGACATTTCAAGCACCTGGATGCATTCCTCTGTCACCTGCTCCGGGTGACCCTGCCTTGGCTGGGGGCTTGGACTGGGTGATCTCCAGAGCTCCCCTCCAACCCCAGCTATTCTGGGATTCTGTCATTTGACTTGTGAGAACTTTCATTTCCACCTGGAAGACTCCAGTCCCACATACCTGTCGCTGTAGACAGAGCGCTCGAAGAAGACCACGGGATTCTGTGCATCCCGGAGTTTGCCATCCAGGGAGTTGAGCTGAGCCCGCATCCTGCTGAGGCACGCGTACGTCTGGAAGGTGAAAGCCCACCTCTCCGGCTTCTCGTACATCATCCGCAGCACATTCCCGCCACTCTTCTGTGACGTGGTCAGCTCCTGGATTCGCAGGGAAAAGAAACAGAGTGCTGTCTAATTCCAAAAAAATGCAGCTGAGGAGAAGTCGGGAGCAACATGTCCCCGTTAAATTTTACACTGAGTTACCCAAAATACACCGTGCTTTTGGCCAGATCTACAAAACGTCTCCAGTCCCTCAAAAGCCACTTCCACAGGAAGTAGCAGCTGGGAAAAACCCCACCACTAGAAGCAAGTTAGCAGCAGGTCTCAATTTCCTAAGAGATTTCAGAGCACACTTTTCATGGCACAGGAGCAACCATCTGTGCTCACCTGGTTAGTTTACAGTGGCTACAAGTAATTCTCGTAACTCTTTACCACTCTTAGAAATTACATCTGATGATGAATAACATTTATTCCATAATAATCCAACAAACTGGAAAAGAGGAACTCAGATATTGTAAAAGCAATCAGCAAAACTGTTCCTATCACACAGAGTCTGAAAAATACCCAGTCTGTTGGATATACTGGTACTCTGAAATTAGAGGAACATTTGACTTTTTTTTTCTCTCTTTTACCTCACAGTCGTCTCCAGAGCTTTGCTGGACATTGCACCACCTAGCTACAGGCTCAGGAACCACTTCCCACTCCTCACTGGCTTGTTTCAGAATATTCACAAAGGTGGATTTCCCTGCAGCTGTAGGAGAAGCATTCAGGAACAACGTCAGTGAGAAACCACCCACAGTGGTGTTATTTATCTAGTGTTCAACTCTGCCTTCCATCCCCATAAATCAGTCTCCCACACCCATCATATTCCACATCAATTAACGGAGCGAAGGGCTTTTCTTTATCTGAATTTAAACAGGTTTGACAACGCTCCCAGGCACCGGGTGATATTTTCAGGTGTGCTGTGCAGGGCGAGGAGTGGGATTCAGAGATCCTTGTGGATCCCTCCCAACTCGGGAGATTCTGTGATTCTGCATGTTTTACACTACAGTCAGGAAAGATGTGGGAAAAAGCTTAACCAGGACTTCAACACCAAATAGGTGAATCAGTTAAAAACTGTAATTAGAAAGCTTTTCTTTTTTCGCTCTCCCAAATCTCATCACTTTTATGGTACCATGGTAAAGTCTCTGACATTATGAATTAGCTTGTTTGTGCCTCTTGACCTGACTAAAAGCCTTTCACCGAGGGACACGGCCAGGAAAATCTTGTGGAAGCATCCCTGTTGCCCCGCTCTGCCGTGGTGGGAAGAGCCCTCACACAAGGGAGAACGGGGAGATGGGGGATGAGGGGATAGAGAAGGGAGAGGGAGGATGAGGGGGGGATGAGGGGGTAGANCGACAGCGGCGGGCCCGCCGGAGAGGCCGCGACGTCACCGGCTCGCGCCGCGGCAGACGCCGCCGCAGGCAAGAGCAGCGGCAGGCGGAGCGCATCGATGGCGGTCACCTGTGGCACGAGCCGCTCCCGTTCTCAGCGCCGCCCCCGTCCCGCCCCGCAGGACAAAGGGAACGCGAACGGAGACAAAGCCGCTCCCAGCCCCCGAGTGCCTTACAAACGCCTCCAGGAATGTCTTGGCACTGGCACGCGAGCTGGGTTTAAAGGAGAGACCGGCAGCACTTGAATTTAGGCGGCTGTTACTGAAAATATTTAGGAAGAAATTCTTCACTTTAGGCTGGACTTCTTCACGAAGGAATCCTTCCCTGTGAGAGTGGGTCGGCCCTGGCACAGGCTGCCCAGAGAAGCTGTGGCTGCCTCTGGATCCCTGGAAGTGTTCAAGGC